>JARJCN010000091.1:0-183453 GCA_029282135.1 Mycena belliarum
TGTTTGTTTTTGTGAAAGTCTCCCCGGCTCAAGTCTCAACGACTTTAACACGGACGTGAACGGCTTCCTGACGGGCGCTTGACCAGGCCAGGCAAGGGAACAACGACTACGACCAGACTGCTAAACGCGTACAGGTTCCAATAGCCCAACTAACCGAAATATGACCAGGCTGCTAAACGCGCACAGGTTCCAATAGTAACGGCCGCCTGCCTCTAGCAACTTAACTGAGGACTTTATCGAATTCTCGCCGTGACCCTCCACGAGACGAGGTGTGCTTTATCTGGAACTGCTGCCGTGACCCTCCACGAGACAATAGCGTGTACCACCAGAAGCCTTGCAAGCTCAGGAATCAGCAGTTAGCTATAACTGATAAATCTCAAGTTCGCGAAATTGTTAATGGATCAAGACAAAGATATGTTTTTGGTACACAAATCTCCGCAGATACAGAGGACACCAAAGCCTTTAGGACAGAACTAGCTGATGGGCTATTTCCTGGGGCGAGGATGAACTACTGCAATGCGTGCTCTACGTGCTATTTTATAGGTTTTCGCTAAATACATGACAGACTGATATGAGTAAACAGGACAAAGGAAAAATGAGTAATGAAACGGATTCGGAACGGAATATAACGGCCACGCGTCCTCTGTATAGTGTCCTGGGTGAGGCTCGGCACCTTGCCAGTCAGCGCGAATGACCAGCCAAGCCATATTTGATATATCGCGAACATGCCGCTGGTTCGCGAACACGTCTCCCGCCTGCCGAGCCTACGCACTAGGCCGGCTTGGTCGGTAATCCGCTAGGATTACGTCCCACAGCTCTGTCAGAGCCCTACGTCTCCCTCCGGCTTGTTAGCGAACACTCCGCACAGTCCCAGAAAGGATATTGAAAATCGCGATCGACGATCAAGTCCCCTTTTGGACTGTGCAGATCCTGCGAAAGTGCTTGCACACTTCCTGGTTCATTGACATGATCCCATGATGGTCCGGATGAGGCCGGACACTTGGTCCTTGGGGTACAGAGGGTTCGCGAAACAGTACTTCGTTCGCGAACTGGTCCAATGTCCGTCCTTTTGGTACTAGGTCACTTCGCTACTTCGAACGTGACTTCGCTACTTCGCTATCTGCTATGTCTTTGGTCATGCATGATCCACACAAAGGATGTCTGAGTTTTTGGGTATATATCTCCGGGGTATGGTATCTAGCCTGCAGGGCAAGCCACGTCCTATCACTAGGATCTGACTCTATCTGTCGGAGCTCGCTACTCTTCTAGGACTGTCTTTGTCTGGCTCCCATTTGGTAGCGAACCGAGTCAAAGTACAGATCCTCAGAATAGGAATCCTCTAGCATCATTAATACTCAACCAGCAGCGCGGAGCTCAGCTCTGGCTCTAATTGTATATCACCGGACGGGAGTCCTCTAGCCGTATGCTAGAAGTCGCTAAAAAGCGTGATTACACGGCTGGTCCGCTACCAGTCGTATCATCTCCCCCTCACTAAATATCAACCGTCCTCGGTTGCCCATTTAGTGGTCTAAGAATGATAGCTTCTTTCGACGTCCAAATTTTTTTATTGATTTTGTGCTCTTTTTGAAGACTGTCCAATTGCTTCACCATCATCAACCTGATCTCATGTTTTGCAGTTCGCGAATCGCGGACTTCTATTTTTAGACCACCGAAGTCAAGATTGCTCTTGACTTCGCTAAATCTGCCTCTGTTTGCGGGCTCGTGTCAATTCCCCAGAACATCACTTAATCGCGGACTTATGCAAAGTCGATCATGGCTGAGAGTTAGAGGCTTATCACCCTTTGCTCTGGACCACCACCATCCAGCACTCCTTGATTCAAGTGAGTTCGCGAATCTGGTGTTTGCAGCGTAGCTTGACTGCCAATTTCTTGGTAGTCCCTATATACTGCAGCCATGCCAATATATGTACAGTTTCTCCAGGCTGACTGGGTCTGTGTACATATATGTAGCCTTTGGACTTCATGGTTTTGTATTCAATAGGGTGGTATGTTCAAATAAAACCTCTAGCGGACATCTCTAGCTTGAGCTGAAATATCCTGGTTTATCTGTTCTTAGGCTAGGCCTTTACTGGCCCCCCTAGTTGTCTACCAGCAGGTTGATTTAGATTTGTGCATGTTTCATCGTGCTGCACAAATCCAGATCAGACCTGGGTTGTTTTTGTTTATGCTCTGACTTTGTCCAGTTTTGCCTCAAAGAGGTTTTCAGGATACACCATTTCTGATGCTAATGAAGTCGAGTCTTTGGGCACATGGTTTGCAAAAGTCTCTAGTGAAGCACCCATACTGCTTGAATATCAAGCTAGATAATTTTCATTCAGGTCGTGATTCCAGATCACAACTCATTGAAATATCTATTTTGGCCGTTCTTTAGATTCAAATGCTCCCAAGTACTACTGTTAATGTTCCTGACTTGTTTTGAATATGATTCATAAGCCTTTCGGCAGTTTAACCATAACATTTTCAATTCACAAATATGTGAACTATCTGGGACATTTTTGCAACTTGGGATTCTGTTTTTGTTTCCAAAGTAAGAGCCAATAACCAGCATGGGCTCTTGCTTTTTCAACCATCGCAGTTTCCTAATCATGTTATTTTTTTGCACGATTCATTGCCAATCAACAGTATTGATCGATTTTGTGAGCTTTTTGGTTCTACATTGTATCTTGCTCGAACAGATATTGCACATGTCTCTTGAAAATTTTATTTCTTCAGACTACTGCAGTACCCTCTTCGAGTTCAAGATAATTGTATGGAGCTCCACTCTCTCCCCCCACCAAAAAGAGGAAACTGTCCCCAGTTTCAACATCTGGCTGAGAAGTGTTTATCCACACTAGTCCTTGTGCTCTTTACATCTCCCCCTCAAGGAGGTGATGCATTTAAACAGGTTCCCATTATTTTCACTTCAAGGATACATCTGCTGCTTATCCCAGATATTACTTGAGCTTTTCAGAGTGGTGCCTCAATCTCATCTGGACAATTCTGTCCTTCGAGACTTGAGCAACCCATATTTTTACAGGCTGCTCATGTTATTGGCATTATCTAGCATAGATTTCCCAACATTGATTCAATAGTTTATTACAACCATTCATTCAATAGGTTGCAGATGAGTTCGCGAACAGTACTTCGTCCGCAAACCTCTTCGCTACATTTTAACTCTGTACTCTTTTCATGCCTTTCATTCTAGCAGATTCATTTAAATCCACTTTGAACAAAAATTACTGTGCAACTAAATAACCTTCTAGTTGCAGGCTCAAAACAGCAGTTGGCTCTGCTTGTATTGATTTTTTCCAAGTCCAAGTCATTGCAGAGCAATGAACTCTTTCTGGATTCCGAATTCACTGATGTTGAATCAATTTATTCGACTGCTGTATAACACAGCAGCTTCACAATCCACACAATTCCTCATGCAAGGAGGTGTTATGTTGTTGCAATGTTTTTTTTTATTTTATGTTGTGGTCACTAATACAGAAACCTCCTTGATGGCTTCAAGGCAGCTCTGGTTTATCTGATCCAACAACACCGACATCCCACACGATAAATATATATTTTTTCGGTTTTTATAATTATTTTGCCATCCTTGACTGGCAAACTTCGCCTGTATTCATAAAGTTCGCTACTTTCATAGCAAGCACTTTGTTTGAATAGGCGGGGTGCAAGGCATGCAAGTTCGAGATGCTTTGCCATATTCCAACCGAAGGGCTTGAAATAGTTCATAAACAGTGATGCACTTCCAGGTGAACATGGGGCGGACTGCGGTTTATGAGTTTGGATCCCATTCAGCACAAGTGCTAGTAAACTGTCCGGAGTGACTTTGAACTGTAGTTCTCCCTGACTGCATAAAAGCAAAAAATGACTAGTAGGAATCCGACACAAGACTTCAAATGCATATTGACCTAGCATTTGGAATCTCGAGTCTTTGTCCGAGGTCGTGGCAACTTCGTGACAGAGTTGCGCACTTGGTTTCAGAATCAGATGCTGACTAGTTAAAGACAGATCCAAGCCCAAAACCAGGTGTTCGCGATGTCCTCCAGTGATAGTACCTTCACCAACTGTTCTTTCACACAGAACTAATTCAACCTATCAAGGTCGAAGCTCTTCCCACAAGAGAAGATTCAAATTGGACCCTCGCGGTGGGCTCCAGATGAAACGGTGCACCTGAGTAAGGGCTGCAGAATGGTGACTTCGCGAAGAGCGGACTCTAACACAAAACCCACACACACACACACAACTCACTACAACCAGTACAAAGTGCTAAGATTGAGTTCGGATCCTTCTGAAGTATACAGATAAGATGAATTCTCTCTTTTATTGAAGTGGGACAAGTATCGACTCGACAAGTTTGGTAGAACTAAGTTCGAGATTACAATAGCTTCAGGTAGCTACCAACCGAAGAACAATCGCGAACACACGAAAACACAGACAAGGGGTTTCGGGTGTAAGGATGTTTGTTTTTGTGAAAGTCTCCCCGGCTCAAGTCTCAACGACTTTAACACGGACGTGAACGGCTTCCTGACGGGCGCTTGACCAGGCCAGGCAAGGGAACAACGACTACGACCAGACTGCTAAACGCGTACAGGTTCCAATAGCCCAACTAACCGAAATATGACCAGGCTGCTAAACGCGCACAGGTTCCAATAGTAACGGCCGCCTGCCTCTAGCAACTTAACTGAGGACTTTATCGAATTCTCGCCGTGACCCTCCACGAGACGAGGTGTGCTTTATCTGGAACTGCTGCCGTGACCCTCCACGAGACAATAGCGTGTACCACCAGAAGCCTTGCAAGCTCAGGAATCAGCAGTTAGCTATAACTGATAAATCTCAAGTTCGCGAAATTGTTAATGGATCAAGACAAAGATATGTTTTTGGTACACAAATCTCCGCAGATACAGAGGACACCAAAGCCTTTAGGACAGAACTAGCTGATGGGCTATTTCCTGGGGCGAGGATGAACTACTGCAATGCGTGCTCTACGTGCTATTTTATAGGTTTTCGCTAAATACATGACAGACTGATATGAGTAAACAGGACAAAGGAAAAATGAGTAATGAAACGGATTCGGAACGGAATATAACGGCCACGCGTCCTCTGTATAGTGTCCTGGGTGAGGCTCGGCACCTTGCCAGTCAGCGCGAATGACCAGCCAAGCCATATTTGATATATCGCGAACATGCCGCTGGTTCGCGAACACGTCTCCCGCCTGCCGAGCCTACGCACTAGGCCGGCTTGGTCGGTAATCCGCTAGGATTACGTCCCACAGCTCTGTCAGAGCCCTACGTCTCCCTCCGGCTTGTTAGCGAACACTCCGCACAGTCCCAGAAAGGATATTGAAAATCGCGATCGACGATCAAGTCCCCTTTTGGACTGTGCAGATCCTGCGAAAGTGCTTGCACACTTCCTGGTTCATTGACATGATCCCATGATGGTCCGGATGAGGCCGGACACTTGGTCCTTGGGGTACAGAGGGTTCGCGAAACAGTACTTCGTTCGCGAACTGGTCCAATGTCCGTCCTTTTGGTACTAGGTCACTTCGCTACTTCGAACGTGACTTCGCTACTTCGCTATCTGCTATGTCTTTGGTCATGCATGATCCACACAAAGGATGTCTGAGTTTTTGGGTATATATCTCCGGGGTATGGTATCTAGCCTGCAGGGCAAGCCACGTCCTATCACTAGGATCTGACTCTATCTGTCGGAGCTCGCTACTCTTCTAGGACTGTCTTTGTCTGGCTCCCATTTGGTAGCGAACCGAGTCAAAGTACAGATCCTCAGAATAGGAATCCTCTAGCATCATTAATACTCAACCAGCAGCGCGGAGCTCAGCTCTGGCTCTAATTGTATATCACCGGACGGGAGTCCTCTAGCCGTATGCTAGAAGTCGCTAAAAAGCGTGATTACACGGCTGGTCCGCTACCAGTCGTATCAGCGTACGTACTCGAGGTGCTGACCATGGGAATATCGGCGTGAGGGGGGTGATAGCGGGATGTATTTTTGGTGTGTGTGTCGATGACTCAATTGTGGGAGAAGGACAAAACAATTGATCGCAAAATTCATGTATATTCTCTGAGGGCACAGAAAATCGTGCCAAACTACTATAATTTTGGTTGACCTGTCACCGGTATGGTGCAGTTGCTGAGAGCGTTGGACCTTGTATAACTTCCTTGTACAGGGGCTGATGGGCTCAGCCCCTGTACTATACCGGTGGATTTTGGTCGTGGGTTCGACCAGCCAGAATACTGTTTTTTCATGCTTTTTAAAAAAAATGTATTTTGTTCAATGAAACTGGCCATGTACCCTACTGCTCGTTCTTTTTCTATCAGTCCTCCGTCACTTACTTACAATGTCGATAATTTTAGCACTGACAGCTTTCAGTTAAACTTTTGACAGGCTTCGAGCTGTGCTGTGGCTGTGCTCCGAGATCAAGGACACTGGATCTTCGCAAAGTCCTACCCCGACCCCAATTCTATACCGTTTCTGCTATAAATTTTAATCTGAGTTTGTTGTAGTCTCCCATACACCCCCAATTTTTTTCCAGCTTTTTGCAGCATTTCTTTCATTCCCCATAATGCCGACAAACTTCAAGATGCTCGACAATGAGGCAGACGATCAAAGGCCAAAAAAAATTGTTGCGTGCTATACAAGATAGAAAAGGCAATATACTACGCACTATCTTCAAGGCCTGCGTCCAATCTTGACAGGGGGTGGGTAAATGCATCCTGAATTTGCAAAGGTGACTTACTTTTGCTGAGCGAGCCATTCATCAAACCCTTCATCAAACCCTTCGAGGGGGGGGGGAATGAGCTTCCCAGTAGCAGCAGCAACAGGACCTGCCGACTCCTCCATGACCTCAACGAGGGACTCGGCCTGCCTCCCAATCAGGCGCATCGAGTCTGCTGCCTGCCACATCATCCCAAACACCTCCTCAGCATGTTCGCCGATGCACCGAGCGGCAGTCTCCGCCCGATCAGCCATCGCGCGCATCCTCGCGGCGTCGCGGGTGAGGCGGGATGCCGCAGCCTCTGACTGGTAAGCTGCCGCCTCGATCCGGGCCACAGCACGTTCTGCTCTGAGTCGTGGTGGGAGGTCCATGAGCTTGCGCGGGCGCAGCGAGGCCGGTGGAGTTCCAAGATCAGAGATATTGTCAATCTCGTCGGTATCGCAAAGCACCGCAAGGTCGTCGCGATCGTCCTCGTTGTTGCTGGTTGGCAGCTCGGGTGAAGGAAGGTCCGGAGAGGGGGGAGGTGTGGTTGCCGGAGGGCTCTCAGCAATGTGCAAGCCAGAACTTGCGTCTGACATGGTGGACAAGCAAAAGATCTCTTAGATTATAGATATTGATGGATCAGGGCCGGGCCGGTAAGTCCCGCCATGCATGCACTTCAAAAATTTGCGAAAGATATAGATTATTTAAATCGACGAGGGATACAAACGTCAACGCTTCAACCAAGCGGGGTGCTCCTCCGTGCACCATACAGCAAGGCAGTAGCAAACACGACACTGGTCGCAGCGCTCCTTACCCCGGCAACTGCAAGTTACTGGGGGGAGGAGCATGTGTTCGGGGATGCCGCGGTAGTCTGGTGCTGGGCTCGCCTGCCGCAGAGAATGAGTCGAGCGCTTAGTACTGGTCGATGCCCGAGGTTGTCCCAGGTCGGCGTCATCCGCCTCAGACCCGCTCCTCGTGTGATTCGACGCGGCGGCCCTTTTTCTAGGGTGCTGAGGGTCGGAGGATGTCGTGCCCTGACTGGTGTCTTGCATCTTGCTCATGTACCGCATGATCTCACGCGCTTTGTAGGCTGCGATACCATTTACCGCGATGAAATTCCTTGAAACACATATGTGAGTAGAATTTGAGCAGTCGGGGCTACTCACTGGTGTCTACGCTCCTTATCAGCCTCGCGGATGCGGCTGCGGTTGCTAATACGCCATCAGAGGGAGCAGTGGAAGAGAGATGTGTGGGCGCGCACCGTTCGCGATAGTCGGCCGCAGTCTGTAACCTTTTGACCCTCCGATCTTCTTGTTCAGCTGCAGAGGCTGGTTGCGAGCGCAGCCTGGCGAGTATCAGACCTTGCAGTAGTGCACTCAGTAGAAGTACATGCCGAGCCATCCGAGCGCGCGCAGAGGCCTGAAGCGAATCAATATGCCTACGTAGTCCGATGTTTTCAATAAAGAACAAAAGTCTTTGTAGCGACTTACGATGAGCGATAGCGCGCTAGAGCCTCTTGGCGGCGCAGGGCTTTAGTCTCCGGGTTGGTTTGAGTGCCCTTCGGTGGCATATGCGGTGAGCCCAAAGGGCGGATAGTTGTTAAGAGCAAGGAAGATGTGACAGAAAGCTTGAGCAATCCGTCAAGATGTACTGATTTGCAGTGAGTTCGCGATTCCATTGAACGAACAAGTGTGTTACTCATTCAACTATTGCTCAAACGGAGGCATATCTTGTAGGACTGGCGGATGCTCACGAATATTTTGAGATTAAATGTTACCTAATTGCATCTCCCATATACAAAACACGACTTCGACGGAATAAGCACCAGAATTTTTGGGGGGCCTGTCAGGATGTGTGCTATCTCATTGCGACTTCATTCCGAGCAAAGGATGAGGAGGGAGGATTGTTCTATCGCGAACTCATTGCAAATGCAATGAGTTCGCGATCGCAAAGGTTGTCTTTGTCAAGTCATCAGATTAATTGGACGCTCCATGTACATCTTCTAGTAGATCCTCTACACGACTAAGCAGTCCTAGCCCCATCGCCCATCGCGTGCCCTTTTCCGCGCATATCCTGGCATATCCATCAGGATCCTGCACCGCAAGCTCCGCCTCGGTGCGGAACCCATTGTCAACGTAGCGGAATATTCCTCCTGCAGTGTACTGAGTGAACGAAGCCCGTTGATCCCCTGCTTGAACAGGGACGTTGGAGTGAGTCATGGTAGCGGAGGGTATGAGAATGAGCGCGCCGGGTGGGAACTCAATAACCAGCTTCAACTCCCAAAGGACAAGATGTCCGCCCTTCGTTGGATCAAATGGCCCGAGCGCCTGCACGGCGCACATGCCAAACGGGAGGTTGAGCACATCGCGATGCTTGAACGTCCACACGTCGGGCCCAAAATTGAATGTGGCGCACGAGAAGATCGACTTCTCAAAGTTACGTTGCAGATGCGGAAGGTGTCCGTGAAGTGCGGTATCACACTTCTTGTAATAGTTGTAGACGTTCGGGGCCCAGAGCGCAAAGGCGGCTGCAATAGATTAGCGCCGCGCAGGGATTTACAAGGGCGAGACTTACCGCTGGCAAATGTGGCCAAACGCTTCACATCTGCGTTGCCGAGGAGTCTGGCAAGCAGTGCCGCGTGGACTCCATTGTCGAGGCGGGAGGGGACTCGCTGGCCCTTGCCGTATGAGAGGCCGGCGTTAAGCGCGAAGAAGTCC
Organism: Mycena belliarum; assembly: GCA_029282135.1. NCBI lineage: Eukaryota > Fungi > Basidiomycota > Agaricomycetes > Agaricales > Mycenaceae > Mycena > Mycena belliarum. Next base: position 9,435 of record JARJCN010000091.1, read on the forward strand.
CCGCGTCGATGATGAGCAGCTGCAGGCTTATACGTGGTGGCCTTGCGCTCGGATTCAATGGCCTCGAAAACGCGTGCAGCAGCAGCGGCGTAGTCAGCGCTGCGAGGTTGGCCTACAAGCGCTGCGATGATGCGCCCGTGCACGTCGACAATGGGGCGCGACTCGCTGGGGGGAGACGTGAATGAGCCGAGGCAGTCAGGGGGAAAGAGAGGGACGCACAAGCCATCCCACTTGATGAGCTCGAACCCCAGCCCGAGCAGGTCTTGCAGACTGCGGGGCTTCTTACTGCCCCACGTATCCCCCACCTTCGCCGAGTATCCCCCATGCGCAGCTGGAAGCGTGGCGGCGTCGCACTCGGTCGCAATCACACGTTCCTGGTGGATGTGCTCACGAAGCGTTGCGGGTCGAGGGAGCTGACCTTGCTCCGCAATCTTCTTGTTACGTCGATTGCGGCGCTTGATGTGGGCGAACGAGGGCGGTTTCCGGCCGCTGGCAATGACCTCGTCCATGCGGATGCGCTTTGGAGGAGGAGGAGGGGGCCTGGGCTCATCGAGCTCATCGAGCCACGAGTCGTCCATGGGCGCAGCTGCCGGCTCGTCGAGGTCGTCCATGGGGTCATCGAGGTCTTCTTGGTCATCAGACTCGACTTGGATCGCTTTGCGCAAGAGAGGAGCGATGTCGAACACATTGGACTTGAGGAGGGTGGCTACTTTGGGAAGGAAGGATGCAAAGACTGTTCCGCTACGCGTCTGGAAGGAGGTAAGTGGGGTACATGTATTGGTGGCAGAGATGTACCACCTTGCGCTCCTCAGGGAACCACAACATTGCAAAACGTGGCCTGGAACGCAAGTTAAGGTGAGCAAACGATGATGAGTGGCACTCGCCGCTGCCCTTCTACTTCGGTGGCTAGTTCATCGGAATAGTCCCAGGTTTGAAACATTTTCCGATGAGCGGCCACCTAGATAGAAGAGCAACGAAGAGGGAGCAGGAGACTTACCGGGATAAGCGGTGGGGTGAGGGTGAGCGCGTCCGAGTGTTGCGGTCACATGCACGTGCTTATCGCGTTTGGTCACAGGCGTTCCGTTGACGCTCCGTGACGATCATGTCAAAACGCAAGGTCGCTAGCGGTGGCTTCAGTTCCTCGTCCCGCCGTGTCAGTGGGCACTCAACGCAGCGCAACGAAGCCGGCCGCATCACCCGTGTACGCACCACTCTAACGAAGCGTGACCTTGAAGCCTTGAACCGAGAGCAAGCCGCACAAGAAAATCAGTGCCTTGCCTGTGAGTTGTTCTTTTTCTTTGTTCTCTTCGTAAAAGTTGATAATTGTATCTTGTAGGTCTATCAAATGCTGAGCGCCATGCGGAGGAGTCTTTCAGGGACATACCGGATAATGACGACGCAGTATTCAATAACCCCCTGGCTGATGTACTGGAGGGGAGGGTCTTGGCCGATATCAGTCATGGGGGGGAGGATTTCAACGAAACCCAGCGAGAGGAATCAGACGAGGCCCTTTGGCAGGCCCTGCGCGACTCCCACAAGTATGTCTCCTCTATCTTGGCACCCATACATAGCCGCTAATATTCCGGGCTCAGCTTCCTCTTTAGCCGCCGCCGCGATTACCGCACCCGCCGCGATCGTACTCAGTCGCTGGTCGATGCCTTTGGGCCCCAGATGAACGCGATTACTGATGCGTACCTGGACTGGAGTGTCCGGTCAAGAGACGGGGGGGGGATGGATGCGCACTTCGAGTCGCATCCAGACGAGATGGTCTTGAATCATCTGCCGCTCATGGTCATCGATATCTTCAGTACGTCCCGACACTTGAGCTTGGCCAACAACGAGCTCATTGATCAAGGTGCCTCCCCGGCACAAATCCCTATGTTTGCTCGAGACCACTTCGTTGCATCTGGGCTGGTAAATCTCGGCCTGATTCCATGCTCCCCATTTTCGCCTACCGTCGCCATCACCGTGCGGGCCCTCGAAGTGTTCCGAGTAACCCGCCTGCGGTGCCCACGGCTTGGAATACAGCCCTATGTTCGCGCGTTATGCGATATTCATGGCGTATGTCAGATTTCGAGTCAAAAATGCGATCTATTTACTGATTTGTTAGTTCCAGGTCCCCTTCCGCTCCTACCTTTCTACACAGTTCTCTATTGCCTTCGATGTGTATCTGGCTACGCTTGCTGAAGTAGACCGGCGAGTACTGCGCACTTTGGGCCGCGACACACCGAACTGGCGGCTCAAGAACGCTTGCCCGGCCTGCCTGTATAAGCTTGAGGGGGAGGACGACATCCCCCTTCCATTCCTTACAACAATGGATGGCAACAATTCGTTGCGGAGGTTTCAGCAGATGTCGCGACAGGACGACAACCGTGGCGAGGAGGACGCTGGCTCCCCATCGTCAAAGTCGAAGGCACGCCAAGACACGCGCGAGGCCGTTGGGGACTACTACCTTTCGCGCGACGCAGTAGATAAGTGGGCGAAGGAGGGGCTTGACGACTTGATGAAGGGCTTCCCAACAGATCCGGTACGCTCTCTCCGGTCTGCCAGTACTGCGTTGCTAATATCTATCTTATTATAGGCATGGGTGGAAGAGGACGATGGCTGTAACGAGCGCTGGAGCAACATGCGGGACGAGATCACATCTCATGCACTCAGCATGTATGATGAGACCGGAATCTTTTTGTCGTTGTGCCGCCATAGCTTTGTGATGGTCGTAGCGGACATGGTCCAGAGCGGCGAGCTGTACGTGTCCATTCCTTTCTCAACTCCGTCGCAAAGCTAATCGTGTTTGCAGTGGCAAGTACGGATTCGCCGTGGTCGATCATCTCCTCAATGTCTTCGGCGAACACGGTGCTGGCTATGATATCGGGTGCGAGTTTGGAAAGCGCGTCAATGCGCACCCGGTTCTCGGGCCTGCTGCCCGTAGACACCGTTTCCGGTCCCTTGTTGGGGCATTCCACGGGCATGCGCACAATCGGCGCTGTCAATTGTGTAACCTTGCAACCTATGTTACCGGTGTGGGGCTTGAGGACCTCGAGGAATGTGAATCATTCTTCTCAAAGTCCAACGCCCTCGCCTCCTCGACTCGATACGCGACGGTATTCCATCGAAAGCAAGCGATCACCACATACTTGCAGCACACCGACACATACGATACATATCAGGGCCTTTGTAAGCACTCTAGTGGCCGACTTTCACCTCCTTTCTGACTTCCGCCCTCCAGCTAGCCTTCTCGCCGCCAAGTACAAGCGGGCCCTCGAGTTGAAGCGCGGCGCCAGAACACTGCGTGAAACGATGATCCGCCTCGGTATTCCAGACGCCAAAACATTCGAGGATTGGCTGGCAGCGGAAAAGGCGTTTCTGGCTGGGCTGCAACGGGAGCCACCGGAGGAGACCCTACAAATGGAATACTATCAGAAACTTGTCAATCTCCGGGCAGCTGAGTAAGTGATCATGCAAAAAGACAAGATTTTGACTGACTGGGCTTGTAGGTCGAAGCTTAGGGTCATTCGAGATGCGGTGGCTCTCGAGGATCCAAGCTCGGCCAACTACGAGCAGAATGCGGCGACGACACGCAGGCTGGAGACGCAGCGTCGCCAAGCAATCGAGCTGCGTGACAATCTTGTCGTTGCCGTTCATGAGCTTGAGGTCCGCCTTGACGTCGCCGAGCGATGGCAGCCGGGGTCAGATGAGTGGTCGGAGGCGGCAGTGATGGTGGCCCAACGCCGGTACCAGCGGGCACTAGATCACCTCCATGGACTGGTCATCGCCCGGCTTTTCGAGCTCACAAAGTGCAATATGTCGGGGACGGGTACGTCCCAGGGCCTTGAGCTATCATTCTTGAACTGACCGCATCTCATAGGCTACAAGATGCGCAAGCACATCGCCAAAGCGCTCCAAGTGCGCTCGCGCGCCATAAAAGCGGCGATTGAGCAATACAATGCTGCCGCGGTAGCACTCACCGTCCCGCGTGAGCGGTTGACCTGGGAGGAAGTGGTGGACTACACCTTCCTCTCAGATTTCGACTTGCTGCGGCTCGCACGCACCGACATTGTCTCCGAGGGCTGGGCACAGCCTGCTGGTCGCGAGGCCATGGACCAGTACTTCAAGTTACTACGAGCCGACGAAGAGATCAGGCGACTCAACGTAGAGATCCCGCGCTTTGTGACCTACATGCGCGACGAGGAGCGGTTCCTCCGACGTGAAGCAAGGCGCATCTTCGCCGAGGATCCTGCCCTCGCGCACCAGGTCACGCTGTACCGGATGCGTCAGGAGCGCTTCAACGAGGGCCATCGCTACCGGTTGGCTGGCTTGTCGAAGACGCCAGGGTTCTCTGGCTCCATCCTGCCTGGTGTGGCGGTCAACAAGGAGCGCGTCGTCGTCGATGCCGGTGCACCCGAATCGGAGGCGCCCCAGGACCCGGGTATGTTCGATGGCGCGATGCTAGGGGACGAGGACGAGGACGATGATGAGGATGAGGCAGATACCCTCGAGGCAGCGGTCACCGTCCTTCGTATCTCGGCTGATCCCTCCATGTAGCATAACGGACATTTTTTTAACTCTAGCTAGTACATGAATCACTCGGGGCTTTTCTTGTATGCTGCAGGACTCTCTACTGTGCTCGGGTAATGCCCCGCGCCGCGCGTCGGCGCCGCGCGTCGGTAGGCGGGAGCGCCGCTGGCTTGCAGCGGGCGCGCTTGACGTGGCGTCACGTGGCGTCACGGACGCCTGACCGGGCCACGGGCGAATTCACCCGGGCCACGGAAAACGCCGATGACCGGGCCACGGGCGAATTCGCCCGGGCCACGGAAAACGCCGATGACCGGGCCACGGGCAAATTCGCCCGAGCAACGGCGATCAGCGGGCCACGGCAGGATGGCCGGGCGACGGAAATCGCCGGGCCACGGGGATGACCGGGCCACGGGCAAATTCGCCCGGGCCACGGAAATCGCCGGACGCTGATGCGCCTGCTCATGCGGCGCTGGCGGCGCGGGACTACGTAGCCGACGGCAGCCGTGCGCCAGGGCCCTGTCACCGCCGCTTGAGGTAGATAGGCGGTGTCAGGGGAGCCCCCGCTCCGGCCCCCGTTCCGGTTCCGGTTCCGGTTCCGGTTCCGGCTCCGGTCTCCGCTCCGGCCCCCGACCCCGCCTCCGCTCCGACCTCCGCCCCAGTCCCCGCTCCCTCCGCCGCTCCCCCCGTCGCTCCCTCCGCCCCCGCTCGCCCGCTCCCGCGACCCCGCCGGAACTCCGGTTCCGGATACCACGTGGCCTGTGACCGCGCACGGGACCTATGCGCGTCACTCCGGTTGCTCCGATCACCCCGCGCACGTGCTACTAGTCAGTAGGTATTTTAGGCGGCTCCGGGCGTGGGAATCCTCAGACGTTCTTCTCTTCGGATTCCCCACGCCAGGTGCGCTATACTTGTACTTAGTAGCACGGCCTGTCAATTAACCTTCGGATTCCCCACGCCAGGACCCTTGACTTCTCGGGCCGCGTGGTTGCCCTTACAGCAGAAGAACGTCTTCTAGGGATTAACCGGTCAAGATTGCGAAGTTCGGCGTCGACGGCTCGGACAGCTCAGATAGCGCCCCCGCCTCACCCCATTCGAATCTTGCCCCCTCCTCCCCCCGCATCGTCGCCGACATGCCCGGCAGTACCCCCGTCGGAGCTTCCGGAGCTCCGGTTCCGGACCCGACCGCGGACGCCCGGATGTCCGCTATCGAGGCGAGCCTCGCGCGCTTGACCGCCCTGGTCACCAACCTACAACCCGCACCTGCTCCGGCCCCTGCGGCACCCGCTCCGGCCGCGAGTCCAGGCTTATTCCCGGAGTCCACCTCCTCGAACAAAACGGTCCTCCGACCGAACCCCCCGTTCGTCTTCGACGGCGACCGGACCCAAGGCCGCGCGTTCCTGCACGCGGTCCGGACGTACATCCGGTTGGTTCCGGAAGGCTTCCGGGACGCCTACGGGGATCCCTCCGAAGACAAGGCCATCCGGTTCGCCATGTCCTTTATGGCGAAGGATGCGGCGCAGCGCTGGGCCGAACGCCAGAGCGCCAAGGAGCCCTTCCCCTTCCTTCTCTGGGAGGACTTCGAGCGGGAGTTCCGCCTCCGGTTCATCGAGGAGAACGAGCAGGACCACGCCCTGCACAAGCTCGAGTCCCGTGCGTACCACATGGGCAACCGGGACATCTACCGGTACACCGACGACTTCGAGGACCTCGTCGACCTCGCCGGCTTCGAAGACCAGCTCATCAAGGTCACGAAGTACAGGACCGGACTCGACCCGGCGATCAACCTCGCTATCACCGGCTCGAGCGACCCTCCGCACCTCGAGGACTACCCCGGCTGGCGTCTCCGGGCGTACCGCCAGTACGAGTCGATCCAGCGCTCGAAGATCGGCTCGACCGGAACGTCCGGAAGGCCCGCGCACGCCCCGAACCGTGCCCGGATGATCCCGGTTTCCGCCCCGGCCGCTCCCTCCGCCCCTCCGAGGTTCGCAGCGCCCCCGGTCTCCGCTCCGGTTCCGATGGACGTCGACCGGACCCGCGCGCGCGCTGCCCCCCGTCGCGGTTGCTTCCGCTGCGGCGACCCGAACCACTTCGCCCGGGACTGCACCGTTCCGGTCGACATCCGCGCGGTCGACGTGCTGGATGAGGTGATCCGGCAGCTAGACGGCGAGCTGCTGGAGGAGCTGCTGGCTCGCGTCGCGTCGTCCGAGGCCGCCGCGCAGCATTCCGCTGCCGCGGCTGCTCCTGGTCCGGAGGATTTTCCCCTCCGCGACGAGTGAGCAGTGCGCCCTCGTTCGCGTCCCCCAATCGTTTCGCCGTCCTGTGTAATGAGTCTGACAATATATCTCTTGCACCTTCCGAAACGATAGACGCACCCCCCAGCCCGAGCGCTCCTCCGGTTGCTCCGGTAGCTCCGGTTCCGGCCCCTCCGGTTCCGGTTGCTCCGGACTCCGGAACCGCTCCGGTCCCCCCGGCAATCCCGCGTGCACCACGGAAGCCCTCCTGGGAGCGAAGGCTCCCGAAGCGCTACACCGTCGCGGCAATCCCGGCTCCCAACTCGCTGCACCTCCCGCTCGAGTTCACGTCCACCGATAGTGCTGCGAAGCTCTCGACCAACGGGCTCGTGGACTGTGGCGCGACTTCCGAATTCATCGACTCGGAGTACGTCGCTGCCAATCAGTTCCCGGTCCGACGGCTTTCGCAGCCGATCCCGGTCTTCAATGTAGACGGCAGCCCCAATGAGGCCGGCTACATCCGGGACATCGCGGACGTGGTTCTCACGTACAAGGGTCACAGCGAGCGCGTCCAACTCGCGGTCACGCGCCTCGGCAAGGAGAAGCTCATCCTCGGGTATTCCTGGCTCTGGAAGCACAACCCGGAGATCAACTGGGAAACCCGGGAGGTCAAGATGAGCCGCTGCCCTGCCGGTTGCGCTACGTGCACCACCGAGGCTCGTTCCGAGCGCCGTGCGGCTCGCTCCGCCGCGCAGTTGCTCAAGCGGCTACGCTCCGGTCCGGTTCCGGCGATCTGCGTCGTAGACGTGGAGGACCGATCGGACGAGGACGAGGATGACTCCGAAGACCCTCCGGGGCCTCCGGAGAATGACTCCGAAGACTCCGGTACCGAGGACGACGACTACCAGATCGAGGAAGGGGACCGGATATTCTATACCCGGTTCACCCCTTCCGAAGACATCCGGGCCACCGGAACCGTTTCACAGCGGTTAGCGGAGGCGTTCGCCCGGAACTCCGCGCCCCCTCCGGACACCATTCCGGAATGGGCCCGGGAGTTCGAGGACGTCTTCAACCGGGAGTCGTTCGACTCGTTACCGGAGCGCCGGACTTGGGACCACGCTATCGAACTCGTCCCGGATTCGAAGCCCGCGAACTGTAAGGTCTACCCGATCTCTCCCCTCGAGCAGCGCGAGCTCGACGCGTTTATCGAGGAGGGATTGGCGACCGGACGGATCCGGCCTTCCAAATCCCCGATGGCGTCCCCCGTCTTCTTCGTCAAAAAGAAGGACGGAGGCCTCCGGTTCGTCCAGGACTATCGCGCGCTCAACGCGATGACCGTGAAAAACCGGTACCCGCTCCCTTTGATCAACGATCTTATTAATCGATTGAAAGGAGCTCGGTACTTCACGAAGCTGGACGTCCGGTGGGGTTTCAACAACGTCCGGATCCGCGAAGGCGACGAGTGGAAAGCCGCGTTCCGGACTAACCGGGGACTCTTCGAGCCCTTGGTGATGTACTTCGGCCTGACCAACTCCCCCGCGACCTTCCAGACAATGATGAACGACATCTTCCAAGATCTCATCTTGTCCGGGGACGTCATGATATACCTCGACGACATCCTCATCGCCCATTCCGACCTCACGCGCCACCGGGAGATCGTCCGGGAGGTCCTCCGGCGGCTCCGGGAGCACAAGCTCTACTTGCGCCCGGAGAAGTGTGAGTTCGAGAAGTCGTCGATCGAATATCTCGGGGTGATCGTCTCTCACGACCACGTGGAGATGGATCCGGTCAAGGTCGCCGGAGTCGCCGCTTGGCCGGTCCCGGAGAACAAGACGGACGTGCTCCAGTTCGTCGGGTTCACGAACTTCTACCGGAGGTTCATCCGGGACTTCTCCGACATCGCCCGGCCCCTATTCGACTTGTCGAAAAAGGGCACCGCGTGGCGTTGGAGCGAGCCGGAGGCCACCGCTTTCCAGGCGCTGAAGGACGCGGTGACCACGGACCCCGTCCTGATCCTTCCGGACGAGGCCCGGCCGTACCGGCTCGAAGCGGACAGCTCCGACCGGGCTTCCGGTGCGGTCCTCTCTCAGGAGGGTCCGGACGGGAAGTGGCATCCGGTAGCGTTCTACTCCAAGAGCTTGAGTCCGGTCCAGCGCAACTACGAGATCCACGACAAGGAGATGCTCGCGATCGTCCGCGCGCTCGAGGAGTGGCGACACTTCCTCGAGGGCTCGCAGCATCCGGTGGAGATCTGGACCGATCACAAGAACCTGGAGTACTTCCGGAAGTCGCAGAACCTCAACCGGAGGCAGGCGCGGTGGTCGCTGTACCTGTCCCGGTTCGACTTCACGCTCCACCACAAGCCCGGACGCCTGATGGGGCGACCGGACGCGCTGTCGCGTCGCCCGGACCACGGAGCGGCTCCGGACAACCAGGACGTCACCCTCCTGTCTCCGGAGCTCTTCCACGTCCGCGCGATCGAGGGTGTAGTGGTGACCGGACCGGAACGTCCGGTGCTCCGGGACATCCGGGACGCGCTCGCGCGTGGTCCGGACCTCGAGGACCCCCTCGCTATCGCCGCGCGAGAGGCCCTCAACGTCCGGGGCTCCCGGTCGCTCCGGTCCGCGGAGTGGCGTGTGGACGACGGGCTGCTCTACTTCCGCGGCAAGATCGTGGTCCCCCGGGATCACGACCTCCGACGCCGGATCTTGGAGCAGCACCACGATACCCGTGTGGCGGGACATGCCGGCCGCTTCAAGACGTTGGAGCTCGTCTCCCGGAACTACTGGTGGCCCCAGTTGTCCCGACACGTCGGCCGGTATGTCGCGACGTGCGACTTGTGCTGTCGCACGAAGGCGCTCCGGAAGCTTCCGGTCGGTGAGTTGCACCCGACAGAGGTTCCGGAAGAGCGCTGGAGCACGGTTTCGGTGGACTTCGTCGTCGAGCTCCCGGAAGCTCACGGGTACGACGCGGTGATGGTCGTCGTCGACGCGCTCGGGAAGCGTGCGCACTTTAACGAGTGCCACACGACCCTGGACGCCGTCGGAGCTGCGCGGTTGTACTACCGGAACGTGTGGAAGCTCCACGGGACCCCGGAGAAGTACATCTCCGACCGGGGTCCGCAGTTCATCGCGGAGTTCACCCGGGAGCTGTGGCGCCTCATCGGAGTCGCTCCGGCGACCTCCACGTCGTACCACCCGCAGACCGACGGTCAGACCGAGCGCGTTAACCAGGAGATGGAGCAGTTCATCCGGCTTTTCACTAACTACAAGCAGGATGACTGGGACGAGCTCCTTCCGGCCGCCGAATTCGCCTACAACAACCACATCCACTCGTCGACGCAGCAGGTCCCGTTCATGACCGATACCGGACGGCTCCCCCGGATGGGGTTCGAGCCGAACGGGCTGCGCTCGAAGGTGGAAGCGGTTAACGAATTCCGCGACCGGATCGCCTCCGGAGTCTCCGAAGCCCGGGCGGCGCTCGTCAAGGCTAAGGAGGAGTATAAGCGGTACTACGATCGCCGGCGCACTCCGGCGCCGGAGATTAAGGTAGGCGACCGGGTCTGGCTGGACGCCTCCGACATCCAGACCACTCGCCCTTCCGCTAAGTTCGCGCACCGCCGCTTGGGGCCCTTCCGGGTGCTCCAGGTCATCGGGCGGGGCGCGTACAAGCTCGAACTCCCTCCCCGGCTCTCCCAGCTCCATCCGGTCTTTCCGGTCGTCAAGCTTGAATTGGCTCAGGACGACCCCTTCGAGGGTCGGACTGGCTACGACGAGCCTCCGCCGGTCCTCCGCGGTGCTCCGGACGCTCCGGACGCTCCGGGCGCCGCTCCGGACGAGCCACCCGAGTGGGAAGTCGAGGCGATCGTGGACGCGAAGTACCGGTGGGGCTCGCTCTGGTATTTCGTGCAGTGGAAAGGTTATAATTCCTCTCATGATTCGTGGGTTAAACACTCCGACGTTTTCGCTCCGGAACTCGTCGCGGACTTCTACCGGAAGTACCCCGCCGCACCACGCGCCATCACGACCGCCACCTTCGACTCCCTCCCCTTCCGAGACCCCGACGTCCACGTCCGGACGATGCGTCGAGGCGCCGCATTCCAAGGGGGGGATGGTGTCAGGGGAGCCCCCGCTCCGGCCCCCGTTCCGGTTCCGGTTCCGGTTCCGGTTCCGGCTCCGGTCTCCGCTCCGGCCCCCGACCCCGCCTCCGCTCCGACCTCCGCCCCAGTCCCCGCTCCCTCCGCCGCTCCCCCCGTCGCTCCCTCCGCCCCCGCTCGCCCGCTCCCGCGACCCCGCCGGAACTCCGGTTCCGGATACCACGTGGCCTGTGACCGCGCACGGGACCTATGCGCGTCACTCCGGTTGCTCCGATCACCCCGCGCACGTGCTACTAGTCAGTAGGTATTTTAGGCGGCTCCGGGCGTGGGAATCCTCAGACGTTCTTCTCTTCGGATTCCCCACGCCAGGTGCGCTATACTTGTACTTAGTAGCACGGCCTGTCAATTAACCTTCGGATTCCCCACGCCAGGACCCTTGACTTCTCGGGCCGCGTGGTTGCCCTTACAGGCGGGGGCTTCCCAAAAAGGGCTTTATACGAGGTTTATTGGAGGATGGACTTAATTTACTGTACCATTTCGACCGAGTGTTCAGGTGACGCGTGACGCGGGCCTCTGAACTGAACACTTGAGGTACCGGTGACGGTGACACAAGACTTTTCTCGACCAAATAGGCTGAGAATTGCACAAAATCTTTCTCCGGCAGTCGCCGGACTACTAAATATGGGTCTTTTGATGTGATTGCCGAGAAATGAACACTTGGAGAAGTGAACACTTGAGGTGACGCGTGACACCCTATGAACACTCGGTCGAAATGGTACAGTACAACGCAATCCTAATTAGGCCTGCCAACCCCATCATATCTCAGGCCTAAGTAGGGTGGATATGTGGGCTTTATAGGTGGAATTTGTTGACCCGGGGCAAAAAAAGGGCCCCGGTTGTTGAATCTGTTGACTGGAGGCAAAAAGCGCCCTGGTTGTCAAATCTGTTGACCGGGGGCGAAAAAGCGCCCGGTCGTTGAATCTGTTGACCCGAGGCAAAAAGCGCCTCGGTCGTTGAATCCACTGACCAGAGCCTAACAAGCTCTGGGTTGTTAGATCTGTTGACCGAGGCCCAAAGAGCCTTGAGAGAGGTTGGGTGATTGGATCCATTTACCAAAGATGCTGATGTGAAAGTACAGAACATCAATAGATGACTAGCTAGAGTACGTGACCATACTATGTAGTAGCAGGGATTCCGCCCGCGGTACCCCATCATTCCGCCAGCGGGCTGTGTGATGGCTCACCGGCGGCACCCGTTTTGACCGCCGGGCTTCTTCCACTTAGGCCGGAAAAAGTGCTCTTGCGGTCGAACACAAGAGCATGGATCCTTTCCGTACTTGATACGAATCACAAGTACATTCAAGCCATGCGGCAGCTATCGATACAACACAAGTTGACGCATCCCAAAACGCGTAAGCAACACGCAAGACGAAAGAAAGAAACCTCCGATCTCATTACTCGTTAAGGATGCACAATAAGATGATAAAATGAGCGCGCGGGTGTATGGAATAGGCCATGAGACAGGGACAGGACAGGGACGAGTAGCTGATACATGCGTGTGGGTGGATGCAAAAACACAGACGGAAAACAAAAGAACGGCTACGAACGGCGGGTGAAACGTGAGTGGCTGGCATGGCGTACAGGGTAGGCAGGGGATGTAGTGTAAGAAAAGCGTATTAGCCAGCCGCCGTCTATGATGCGAATCGTGAGTGGTGCCTCCTTGAGATGGCGGGGGATAGATTGCATTTGCGGGGAGAGGGGAGGTATCGACACGAAAGAGGAAAGAAACGTAGTGGAATCATTGTCTATTGTGTAGCAAGTTTGACCATCTTGTTTGGAAAGTTCCGTTAGGCATGGACATGGGAACAAATGAGGGACGGACCTCTCGCGCCCATCGCCGGGTCTTGTTGGTCTCCTGCGGCATCCGGTGCTTTGTCCGCAGCTCCTGCGCAATCCACGGCTTCAGGAGCATCTGCTTCATCTGCGGACTGCCCGCGAGTGACTCTGCCAAGTCCCCGATCAGCCCGAACGACAGCTTCATCTGCGCGTCTGTTCGTTCCTCGTCCACAGAGCACCGATGAACCAACTCGAGGATCGACTCGACATATGGCAGGAGCACAGAAACTGGGAACAAGGCTGAGTTCCCGGCGACGTGATGCAAAGGTTTTGACAGACCTTTATCGGTGCCCTTGAAGCCACTGACAAGACCGGTGTACGCCTCGAGGATACCCTCTCGTAGTTGTCCGACATAATCCATGAGGTCGTAATCAAGCTGCACGATCAGGCATTATCAAAGCAAAACAAGAGGTACATACTGGATTGGGCTGAAGAGCACCGGCCTGTCTCAGCACGCTCATCGTCGTATCCAAGAATGGTTCAAAGGCCGGGCCGATTGCGATCGCGATGTCTCCAAAGCCGCTCAAGATGGTGATCTTGACATTCCTATTGAGCACCTCGCTTTGCAGGTTCTCGAGGAGCACCGTCATAAAGTTGTTTGCGTATTGCGCGGCCTGCGGGCCCAGAGCACGCGCGATATCACCGATGATGCCAACAGCGACCGTGCAAAGCTGTGTGTCTTCGTGCGCCTTAAGAGCAGGATACAAGTGGGGCATGAAAGCTTGGATGTACGGCGAAAAGTTTGTTTCTAGAGCTAGTGGGACATTAGCAAAGGCCGGCCACTAAGAGTTCTATCACCTACCCTCAGCAAGAGCGCCGACGACCAGGAACGCGTCTTCGAGGATCGTCGAGGTCTTACCTGCTGCTTGTATGAGCTGCAGAATGAGCGTCATGATACGGTCGGCCAGCGGTTGGATCCCGGCTCTGAGTTTGCGGATCACACACTGGATATGACTCAGCACAAAAGCGAAAGAAAAAAAGAGACGAGCGTACTATGATCACGCTGCAGAAGTTGCCCTGTAATTCGCTCCAGTTATTACGGTCGTCGACGCCCAGGATTTGGTTCTAAATGTCTCGGATCGGCGAGGGAAAAAACGAGAAGATTATGACGACGCACCTGCATGGCGAGGAGCTGTTCCATTCTTTGCAGAATAGCGACCGCCGTGTTCTGAACTACCACGATCGTGTCGAGGGTGGCCCCGCTAAGGTAGGCCGCGATTGCCTCGTACGCCGCCGTCCGGGAGTTATGCTCATTGGTCGCACTACAAATGTGTGGTCAGCGTAGTAGATGAGCACGCAGACTTGGAGACACACTTCTCCGTCACGCGCAGAAGCGCCTGCACCACGCCGTCGCAATATGGTGAAAGAGGCCCAGTCTGAACAGGTTCGTCGTGCTCGCTGTCAAATGCTCCTAGTTGCTCCGCCAAATTCATCATAGCCCAGCAACAGTTCGCGATGATTCGTGGATAATCATCGACCAAGGCTCCGACGAGGGCTGAAATCATCGGATGGAGGTGGACATCCGGCTTGATGGTCTGCGGAAGGAGGTCGCATATCCGGCCAAGTGTCCATGCGGTGGTGTCTTTGACGTCCGCGTTAGTGTCTGTCATCATGTCGATGAGGAGGGGTAGCGCCTGCGAGACGAGAGGCGTCAGAACGATAGGGTCGGGGCCCTCCAGGATGGAGCCAAAGGTCATGACGGCGGCTTCTCGGTGGTGCCAATCAGTGGACTTGATGTGAGCCTCAATGAAAGGGATCACGGCGGGGACTATGGCATCTTGGACAGCGCCCGCGAGAAGGCTGAGACAGGTACCAGCGGCCATAGCAAGATTCCATTCGTCCTCTTCGGCGAACTCTTCCTGCTTAGTTAAGAGGAGGAGGAGAACGGGGACAATCTCGGGTAGAGCGATTTTGGCAAAGTGTTTCGATTCTGTCTCGGGAGCTTCTCCGTATTCTTGAGCCTTTTTGCATATGAGAACGGCGATCATAAATAAAGGACGACAGCCGCACCTCTTGGGCTTCTATGGCTAGATCTACCTCCTCCTCGCAGACGGTCGACCAGAACTCAACAGCTTGCAGTGCGACTCGCTCGTCGTTATGTTTCATTCCGACAACAGTCAGCTGCTTTCAGGTCAGAAATAGAAAAACGAATAACATGAGCTTACCCCAAACAATGCTTGTTCCATATAAAATCCCATCTTATCGTAGTACAAACCCATGATTCGCACGAGGCACTCGAAGGCTCCAACCTGAACTGGAATTGCCCCATTTTGGGTTGCTTCGCAAACAACCTGCATGATATAGTTCCGCTCGCCCTGACAACGATATCGGCGTCAGCATAGGGCACCCATCGGTGTTGTGGAGAATCTTACCTCTCGCTCGAAGTTATCGCGCACAAACTCGAGAGAGTTAAAAAGAGCGTGGATCGCAGCCAGCTGGACGTCGGAGGACGGCTCATCTTTGCGAGCGCCGTGAATGACCGCAGTGAGAATCTCATTTGCACGAAGGGTGAGGACTTCGGGTTTCTGGAGATAATGACGATCAATGTCGGACTGGCGGAAAATCGATGCGGACGCACTATCGATTCGCAAATGAAACCGATCGTCTGTAAAGTGGCAATACGCAGATTGACATTTCCTTGCGTGTTCATGAAACCCAGTAGGATTTCAATGAGATCGCCCCAGTGGCCCATGGGTAATTCCACGGTCGCAATTGCAGCCACGACTTGAGATGCAAAAACGCCCGCCTTTTGTTGGGAAGATCCCAGCGTCAAAAGGGCATCGTTCTTGATTTTCGTCTTGGTCTCGTTATTAAGGTTCAGCCATCTATTGGCATACTCAGCGACGCGCGACATTTCCTAAGATCCCCCGTTAGCCTATATATCCGTGAAAGAGGATAAGGAGGCGTACGCGGGCACTCAATGCGTTTTTCAAAGCCAGACCTGCAGCATTGCGGACATGTATGGCAGAGCTTTCATCTACCAGAACCGAGGAAAGCATGACCATGTATTCCGGCTACATGTTGGAGAACGCAGTGAGTATTATAACACAGTTTTGGACAAAGCGTACGTAGTTGTCCCGAGATGCATTCTCAAGCTTCTGGGTGGCATCCTGACGCGTAGTCGCATCTATAGACAGAAACGGAAGTCCGCACGAGTGAGCCCAGATAGAGACGACGCGCCAATTGCCGGAAGGGACTGACCTGTAGAGAGGGAGTTTGCGAGGAGGTCGGTCGCATTCATTGTGGGCTACAGACAAAGAGAGCGACGTCCTGTAAGATGGGAAGTCTGTTTTTCGAGTGGAGAAGGAGGAGAAGGGAGGATGGGGGCGCGCTGTGGACCAGAACGCCTGAAGCACGAAAGAGAGAGGCAAAGTGCAATGTGCAACACAACCAAACATCACAAAAACAATACGCGTCTTGGATACAATAAGGATTATACAGGGGTTATCTATACATTTATAATACAGGAAAGGTGCATAGCCTTGTTCTATGTCAAGTTCCACCCCGAAACCAAGATCTCATTTAGAGATCGGACGGACCAGCCAGACCCCAACGCGGTCGTCAGTTTTGTCCCCGTCGCGTGTAGTACCTCCTTGATCCCTTGGCCCAGTGCAGCGGTGTCGTCGGTGCCGTTTGGGGGCGGCAGTCCGAGACATTGCGTGTACGCTTCTGCCGCAAGATCCTTGAGGATGAGCAGCAGTGTGGACACGGGCACGCTGTTCCGCAGCATGTACCACGCAAGGTATTGCGAGATGTTCGGCGATATCCCTTCATCTACGTTCATCTGCTCACCCCGTGCATATTGTCCCAGCGCCGCAAGGAACTCGGGCTTTGCTCTGAAAACATCAAGCTGCTTATCCAGCGCGTGAAGCGCTCCGGAAACGGTGCTGTCACGGATAAGCGCGATTCTAAAATTGTTTTCTTGTCGTCCACTGAACCGCCGCTCGTATATCTTGCTGTAAAAGTCCGCTGTGAACCGCAAGTCCTGGAGGTGCATATTGAAGTACCGCGAGCTCGGCGCCATCATGCGGAACCGGAATAGAGTCATATGAGATTGCAGCGTCTGAGGCTTGCCCTGCAGAATGCTATCGAGCAGAGTCGCGTGGCAATACGTGTGGAGAAGTCGCTCCGCGTCCGTCTCGCCTTCCTCCCGTGCCATATGATCTGCGAAAGCCAAGAAAAGAGTGTCGTTAGAGAAGGACGTTATGAACTCGGACAAGTCGCCCGCGGGATGGACTTTGGTGTCGGTGAGTTGCGGAAAGTCGAGTGTCGCAGCTTCGCCTGTGGAAGACCGTGACCGGACGAACAAGCTACGGCTTCCCCGTGGGTCTTCGGTGTAGCTGAGGAAGGCCGTGCGGCGCTTGACATACAAGGTCTGACTGCGCAAAAGGCTTTCTCGATGCCGTGGGCTATTGGCCGTGTCGAAATAAAAGGGCCAGTACCGAGGTGTATCGACACGGATGGCTGCAAGCTTGTCAAGATTGGGGATGAGAGTCGGCGAGATCAGCTGCGTTGTTCCAACGTCCTTGCCGTCGTTGACGGTGATCTTCACGGGGAGGTAGACGACCTCTGTCGTCTCGACATCGCGGGCAATCAGGCATCGCGGCTCGATGGCCAAAACCCAGAGATGACGAAGGGCTTGCAAGAAACTTTTATTGTCGGAAGATAGATGGTGTGCGCGTGGAAAAAAACGACGTGATCATGCATGCAATCGCAGCATCCGACGTCCCAAGCGTAAACCGACCGCCACCGAGGAAGAGAAGGCCGAGAGACATGTGTGTCGCGACATGGATACCGTATTTGAAGGCGGGATGGTACATCGTTTGATGATACATTCCGTATGCAAACCGCAGACGTCGCAGGCAAGATATTTCCCCAGTGCCCGCCATGACCATGCTGAGGGAGATCGAGATTAAATTGAGCCCATCTCTCACTGCGGAACGTCGAATCTTGTGGTCGAATGCTTGGCCTGAGGAACGAGTCAGTGCAGGAACCGATCGTGGACGGGTACGGCTCACTGTTAGAGTACACCATGCGAGTGAACAGGTCGAAATACCTGATAATCATCGAGTACGCTTCCTTTCGCGCCGTCCCTGCGTACTTCAAACCGATCACGAAACACGAGCTGGCGAGAATGTTGTAGTATGCCAGTTCAAGTGCATCATCGACAATTTTCCCGCTCCTCGTTCGGCTATCGACGGCCTCCCGGATAGCCGTAGGGATCTGGGCAGCTTGCCACTCAGAGGTTGGTGCCACCGAGTTCCACATGATCAGCGCCTTCGCCAACACACGCATGAGCAAGAAGCTGGGCTGGATACGGTTGAGTGCGAGGACTGTGTCGGGGATGGTGAGCATGTCCGCAACGTCTTGCCGTTCGGTTCGGAGGTACATAAGGCCGAGTGCAAGGGTGGCGGCGGGGGAGGTGAGATTGATGTCGAACGAGCCCCCCTTCTTGCTGACATTTGATTTAGGTTCGCCGTGTATCAGAACATTCAACCGGCTGAGCAATACCATGTCGGCCGGGATCATGCTGCCCTTCCCGAGCATGATCATCCCGAACGAAAGCGCAGCGGAGAACGTATACGCCTCCCGGTACTCGTTGCTCAGATCAGGCTGGACAAGATCAGGGCGGCTGATCTCGCTCAAGCACACTTCCGCCATTCGCCTGTTCTTGGTTCCCATGTACAGAAGACCGACGCCAGATATGCCCGCCGCCTGCGTCATGAGCGGAACGTTGAGGTCGACAGTCGGTGTCGGGAGAAGAGCGGGTGTATGGACGGCAAGCAGCTTCGTAACATGCTGGTCACCGCTCCCAACATTGGCGGCGGAGAGTCCAAGCAATACGCCAATGGATGTAAGGTCGTGTTTGGGGGTTAGATATCCAAAGGTGTGCCATGTGAGCATCCCCTTGAGATGCCCCGTCAGCCCCAGACCAAAGAGGAACCCAGCGTGCTCTGGTGAAAGGTCGGTCGGCTTGTTAAACGCAATCCAAGAGCTCTCGACGCCCCCAGCGGACGGCGAAATGCGCAGGCCCGCTGCGACTCCGTTGTGGAAGTCGCCCCAGCTGATAGACTCGGCAGGAAGTTTTCCCGCTTCCAGAGCAACCGTTGTGTTGAGGGGTTGCAAGCGTATGTTGAACTCCATTTTGGGGATGTTGTACGCCTCTCTTGTAACGGTAGGGAGGGATCCGAACGTAAACATAGCACGACCATAGGGGAGCGCAAGGGTCCGCTCGGCAATCCGCAGGACTTGGTTTTGGTGTTCCTTGGTTTGGTCGTGCTCGCTATCACGACGCCGTTAGACACCTCCAGCAATATAAGACAAAGAGCTGACTTTAACTCCGGTCGCTCCATAACCCTTACCGAAGGAACTTTTGAGGAACACAATATTCGAGCAACCTCTTCCAGTCTGCGGTCCTGGCCGAAACGTATGTTGGTAAAATCGTCAAGATCAAGCTCGACCCCTGAGACAGCTTCCACCTCACCCGCCCCGGCAACCTTGGCCTCAGCGACGAGGGCCTCAATGGTCAAACGAGGTCCAGCCGGGTCCTGGAACGAGATATGAGAACGAGTAGCACGTGCAAGTCAAAGTGGCACACAATGAAGTCCTTGACGGCCTTGTATCCGTCGCCGAAAAGGAGATCCGGGGCTTGGCTGTCGGATGCGGCGACATCGTTGCGTCCGACCGCGCGGTACGCCTCCACGGGCCAATCACTGGGAGGCGCGAACTGGCATGTCCGTGCTGCCTCTCTGATCGGCGACAGGACTCCGAGGGGCAGGCGGTTGAGAAACGACTGTCCTATGTTCGTATTGACCATGCAAACAATAGCGTTCTCGGCGCGCTTCTGGCTCGATAGTTCGGTGTTATCGGCCAAGCAC
This sequence comes from Mycena belliarum, assembly GCA_029282135.1. Taxonomy (NCBI): domain Eukaryota; kingdom Fungi; phylum Basidiomycota; class Agaricomycetes; order Agaricales; family Mycenaceae; genus Mycena; species Mycena belliarum. The sequence goes on from JARJCN010000091.1 coordinate 29,050, forward strand.
TTGTAGATGTTGGTGAGTTTCTTGAGAGTGCTCAGAGGGTCCAGGCGGCCGAAGGCGAAGGAAGGTAAGATGTGGAATCGGCCGGCGATGTGTTGTGTATCATGCCAAGGCACCTGCCAGTCGGGGTTACTGATCCTGCCGTAGAGGATGGCAGAAACGTCTGGTGGCCAAACCGGAAGTCGATCGTCGACCTGATGATCTGGAAGCGGCAGATTAGTTAGATTTAGGAAAGCCTCCAGAATGGCACGAACCCGTTGTTGTAGGATGCGGCCATCCGGCCATTGCGTCCGGGCAGAGGCGTTTCCAATAATCCGCCCATTCAGGTCGTATAACCAGCGCAATCCTGCATATAACGGGTGCCAGTCTTGTTAGAGACTGGTAGTGGTCAATCCTGAGTCGCAAATCCTCGGCAAGAGTATGCAGTGCGTAAAGGATAGGTGCAAGCAGCATTTTGAGGTGGGTAGAGGAGGGAGGTAGTGCTTCCACGATGATATTGAGCGTAGCCTTAGGGCGGCTTAGGATACGCATGGCCGGATCCTCTCGGAATCGATCATGGGAAGGAGATTTCGCCAGCATCGACCATAAGTCTCTAGTCGGGGGAGGGGGACTCGCAAAAGGATTCAGATCGAAGGTGAGGTAAAGTGCCGAGGTAAGGGACTCGAACTCGATACCATCGGACGTGCGAAACCCGCGAGAGGACCATACCTCCAGGAAAGTTTTATGTAGCTCGAAGAAGACGCCCTCGGACAAACTGAGAGCGAGAATCTGAAGACTTTGATTGGTAAGATAGTCGGTGGGGACTAGGTCGATGCAGACGGCCTGCTGGCGGCGTCGCTGGTTGTGATCCTCGAAAACGAGGGTTGCAGAATGAAATGAGTCATGCTTGAGACCTACAAGTCGTGGGCCACGGGAAGCCGGCTGAGACGAATCGATGACCATGGCAGAAGTGTCAGGGCCCGATACCTTCACCTCGATCGGAAGCTCTCTGATCCCGTGAGTCAAGACTACGAGTTCATGTTCGGGATTGAGGATGAGCAAATCCCAAACAGAATCTCTCGTGATACGAAGTGATACAGCGCCAAGCGCAGGGAGCTGCGACAGAAACTTGAGCTTCAGAGTATTTTCCTGTGCCAGGTGAACCGCCTCGAAGACGAGCAACGATGCAGAGGCAGGGAAATGGATAGAGATCAGCGTGCGCTGCGCCACGCCAGCCCACCGTCCGTCAAACAACGAACATGTGATATCGCGCCAACTATCGCAGCTGTAAGGATAAGATTAGTGTGAATAGCCGGAGCGACGGACTCTGCTTACTCGACGCTAGCGAGTTCCTGCGTGTGAACTTTTTCCATCCAGTACGACGCCTTCATTCTACCGTGCTCGATCGGCGCGAGACTGGCGTCCACGTCCGTTTTGCCCCCAAGAGCCATCCGATCCAAAGTAACACTTAGATCGTTGCGGGTGAGAGAATTACGCCGCGGGCGAGCAAGCCCAGACCACTGGGAAGTCGTGCCTGACCCAAGAGACGCCAAGGTCGCCGTGGTAGAAAGGGCCGGGGCCATGCCCGGCAGGGCAGACAGCGGAGGCATGTCACCCGGAAGCACAGGGACATCGGGCGGAGGATGAGGATCGCGGGTGGCTAATCTGGGGGACCGAGGGTGAAGGCGATCCAGATCGGAAAACATGGTCGATGTGCGTCGACTCGTCGCGGTCGACATCGATCGACGGTGGTGGGCCAGGCCTTGCGTGCGCGCCTGGCCTAGCGGAACGGGGGTGTCCTTAGGCTTGATGTAAACATAGCGCCATACCGAAAGTTGTCGCTTGTCGGGATCCACAGTCACCAACAGGTCAATGTTAGCATCACCGGGAACGCGATGGGAGGTCCAGACAACGTTCTCCGTAGATGGGACTGCCTTGAGCGGCTTTTTTGAATTCTCGTCCTCGTCCTTGAGTGTTTGCGCGCTCATGGGACCGTTTCTGAAACCGCCTAGGATCCCTGTGGTCAAACCGACTGTAACCGCCTCTGAGAATGGGCTTGTGAGCGAGAAGATTGTGGGAAGTAAAGGGTCGCCGGTGGCCGCTGCCTCTTCTAGTTCGTTCGGCTCGATGTTCCTCTGGATCATAACGCCGTGTGGGAAGAGAGGCCATGCCTTTCTGACGACGAAGGGAATGGAAAAGGTGTAGTCGAGGCCATTCTTCAGAAATATCTTGCCGATACTGCGGAGGAACACGAAGACAGCGGGGATGCGTGCAGTCTTGTTCCTTTGTGTCTGGCGGTTCTGCTGGTGTCGCGCGAAAGGGCCGAACGTCGGGCGCTCCGAAGATTGTGGGGGACGTGGAGGAGGGGTGGAGGTGTCATGGGCGGTGTTGAGTTGCGCTATGGGCGGCTCAGACCCGTCTTGTTCAAGCCAGCCGAGAGTGGCCGATTGGACTTGCTGCCCCTCCTGCGTGAAAGTCCACTTCTTCCGCATTATTCCCCCTGAGCTCCAGACAACCGTGTTCGGGTTCCACGTTATCTCCTCCTCCTCCCATGGCTCTCGAGCGGAAGAGGTCACGAGAGCGCTATGCCTTGCCTCTGGCGGCTCGGATGCTGTACTGCGCAGGGCGATTCGAATGGCGTCGAGGAGGCCACTATGGGGGCGCTCCGTTTCGGCGGTGGTAAGGGCAAGATAGGTTGCAGCGGAGGGGGCTTCATCGGAGAGGATGACGGATATCGTGCATGGCTGCATCGACGCGACTCGTCAGCTTAGTCGTATTTGCCAACAGCTTGGGCTCACACCTCTGACCTCTGGCCCTCATGGAGCACGCCGCACACAAGCTGCTCGAGGCAGCGACCCACCGCTCCATTCATGCCGCTGCCTTCTCGCGCTCGTCGACCCACGCGTCCGCTGTCCTGACCGACCTCCTCGCCCGCTACATCCAGCTCCTCGCATCTACTGCCGCCAAATATGCCCAGCACGCAGGCCGCACGACTGTCACCTGCACAGACGCTCTCGAGGCCCTGGAAGACCTTGGGTTCGGCCTCCAGGACCTCCTCGACTATGTTCCGGAGGCGAAGGAGCTTTCTCGATACGGCATCCACTCGCAGCGCCGCGTCGAGGAACTGAACGAGTTTAAGACGCAACTAGGGCGCAATACCCGCGACGACGTTTTCGTTCTAGAATACGCCCCTTATGATGACGAGGATGAAGTAGAGGGTGCTTCGGGTGGTGCGGACGAGGACGCAGAGATAGAGGCGCCGCCATCGAAACGCCAACGAACGCTTGACTGGGATGGACACATCCCAGACTTCTTGCCGCCATTCCCCGTGGTAACTGACGTGGTCGAGTCACCACGAGCAGAATCTCCGCCTCCTATGCCCCCACCGCTGCAGTCTACTGTGCCCCTCGTACCCCAACTCACCGCGACCTCTACCTCCGCTGCCGACTACCTGCAGCAAATTCCATACGCAGAATCGTCACTCGCAGAAGTCCCGGAATGGCATCTGCCAGGTCCGCCTCCGCACGTCCCTCCACGGCCGCCCGCACCCGCCACTATCTTTACAGTGTCCCCGGAGCTGGCGCTCTACAAAGCCTTCCACCACATTCTCAAGAACCCCGTGCGTGAAATTGTCTCGTCCACGCCCGCGCGGCACCGCGTCTCCATGGCGCTTCTCACGCACACACAAACCGTTCCGCGGTGGGAGTTCCCCGACACTATGTACGCCGCGTCCACGCCTGCGCCGCCCCGCGCATGGCCCATCGTCCCTACGTTCGCAGTCCCTATCGCGGAACCCACTTCCGTGGTGCCGCGTCGCTTCCCGCCGACGCACCGCACCGTTGCCGCCCCCGACCGTCTCGCACCTCTCGTCAGCTCGCAGACCTCGCGCATCCCCGAGTTAGCGCGCCGCGTGCTCCCGCCGCCGATTTACGCGCGCGTGACCCGGCTCACCCACCCACCCCCGCTCGCGCGCGGCACCACGTTGCTCAAGTACGGGTCCGGCGTGCCCGCACCGTGGAATGCGCCGGAGGACCGCGCCGGGGACAAGGACGTGACGAAAGAGCGTGAGGCGCGTGAGGTCAAAATTCCCGATGCGCGGGTCTACGCGACGTGGGAGTACGAGACCAAGGATTTCCGTACCGTGACGCGCCGCCCGCGCCTGCAAACGGCGCCCCCGACTGCCGCTGCCCGGAGAAGCAGCCGTGCGGTCGGGTAGCCTATCTGCTATGCGTCTTTGGGCTTCAGCCGTTTCATCCGTCATCCTGTGCATCTCGCATGTACCCCTGTATGTTTTTATAGGGAGGATGCCGTGCATGAATATACATATCGCTGTCGTCGGCGCATCTGCCCAGGACAGGTTTGAGGTTCCTGCTCTTTGTGGTACGAACGTTTTTTTTTCGCTCGTCAAAGACCCAGCCGTCGCCGCTGCGGTGAGTCTTGAGCGCTTGATTCAGAGCGCTTGAGCTTGATGATCGATGACGCCACTAAATCCCAAATTCACTAATAGAATTTTAGAACCGACAAGGAATTCAAGATGCCGCTCATCTGCGAAGCATTCGCTGCAATCAAAATTGAGGCCGTTCAATTGACAGTTCATTGTACTTTTCCCGAGTTACATCGGATTCTCTCATCTGCCCAGGCCTATTAGGGTCGTAATGGCCGTCGTAAAGCAGCCCGTCTCATTAAGGTGCCTATTGTCAGTTCAGACTTCTTAAGCAGACCGTCTACTCTGTTCTAGCTCACTTCTTCCTCCTCCCTTTCAAGATCTCAAGGCTCACAACCGATCTTGCGATCACCAACACGTCGATGAACGCAGCAGGCCGGGGCGTGGCAAGATATCAGTGGATAATCCAGCCGGAATTGAAGCCCACCAAAGCGATCCTCAAGAAAGTTGACCGCAGGAAAGACGAGCTGCTCGACGAGATGCATCGATACCAGGCTATCATCGCCGTCGTCGCGCTTCGGGAGCTGACAAGGAGTACGTAAGGTAGTATCTGACCGCCTGGGAGTGTCCCCTGGAACCTAATATACCGACAGGCTCGATTCAAGCTCTGATGATATGCGCAAGACTCTGAAGAACTCGTGGAGCCCGTTTCATGGCCGTTCCGAAGCACTAGAATTGTAGTCACAAATCAAAGAGGCAGCTGGCAAAGTCCGGGTATTCCTTTTCTCACTTGATATTCATGTCTCCACCAACTGAAAAATCATGTTTTCAGAAAGAGTCAGATAAGGTAAAGAAGAACGAAATACTAGAGGCAATGGATCGAAGAATAGCCTCGGAAACCCTGCCAGGACCGTCAATCTGGCTCTGGCTTAACCAGTTCTTCCAAGTCTAGCGGGAAGCTAACGAACGCAAAAAGAGGCAATATTGAGGCCACACCGCGACCCCGTTTGTTTTCCCCACAAACCCATGTGAAGCTGCAAGGGCTCACAGCGGTTTTTCACTAGGTCAGGCCCATATCGACGACGAGAGAACGTCCACGAGACCCGACGGAAAGGGAAAGGGCGGTGTGTACTGGATAACTTGCACGTCGGCCGCTACTGACTTTACCTGTGATCAGTAGCACCAGCGCAGACGTCGGCTGACCTTGTTCCCAATGAGGCAGGGGCCATCGCGACGCCGCCCGCTACGCCTCCCGCGAAGCGTCCTCCCTTGAGAAAGACTCGTCCCCGGGCCTCTGTGTCGGCAGAGGATTCGAGCTTGAGCGCATGGGCATCGAAGACGTGTAATATGATACAGTATACAATATCATCCAGCTGAAGCTTGAGTTCCTGTCAGCTGCGCGCTGGCGTCCGAATGGCACGAACACGGAGGGGAACGAGTGAATTTACACATGTATCCAGACGAAAAGACGAGCATAAAGAATACTACTTCATGCCCGTTCAGTGACCGCTGAAACCGAAGTCAAAACAGATTAAATCACCTATTAAAGATATGGCGCTAGTCAGTACAGGTGTACATGTTGGGTCGACGTATACAAGCGTCCGCGCCTGCGCGGCGCGGCTGTGAGTAGTCCTTCCGATGTCACTTGTTCAGGCCCTGGGGCCCATGGAGCTTCTTATGGCAGGCCGCGCAGAGCGGGTCGCCATCGTGGTCGCGAAGGCGGTTCGAGTCGAGCAGCGCGGCACAGGCCGTGCAGCGCAGACAGCCCTTGTGCCAGATCTTGCCCACCGCCTTGACCTGCGGGGCTTCAGTGAGACTCCAATATAGCATGAGAAACGACGGGAGCGCGCGCACCTGCTCTGCAAAGTATACGCTCTTCGCACAGCGCGCACACGCGGGGTTGTCCCCGCCGTACCGGCGCGGCGAGGGCGAGCCGCCGCCCGTGAGCGTGCGCGGGAGGGGCGTGGGGGACGGCGCGCCGTCGCCCGTCATGTGGCGGCGCTGCACGGCGGCGGCGGTCGCGTAGCGCTGCGCGACGGGGCGCATGGCGCGGCTCGGCGTCAGCTCCTCCTCCGTGGGCGACCACTCGCCCGTACCATCGGGTGCGCCGTTCTCCGGTGTGTGCGGGCGCACGTCATCAGCATCAGCTAGCTCGTCGTCCAGCGCGCGCGTGGGGCTCAGCTGGACTGTGCGTGGGAGATCCGCGGCGCCGAAGCGGCCGGTGTTCGACGGGCGCCCGAGAGGGCTTGGAACGCCGTCCGAGGAGGGGGAGGCGATGGGCGTGGTGGGCTTCCGTGGGGGCGTGCGCGGCGGGTCCGGGCGGTTCGCGACGTTGTGCGTGCCAAAGTTCTTTGCGTGGCAGGATTTACTACGGGGAATGTCAGCGCGTGTCTCAGCGGGCCACGAGACGCACCAATACGGCTGAGATGGGTGGGCGAATCAGCGCGGTCGAGTAGCTACGCTCACTGCGGGACGCACCTGCTGGTCGTGCTCCAGCAGCGTAAACGAGTCGAGGCGCTTCTTGCACGTCATGCACGCGAGGCAGGGCTGTGAGGCAAGGCTTAATGGTGGGAACCATATGTAAAATCGCGCAAGCGCGTACTTTGTGGTAGAACTGCGAGCGGTAAGTAGACTGCGGCGCACTGCGGTGAACAGACGCGCACCTTTCTGCCGGGGCCCATGATCTGCTCGGCGGCGTAGACGGCCTTAGTGCAGCGGGGACATATCGCAGAGCCGCCAAAGGACGCCATGGACGAGGGAGACGGAAGCAAGTTTCTGGTTGCTGTGCGATCCCGGTCCGACGGTCGCGAGCCAGTGTGTTGTCAATGAGCATCACGTGGATGCGATTGGGTCGAGTCCAACGTTGCTCATGCGGGAGCAACGCGACAAGAGTCACAAAACAGGAGCGTCGAGGCAACGTGAGCAAGTGGGCCACCAAGACGCGTCAAAGGCGAGCGAGAACGAGGCTCGCTATGCTCCATATGGTGGATGGATAAGGTGCGAGTCTTCAGTACTTCAGTGCGGGGGAAGGGCCTGGGGGACTCGCATGATTGCGCCAGCGTGCTGGTCGTACTCCAGGGTGTCGAAGGAGGCGCGCGTCGTTGTTACTGTGTGTGTTTCGCGACGAGTAAAAGAAAAACCCGGCACGTGATGGGTGCAATGCTACTTACATTGATTCTGAAATATTGAACCGCTTTTCTGCTGGTCAACCTCTGGTGCTCGGAGCTGGCAGTTTAAATAACACAGATGCTGCATAAGAGACATGTTGCTGGTGTATCTTCAGAAAATTACGGTGTCCATCCAATGTGTATCGGTTGCCGATGAATTCAAACTCCGTCAACTCCGCGTCGGAGAACCAATCACGCGTTTTTTCACTCTCGCTTGACCACCTAGATTTCCTCCTCCTTCCCGGCTGCAGCTCCTCCCGACTAAAAGTACTACCACCCACGAGCACACGAGTCAGTCGCCTCCCTTCTCGCTGCCAAACCTGACCGTGCCAGAGCCAGCCATGTCCGACGATGAATCCCACAACCAGACCTTCGAGCAGGTAGCCCTCCCGTCTCCCGCCAATGCGCCCCCCTGACCGCCCCAGGCGAGCGCCGGCGCGTCCATGACGTTCCCCATGCAGTGCTCCGCCCTGCGCAAGAACGGCCACGTCGTGATCAAAGGTTCGCACCCGTCGCCCGCTCCCCGATCTCCCACCGATGCCATCGATTCCGTCCCAGGCCGCCCCTGCAAGATCGTCGACATGTCCACCTCCAAGACTGGCAAGCACGGCCACGCCAAGGTCCATCTCATCGCCATCGACGTCCGTTGCCCGCTCGCTGTCCATGTCACGCGCTCACCCCACCCAGATCTTCACCGGCAAAAAGCTCGAGGATATCTGCCCCTCCACCCACAACATGGACGTCCCCAACGTTACCCGTGCCGAGTACCAGCTCGTCAGTCCGCCCCGCTCTTCCCGCGCCGCGCGCTGACTCGCCGCAGGTCAACATCGACGACGGCTTCCTCAACCTCATGACCCAGGATGGCACCGCCAAGGACGACGTGAAGGTCCCCGAGGGCGAGATGGGCAAGCAGATCCAGGACGACTTTGACGCCGGCAAGGAGCTGCTCATCACCATCGTCAGCGCCATGGGCGAGGAGCAGGTCCGTTGCCGCCTTTTTCTGATACCTCTGCACCTTTACTCATGTCGTGTGCGCGTAGGCGATCACCGTGAAGGAGGCGCCCAAGGGCTCCGCGTAAGGTGGCGAAGCTTGTACGTCTCCCTCTGTGCCCTCACACGCCTGCTCACCGTTGTGTCCTAGCCCTGCTGCCCCACCTTGCTCCGTATATATTACCGCCCTCCTCACGACCCTCCGCCTCCCTCCTTCCCGCCGCCCCTCCTGCTTTCGCCCCCGCCCGCCCTCTCTTATCTCGCCCATCTGTGTGTCTGTGTGACTAAGTAGTTAGCTGTAACTCAATTATACTGTAGGAGGCCATCTCTGCGTGCGTGTCGTGTGTGGATATGGGGGATGAGAGGGTTCCCCTGCTCTCCAATCTTCTGGCTTTACTCATTACATTCCCTCGCTGCCAAAATCAGGCCAAGAATTTCGGTAGGCGATCGTCTGGACTGCCATCGATCTTGTTCACAAAACATCGAGCTTCAAGCTAGCTACAAGTGCTTCAAGCGCCCAGTGAAAGACTAAGATCTAGCGCAGGGTCTGTTCATTTGGCTTCAAGCTTCAATGTATAAGCTTGCTATGTGCAAGCCTGAAATTGGACTGAAAGCTTGAGAACATCGTTGAAAGACAAAACTTCCATTTACGGACTCTGCTGTAACCGTCGCGTATGGCTCTTCGGCGCTGCTCCAAGCCCGTCGACGGCACGATCCCGGTCGCGGCGCTGCTGTACAACGACGAGGAGCTGCTCGCCAGCCAGGAGGGAGTCGGCATATACGACGGGTGCGCCCCCCCGCGGTCCATCCCTCCCGTGTCCTCACCGCCTCAATCTGAAGAAACCAGAAGTCAGCCGAGCACCAGTCGGGGACGGTCCACGCGACGACGCACCGGCTGTTCTACCTCGCCGCCCACCACGCCGCCGCGGCCGCGCACTCGTTCGAGGTCGACCTCGCGCAGGTGACCCGCACCGACTACTACGCCGGCCTCTTCACCTCCTCCGCAAAGGTCACCCTCCATCTCGCGCCCCCCGACGACCAAGCCCCCGACGAGCAGGACCCGCCGTTTGCCGCCTGGGAGTGTACCGTCTGCGCTAACCGCAACCCGCCCGGCCGCAGCCCCGCCGCCGCCCGCGTCTGCGCCCTCTGCGGCGTCCCCCGCGACGCCGTCCCTGGCCCCTCGCTCTCCTCCTCCCTCCCCGTGTCCCCCGTTCCCATCCCCCCGACTCATCGCCGCCAGCCCAGCACCATAGCGTGCCCCGCGTGCACCTTCCTCAACCACCCGTCCCTGCGCGAGTGCGAGATCTGCGCCTCGCCGCTGCCCTTCCCGCCCCCCACGAGCACCCACTCCGTGCCTTCCTCGCGCCCGCCCTCGCCCGCGCCCAGCGATGCCGATCCGGATGCCCCGCCGCTCATCAAACTCAGTTTCCGCGCGGGCGGCGACAAGCCCTTTTACGCCATCCTCCGCCGCGCCCTCAAGGGCAAGGCCTGGGCCGTGCGTCTCCTTTCCTTGCTCGCTCCTTATCTAACTTTACCTTCAGATTGGCGCCGCGCGCAGCAGCACTCCCGCCGCCGACGGGTCCGGCATCAGTAAGTCACTCAACACAACTTCCATCCCGTACTCATTCCGCAGGCGGCATCCTCCGCGCCGCGTCCTCCGCCGCGGAGACGCGCCACGCCGACATGCAGAGTGCCTTCACCGACCTCGACGCGCTCATGGTCCACGCGCGCGACATGGTCCGCCTCGCCGCGGACCTCAACGCGCGTCTCTCTGCGTCCACCGCGTCCTCCACCGCACTTTCGACAGGCGCGCCTGCGCCTGACTCTGAAGCCGCGGCCTTCATCCGCGGGTCGCTCGCGACGCTCGGCGCGACGCTCCCCGGCGCGCCGCTCACGCCCGACATGCGCGCGGACGAGCAGCGTTGGGAGGACGGTCTCGCGCGGGAGCTTGCCGCCGTCCTCCAGGGCGGCGGTGGCGGGAAGGCGAACGACGGGCTCCTCCGCGGCCGCGGTGTGATCGCGCTCGACGAGGTCTGGGGCGCGTGGATGCGCGCCCGCGGCGTCGGTGTGTCCTCCCCATCTCGTAAAACAACATACCTCCTGCTGACGCATAGCCCCGCAGCCCTCCTCCCTCCGGCGACGCTCCTGGAGGTCGCACCGCACCTCGCGCGCCGCACGGACCCGCCGCTCGCGCTGCGCACCTTCGAGGGCTCGGGCTTACGCGTGCTATGCACGCCGCGCTTCACGGCCGCCGCGTTCGCCGAGCGCCTCCGCGCGCGTGTGCCGCTCGCGGCCCCGCCCGCCCCGTCGTCGCCTCAACTCCAAGCACCTCCGCCGCCGCCGCCGCCGCTTCTTTCCTCGTCCCCGGCGTCGGCCTTCCCCCCACCCCCGCCGCCCCCGCTACCACTTCCCCCAGCCATAACCTCAAACGAGACCACCGAGCCACCCACCCTCCCGACCCTCGCCGCGCTCGAACAGATCGCGCCGGCACTCGCGGCGGAGCTCGTGCGTGAGGCGGAGGCCGCGGGGCTGCTCGCGCGCGACGACGCCGCGTGTGCAGTGCGCGGCGCGCGCGCAGAGGTTCGCTATTGGGGGAACGGCCTCGGGGCGTGGGCGTGGGATGGGCAGCAGGCGGTGGGGGTGGGGGTGGGGGGCGAGTGAGGGTCAAGCGTTAGGTATCGAGGCGGGACTTGTGGTGCCAGCGTGCTTGAGCGTAGCATAATCGGACTGTACGACAAACTCATGTGGAGAGATAGAAAGACGGAACCCCGCCGGTGCGCGTCTGAACGTAGAGTAATACATACATTGTACACTGTGTATGCCATTGTGACAGATGTGCAGGCAGGGAAAGAGAGTGTACGCTAGCTCGCTTGCGCATTCCTAGCATCCTTCCAAAAACTTTTCCAAAAACTGAGGCAGGAATATCGAAAATCCTGGCCCGTTGTGCAAATCCAGACCTGCTGGGCGCAGTAGTACCTATGATAAGACATAAAACATTTCGGTATGTACATGAACTTACTGTAACAGAATTATGCAAACACGATGGAGCTGTTGAGAAGAAGGTCCATTAAGCCACCTTTCGCCACTTCAAACTTTTCTCTCTCGTCGTCGAACACGATGGTGAATACCTCCTGACGCCCGTCGCGCGTCGTCAGCTGATTGACAGAAAAAACTCGCCAGACTCCGGGTACGTCTTCATCGCAGTGGCAAAAGGACATCTCCAATAGCACCTCCGGAGCGGAGAGTAGGTCGTGGGCTTCCTTGGCGGAGAGGCGTTGGTTTGCGGTCGGAGGCGTTCCGCCAATGGCATGAACTCTGTGCGCATTTGTCTGGATCGGCTCTCCGATTGCGAGAGACTCCGACATCCTGTGAAATGATAGATAAAAGCACCACCAGTCAGACAGGGAACAACACCCACAGCCGGCACAAAGTTTCATTATAGAGAACAGCGAACTTGTTCCCGTGCTGTAGCGTGGCAGGACCAAGGTAATAGCGATCGTAGTATACGAAAGCTATAGTGCAATAATGTACACGATGAACATGGCTGGGAATTCAATTCAGACGACGCCCAGACCAAAGAATCAAACGAACGTTGTGAAATCTGTGGGCTCCTCTGCAATAGCGTCGTCCCAGCGTCGAAGGAGGGCTTCATGGTCAGCGTTAGGGTCTATGCGCAGATCTGGTTGTACATTCGGGCTTGGTGAGGCCGCAAGCTCCGCCAACAGCTTGTCGCGACGGGTCGGATCCTGTGCAAGAACTTGCACAGAGACAGCATGGGCTTTAATGTAGAGGTTGGTCTTTTCGGCCATTTGGAGGGCTTCATGTTTCCAGGACTGGACTGGCATTATGGACTGTGGTAGCTGTGGTAGAAACAACAAGTTAGGGGTTGTCTCAGACGTGTATTGTTTGTGATGACTCGATCGCGACTACTGTAGAGTTTCGTTCAATTCGGATGTCACACGTCACAGGGCCCAAAATTTACGAATATATTCGTGCGTGTCACGGGTCACCGAGGGAATTTATGAACTTTCAAAAGGTGTCAAAAAATCGGCGAAAACGGGTTAAAAATTGCATTTTTCGCCCTGCGCGCGCGCCGCTCGGTTTTCGAACGGTGCACGGCCCAAAATGGAGAGTTTGACATGACTTGACGTGATTGGTGCCAAATTGGGCTGTTTTAGTAGTATTTACCAATGTTTTACTTCCACATAGACACACCAAGGCTGCTCCTCATTTGCTAAGAAAAAGCTTCCTGAGTGTATGTGGGAGCCTCCTGGCTGTTTACTGGCCTCTCCTGCAAGAATTGGTACATTTATGATTTTTTTTTTCCGGTCACGGCCCAAGCCGATTTACGAAATCCGAAGTTCGGATGGGTGGGTCACAGGTCACAGGCGCGGAGAATTGAATGAAACTGTACAGTATATTATCCCACACACCAACAGACAAGGCGAGCGATGACTAGGACTGTCGACTGAATTTCCGGAGTAGAAAATCCTAGACTTGGATGTCACTAGCACTGAGTAGACCAAACGCACGGCCGAGAGAGTAAAAACTCACCGCCCCAGACTACGACCCGAAGTGAACAAGCACCTCCCAGCGCTCCCCCGCCCACTCCACCAGTGACCCCACCGGCCACTCGAAGCCGCACCCGTCCTCCGGCAGGTAGCCGAGCTCCTGCCTGGTCCCAAGCTCCGTCGAATGCACCCTCGTCCACGCTTCTCCCGGGCCGCTCCTGGTGGCCTGCCACGCCCAGAACCCGCCCGCCGCCCGCCGCCCGAGCGCAAGCTGCCAATTCCCCACGCGCGCGCGCCAAACCGACGCCGCTTCTGCGCTCCCGTTCCGCACAATCAGCGCCGCGGCGCCTGCCTCGTCGCGCCAGACCTCCTCGTACGGCGTCATCGTCCCCGTCGCGGGGTGCACCATCTCGCCCGCCTCGCAAGTCGTCCCGTCCGGCAGTGGCGTATCTGTCCCTACATCGACGACCTCGAGCGGAGCCTGCCGTCGTGGGCGGTCAGCAGGCAGCAGTCAGCAGGCTGAGGGGAGCAATTCACGAGCGTCCGCGAGTCGATATGGTGCGTGAACTTCGTCAAATTAGGCCCCGCTAGTACTCGTCTAAAATGCGAGCCCGCAATAATAAATTCTCGCTCACCGGCCGACCGATACCCCGCAAAGGCCCAGTCCAACTCACCGCTCGCCTTGTCGAATCGGACGTCAAGAAACGCGCCGCTCTCGAGGCCGGTAAGGACAACCGTTTGGGTCGGCTCCGATGCGTCGTCGGGGAGCCACCGGATGGACTTGCGGAACGAGATGGACGCACCGGACATTCGTTGCGCTACTTGTCGTGTGAACGATCTTGTCTTCACATGGATGTTCCTTGGATGTTCCTCCCAGCCACCATGCAATTATCGGATGAATATCCGATACTTGCATACACTGCAGGAGGCAAGTCTTCCATGTACCGAGGCATATGTGCTGATTCAAACCACTTGGGTTTGAACGTCAAAAATGTAAGTATGCTAGAAGACGTACAAAAACATTGAGCGAGACTAGTACTGAGATGAGAGTGTATCGACGAGCGTGAGATGAGAAATATAGACACTAGGAACAGAGAGAGAAAGGAAAAGCAAGCATGCGAGGCGCGACAAGCAGAACAAGAAATCAAAGCCCTTCCATCCACGGCGCGCACTCACTGCCAGTACTGCTGTTGCCGCCCTTGGTACGGGTAGAACTCGTTCTGCGCCTGCGAGTAGCCCAGGTGGCCCTGCGGCACACCCTGCTGGTGGTGCGCGCCTTGCTGCGGGCCCGCCCCACCGACCCCGCCAACTCCGGCTCCAACACCGCCAACTCCACCACCGAAGCGGTTGCCGCCGTAGAACCCTTGTCCTTGCGGCGCACCCTGGCCCTGCCCCTGTCCCTGCTGGGCGCCTTGGCCGGGCCCTGCTCCCGGGCCGCCACGCGCGCCACCGCCGACGCGCTCGTCCTTTGCATACGGCTTGTACGCGGTCTCGGGGCTCCCTCCGCGAGCGCCGACACCTTGCTGCGGCCCGGCGCCCACTCCTCCGCCAACACCACCCTGCGCGCCGAGCCCCATGAAGCCCTGCGCGCCACCACCGTACAGCGGCTTCCCGTACTCACCCTGTCCGGCGCCGAGACCGAGGGCGTGCTGCTGGGCCTGCTGATGCTGGTGTGCCGGCGTGTGGGTGGGTGGCGCATAGTCTTCGTATCCCTGCTGGTGTCCATACAGCCCCTGCCCATGGGCATGTCCGTATCCACCCGCGCCAGCGCCAGCGCCAGCACCCTTAAGCCCGACACCGACATTCCCTTGTCCTTGGGCGCCTGCACCTCCAGGACCGGGGGGGCCCTGGAACATGGCGGGGTACTTGACGAAGGGCGGTGGTGCAACGCCGTATCCGGAGTTGTATGGGCCGCCGTAGTACTGGTTCTGCGGGTAAGGGTAATAGTGGTACGGCACGGGTGCCGGGTAGCCCTGTCCCCCCGGGCCCGCGGGCGCTGGTGGCTGTCCCTGTCCACCGCCCGGCACACCACCGTGCTGACCCTGCGCGTTCTGCGCGCCGGAAGGGGGCACGCTCGACGCCTGCTGCGGCGCCTTGACGTCCTCATGTCCAAGCACGTTCCGTCCCCCAAACGCCGATTGCTGATAGGTCTCGTAGAAGCCCTTCAATGTCTATCAGCACTGAAATAACGTGACATCGCAAATGCTTAAGACTCACGCGCTGCCCGTCTGCATGACCATATCCCTCTCCACCAAACCCACCGAGATGCTGCGAGCCTTGGCCCTGTAGTTGAAACGCACCAGGGTAGCCCGCGTCCTGTTGAACCCCACCCGCAGGTGGCGTCGACGCGTGGAAGTACGGCGATGCCGCGCCGCCCTGCTCGCTCCGGAAGTAGCTCGCGCTCGGCGTGTGTTGATGCGTCGGCGCGCCCTGTTGTGCCGCAGGGTCGATGTGGGTCGGGAGACCGTGTTGCGCGTACTGGTGCGAGGCGTGTGTCTGCTGTTGCTGCTGCGGGACGTGGTGTTGTTGTTGTTGTTGCTGCTGCTGCTGCTGCTGTTGTTGCTGTTGCTGGTGTTGTTGTTGCAAGTGCTGAGCCTGTTGCTGGTGTTGCACATGCGGCGGGTACCCGCCTGCACCCTGACCAGCACCCGCGCCCGCCATCTGATGTTGCATGTACGCCTGTTGCTGCGGCGTCAGCTGGTTGAACTCCTGCTGCACCGCGGGCGACATCGGAGGCTGCGCGAGCGCCTCGGCAAGCGGGATGATCTTGGGCGTCTGTGTCAGAACGGGCTGGGAGACGGAACTCGGGAGGTTATGGGGCGCGCCGCTCTGAGGGGATGCCTGTGGCGGCAGCCCCTGCTGGAAGAGCGCGGACCCGAGAGATGCGGATGTCGGCGGGATGCTTGGCGGTGGGGGTTCGTGGTGCGCAGGCGACGACGCGGGGATCTGGGGAGGTGTCGGCGGCTGCGGTTGCGGCTCGGGTGCGACTGCCTCGGGCTCGGACGCGCTCTCAAACGATGCCTCGCCGCCGAGGCTGAGACTCCCAAACTGCATGCCGACCTTCTCGAGCCCCGAGCTGAACGAGCTCGGCATGACCACAGGTTGGTCGAGCGTCTTGTATCGCGCGCTGCTGCGATGCGCGCCTGCAACAGGGCGCGCGGGCTTTGGCGACGGTACTGGAGCTGATGCGGGTTCAGGCTCAGCAGGAGGCGCAGACTCTTCTTGCACGGGCATAGGGGTAGACGGTCTCTCGACCGATGGCTCGGGCTCGGACTTAGGCTCCTCCGGCGGCTCGGGGGCGGCGGATGTCTGCGCCCAAACGTCTGCTGCGGAGGTGGAGGCGGACGGCTTGGCGATAGGCGCCTCGTCATCCCACGAAGGCGACTGGATAGTGGTGGGCTCCTCCCAGCCGACCTCCTGCGGCTCAGGCTCAGGTGCGGCGGGGGAGATTGCGGGGGGCGGAGCGATTGGTGCGGGGGCGGGGGGAGGCGGAGTGGGTTTCTCTTGGGGCCTGAAAATCTCCGGTGAGTCAATATAAGTAACAGTCTGTCTTTCCACCTCACCTTGCGATTTGCGCCCAAGACATTTTGGATGTCAGCGGGGTCTTTGATAATGCTTTTGGGACGGCGAGAGACGAGGTGGATCCGTTGACGTCGGTATCGGCGCCCCAAGTAGAGGTGGTGCTCGGCGCGCTCCACGACGAGGGAGTCGCCGACACGGAGGGCGTGTCGAGCTGCTCGGTCCAGTTGGACGACGCGGCGGTCTCCGAATCAGTGCCCCATGCGGCGGCGGTGTCAGGCGAGAGAGCCTTATCTGCGACGGGGGGACCATCGGCCCAGGCGGAGGCGGGGGACGGCGCTGCGTGTGCTGCGTGGGCGGCGTGGGTGTGGCCATTAGTCGGGGCGGCGCCTCTTACACCGCCACGGGCGCGCGGGGCAGCACCGCCTCGTGTCGAGCCGCCACGGCCACCGCGCGCGCCGCCGCGCCCACCGCGGAAGTCCCCGCGCGGGGTGGAGAAGGAGTCCTTGGAGACATGGGCTGGGGTCTGCCCCTTCTTGTCCTTTTTGCGCGTGACTGCGCCCCACTGCTCTGCACGACCTGCACGGAGTCAGAGCGGTACTACGGTCAATGCAAGGGTGCTCACCGTCGCTGATCCTAGTCGCAGCAAGCTCGACGTCGCCGGCGACCTCTGACAAGAGCGACTGGAGGTCTGGGGACGCAAAAAATGAGGCGCGTTTTTTTTCATTGAGCGGGGTTTACGGACCATCGTTTGACCAGTTTGGAAAGAGTTCCTGAAGCTGGCGTGCTTGAGGACGATACTTCGTGTTGTCGGGGCCGGTTGAGGGCGGCGGGGCGCCAATGACGGTTTTATAGGACATTCTTCCCGAGCGCGTGGTGGTGGGAGAGGTGTGGTGGAAGGAAATGCCAAGCAAAACCAAATACCAGTCCATATACAGTCGCACGCCCCTATTCCTTCCCATTGCAGCGGCAATCCATCCAGCATCCCTCTTGCCTCACTCTCGAACGCGGCGCGGTATGCCTCTTCAATTTTCCTCGCCTCGTTGTGCATTGCCTAGGCTAGAAGCTGCGTCGTCTCCGTGTTTCCTCTCCCTCGATCAACGGCGCACTCCAACTTGCCACGTCGTCCTCGTACTCTTCTTCGTCCTCAGGCTCCTCCATATCCATGGAATATGTTGTCTCGCGAAACAGTCTTCTTTGCCGCTCACAAGAAGACCGCGCGTCGAGATCCAGTCCTTTGTGCTGTGCTTTTCGCCGTGACGTCTTTCAGAAGTCAGTCCATGGCTACAGAAGAACCACCCACTTCACGTACCGACATTTCCGCGTCCTCCCACCGCGCCTTGCGCATTGTAGCCGCCCGGTTCGCGCTCTCTCCAGTGTCTCGTGCCAGATCGCAAATCATCTTCTTTTGGGCCTGTGGATTTTTTCAGAGGGCGCTGATGTTCTGGCGTGTGCGGATATACGTCTTGTTTGCTGCTCTCAGCTGCTGGGGGTTCTGGACGAGGCTGGTAAATTCGCGGACGCGTATCGTCACATCGTGTCCGTCACATCTCGGTTCATCCTTCATCCACGTCCTCTCGGGGGCCGTCAAGGCGTAGAGGTCGTTTCTTTCGAAAGCATGCGCCGTTCTTCGACAATTCGCCCATGAATTGAACGCATCAAAGCTCTTCCCATGCCGGGGCCGGCCCCCCTCTCCTTGAGTCCAACCAGGTCACTGTGACCTTGACATCTCCTCTACTAGATGCTTGGTGTGTACCACGAGACTCTACTTTCTTGTGCAATCACCAAGACTGAGGTAGAGTGTATCTGCAGCTATCTTTTGGCGAAAAGCTCACAAAATTCCAAACAAAACTCAAGAGTCAAAATATCGATGCCACACCGTTGCATTTTTTGAGGAATTTGCGTAAAAGGGCGAGGATCGTACGCCATTGGAGGAGTGGAACGGGGCCGCTTGTGGTGGATCAAAGGGCTCTCTAACTTGCTTGCTCGACGGGAGGGACAGGATCGATCAAGGAGGCGCGTCGAGACCGGAGCGGACAGCGTGCTGTGATGGCGAGCACGGGAAGTCAACGGGAAGTGACGGGTCGGAAAACGGAAGCCGGCTCAAAATATCCTTTCTGGAGCGAATATTTCCCCACAAAAACACAACAAAATCCAAGCAAACCTCGTTGCCAATTGGGAAAAAAAACCTGATCTGTGGGGCTGCAGATACCAAGAAGATGCACGCTATCTCAATTCCTGGGCTCAACTCTCCGCGCGCCCGGCATCTACCGTTATGGTTTGGCCGGTTCGCCAGGGTTCGCCGCTATGGCACGTTCCTGAAATCTGATTGTGTACCCGACCGAGATCGTGACACACGCCGTCAGCTCGGAATGGAAGGCCCATCGGGCGCGCGCCGTGCACCCATCGTTTACATCTGTCCAACCTTTGATCCTTACAGCAGGCGCCGTACGATGGTGCTATCTTATAAACTGTACGTCCCCAACCAGTCAGATTTGCTTGAACCCAGGTGGCTGTTCTATCTCTGCCTAGAACAAATGACCTCATTACTTCACAAGTTGAGCTTGTAAGTTGTATTGATTCTGTCGTTCGTGTCACTCATGGCGCATAGGGGTTCCGAGGCTCACTTCTCGACCGCCCAAATACACGCCGGGCACAAGATAGACACGATAACAACCTCGAACCCTCCTATTTACGCAACCACTAGGTTTGTTGAGCGGAATCATGACCAACCTCAGTGCTCATACGAGGAAATTAAGCTTTGTGTTCAACGATGCAGACGTCAGTTAACGCAACCAATATTTCGAAGCACTTGATCGATTAGACCGTCCAGCACGCAGCCAGTGTTCAGAGCGGGAAGTAAGTCACTCTCAAGGACCTCGTGGCTTCTTTACAATATCCTCAGGACCGCCGGTTATTGTTATTCACGAATTTCCAACCCGACTGTCGTACGTACTGTGCACTGTACTGCGACTCTTGCTTATCTCTGTATGTAGGAAGTTTTCGAGCACAGAATGGCAGTGCTCGAAGGCGGTGTCGCGGCCGTCGCAGCGAGTTGCGGGATGGCTGCCCAATTCATGGCCATAGCGACTATCGCCGGTGCGGGCGATAATATCATCTCTTCGTATGTGGTTCATCTTCCGCGAGCCATCACACCTGAACATCATCAAGATCCTTCTTATATGGGGGGGTAAGCTCAAGTCCGTCTCGAAGTGACTGCTGATTGATAAACTGCATAGACTCGAACTCAATTCCAATGCAAGTTACCCCCTCTCCCATCGAAAAAAGAACTGACCATTTGTAGATGCATTCAAGAGACTCGGCATCCATGTTAAGTTCATGAACTCTATTGATCCTGCCCAATGGGACGCCGCCGTCGATAACAATACCAAAGCTTTCTACTTAGAAGCCATCTCGAATCCGAAATTGGTGTTCAACCCGATCAAAGAGCTAGCAGAGGTAGTGATCCCTGTTTCCGAGTTCACTGTAGTTATGTAATGGCTGCGCAGGTGGCGCACAACGCGGGTGTACCGTTGATCGTGGACAACACTCTTGGAATGGGAGGTAATGAATAAACATGTGAAATTGGCTGTTAGTTCTAATTCGTTCAAGGATTTCTTCTGCGTCCGATCGAACATGGGGCGGATATCATAGGTAACAGACCTCCCAATCTGCCCTTCGCAACCTTTCATCGTTGGATGGCTGACAGTGGAAAGCGCTACGAAGTGGATAGGCGGCCATGGCCGAACTCTTGGGGGTGTTATCGTCGATTCCGGTTACAAAATTCTCATGATACATAACGAAAGTTTTGACGCTGAGTTGCACAGGCAAATTCGACTGGAAATCCTCCGAAAGATTCCCCGCACTGACTCAGCCGTCGGAAAGCTACCGCAACGTAGTGTTCGCTGACACATTTGCGCCTGCGGCGTTTGCCGCCAAAGTCCGATTAGAGGTAAGCAACCTTTCTCTTCTCCACAGCATTTCATCCTTTTACCCGATAGACTCGTCGAGATATCGGCTCTTTGATGGATCCTTTAGCCGCCTTTTCTTTCTTACAAGGGCTCGAAACTCTCAGTCTTCGCGCTGAAAGGCACTGTCAAAATGCGCTAGGGCTTGCTAGGTAGGGTTCGACGCGACGATCGCTCTTTGCTCTGGCATTCTAAACCCTTCCCCAGATGGATGGAGAAGCACCCCAAGATCTCATGGGTGTCCTACCTGGGACTCGAGTCCCACCAGTCCCATATCCGAGCCAAACAATATCTGCGCCCAGGAATGTACGGCGGCGTCCTGACCTTCGGGGTAAAGGGCGGCGAAGCTGCTGCTCATATCACCATCAACAACCTGAAGTAGTGGTGTCAAGGTTCGGTTCGGTTCAGGTTCAGGCCACTTTGGCCTGAACGCTGAACCTGAACCTGGCGTCCGGTTCAAGCACGTGCCGAACCTTGAACCTGAACGCGCGTTCAGCGTTCAGGGCGTTCGGTTCAGCGTTCAAACGCGTTCGAACGCCGAACTGAACGCATTTGGGCAGAAAAAACCTTTTTTTGAATATCGCGCGACAAAATACATCACAGAGCAACTACGAGTCCTCGTCTTCGTCCTCAGCGGCATACCCAAAGTCCGCGTCAAGCTCCGCAATGAGCGCGTCAATATGCCTCGCCGCAATAGATCCAGCGCTGATATGGCCATTACGATATGCACTTTTCAACAATTGGAGCGCCTCGAACATCTCTGTGGAAAGTGAATTGCGTAGCTTTGTACCCGTAAGAGCGCCGCTCGAGAAAGCTCGTTCGGCCGGAGTTGCTGAACCTTGAATGGCGAGGTAATCACGAGCCATGCGACGAAGAATAGGAAACGAGGTATTGTGCTATGAAGAAGTTAAGAGGTGGAGTGAGTAACATGAAAGAGCGACTTACTCCCCAATAGTGCAGCACATTATCTGTCTGTTCAAGTGGCGAAGAGAGGTACCCGCTCAATTCATCTCTTGGCTGCGCCTGAGCTCGCTCCGCTGCCTTCACCGAGGCCACAGCGTCTAACAAGAATGAGCTTCCATAGCGATGCAAAGCCGGCGCCACAACAGCAGCGGGTGCGGCAGGAGCGCTTTCGACCTGCGCCTCGGCTTGCGCTGCCGCATAGTATCTATCAAACTACAAGATGATGAATAGTGCTTGATAAATGCTATATGGAACAACTCACCACGGTCTCGAGGGATGCCATACCCTTTTTGTACTCTTCATCACCCCAACGCGTGCGGAAATAGACATCTTTGATCGTCGGGTCCAGAACTGGCAAGCTTTCAGTATAGTCGCGTCGTGAGAAGGACCTAAACGTACCAAGACAAATGAAATATGCGCTCGATGTTGTGTCAGCACGATGAAACCATTTTTTGAGGCTCTGAACACCCGCCAACAGCGCAGCCTTGATTTCGACGTAATTTGGATGAGCCGCCATTGTTTCCCATCGTTGGATAAGGAACTCGAGCGTTGGGATTATACGCCACACGGTAGGGGTGCGCTCGCTCGAGAAGCTCTGGGTCACATCCGCGGGCTCCTACACGGACAACAGTCAATTAGGAAGGAAAGAGGAGCGGAACTCAAACCCGGAGCCCCTCATGAATCCTCTGGAGCTTTTCCCACTCGCGTTTCGTCAATGTGTATTCGCGATATTCTTTCTTTCGTAGATCCGGGACCTCATCACTGTCGTCGGCAAGGCAAACAAAAAGGTCAACCGCCTAGGGCGCAAAATAATCAGGAACTCTAACAAGAGATTGATACTGGAACACACCTTTCGCAGTGCCAAGAACCGGTCCAGAGATTTATAGAGGGACGCCCATCGAGTGCGAACCCACAGAAGCAGCTCAAGCTTAGGGACCTCAGCTTGTACGCAACATTTTTTGAAGAATGTGCGGGCTTGAGGCGACATCCGAATCTATCTATGGATATCAGCGCTAGCATATGTGGAGAACGATAGGGAACTCATACCTGTTTAATGAGCGCCAGCATCTTACCGAGTACATCACCCATCGTCCAATCACATTCAGTCTCGTTCTCTTCAGGCTCGTTGGCCCCCCCGCCTCCGAGTGCCGAAATAACTGTTGCAAGCTCGTCCTCGCTCAGATCACCTTTGCTGCGCGCGTCACTGAGAAGTTGGCGGATTTTTGTGTGCAAAGGCTTTTGAGGCGTCGGTGCGATGGTCTCTACTACATGCTTTGTGGCGATATGCACGGCATGCTCGATACACCTCAAACACGATGTTAGTCAGATTGAACGGAAAGAAATTCGACATACATCATATCTCCTTCCTTGGCCGTCCACCCTCGATCACGAGCGTCGAGACCATGCTCCACCGTCTTCGCTGTTGTACGATTGACGGAGGCGCCGTCTGCCGTGATCCATCCCACCTTGCCACGGAGCTCGTACTTGTCAATTGTCTTTAATATGGCAGCGCCGAGATTGGCACCCGTATGCCGACCTTCGATCTCTACAAATGCGAGCTCATTCGTGACAAGCTCCCAGTCGTTTGGGCGATCCGGGGGCGAGCTGACGTAGTGGTCGTTGATGTTGATGAACGGTTTACCCGCTATCGAGGTCCAGGCATCGTGGGTCAAGCTGTGCAAGCCAGATGTCGCCTTGAAAAAGGGACTCGTCAGTAGGGGGTGAAATTCCTGATAATGACAGCCTACTTTGAACGCAATACGGAGTGTGTTTTGGACATCTGCGGCAAGCGAAAGGATGTGGGAGCGAATGGTATTGCGAGTCGGGATATCGGAATCTTTAAGACTGGGCCGCAGATATTTGAGAAGGCGAATGAAGCTTGGTCGTTCGACGATTGAGAAAGCCTGATAGCAGTTTCAGCATAAGAAGGTCGAGCAGAGGATCGAGCGCACCTCATCTTGCGTAACTATCATTTCAATCAAGTAGTCGCGAAGACCGTCAACGGTAAATGCGGGTGGTCGTGGCTGAGCTACAACAATACCATCGAGGGTACCTTGACTGCGATTACAGAGCTAATTGAGAGAACGAACTGAAATTTATAGATGATCACGCACCGTGACAAAGAGGAAGAATCCTTGGGGATGGCGCGCTCATGCATTTCGATTTTCAGCTCCTCGCAGCGAGCTTTATACACCTTGAAATGATCTTCGTGACTAGCGCCGAGAGTGAGTTCGACGCACCGGAAATTTAGCAGTAGTACTCACCGGGCAATATGACTGCGAAGTGTCGAAACACTGCCGGTGAGAAAGCATGCGGCTGCCTGCATTCCCTTGCGTCTAATAGCGATTCAGAGACCAGAATGTAACAAACGGAAGCTTACACACGTGCATACGAGACAAATTGCTCCGTCTTCAAGCTTGCCAGTCCTCGCATTCTTGTTGTCTTTCACGCGCTGGAACACCGTACGTATATCTGCAGTAGCATCGATACGAGGGGTCTTGGTGATTGCCTGAAGGATGGAGTGAGTGAAGTACGAGATAAGAGCAAAGATGAATAATACGTGTTCGTGATCAGCGTCCCCCATAGCTTTGAACGACTCGTACTGTTCGACATCAATCACCTCGTGTTCAGCTTCTCCAGCCACGTCCTCGGCCTCGGTCTCCACCGCTTCCATGTGCTCGTCACTGGATTCAGCATCGGACTCAACATCAGACGAGTCCGCGGCAACAACCAGGCGCTTTTTTGGCGCCGGGTGCGAGACAACGCTCTCGGCCTTACGCTTCCCGGCGCCGACAGTCGTCTCAGCGTTGTTTGGGTCTGCAACGCGAGCAGAAGGGCGCAAGGTACGGCCCGAGCGACGACGAGGGGAAGAGCGCCGAACACCGGCCACTCTATCCAGCGGGCGAACCCCAGAAAACAGTGGATGGATTGGGGGAGAAGGCGTCGTGGAGGGACCAGCTATTGGGACAGTGTCGTCGACATCGTTGTAAAAGACGATCTCAGAGGCAGGACGGAGGGTTCCATCCGCATTTTGGGCGCATCCAAGGGTAGTATCGGCCATGGTGGAGCGAAGATTAACACAGAACTGAGGGGAAGGGGTGCAATGAGCGGTCAAGACAAGCTGCAGCCTTTTTATAATGCAGGGAGTGAATTCGTTCCAAAGGGAGCATAGTTTTTGAAACAGGAACGCCGCTCGTCTCCGCTGCGCTAAGGACCCTGCCGCTGTGTTACTCGAAAGCTGAGAAAGACTCCGGAATATAACTTAACGGGGAATATAAAACATAGAATTGGCCAATGAGCATGGCGCAGAGGGGCAGCTCGACTATAAGAGGCATGAAGACGGCCTTGGCCGTACCAACGGACCCAGCTACCAGTGAAATTACGCCCCAGACTGCTAGCCGAGTCGACCCTGAGACGAAACACAAGCAAGGGAAGCCATAGAAAATGCTGCAGTAGACTGTCCAGAGTGGCTTGCTTCCGAGCACCGGGGAGGAGCGAGCGCGACCCGCTGCGATACTACGTGGCGGCGTCGACAATGCGGCAGCGGCAGTGCTACGGTGTTATCACCAATCACTGGCGATGTCCGGGTTTCTGTTCGGAACACACCTGTCCGGAGCATCGGAGCGTATTTTGAACACGCTGCTTCTCCGAGTCGGCAGGAGTAAAGTGGGACCGGTTCAGCGTTCGAACGCGTTCGGACGCGTTCAAGAGAGCCTTACTCCCGCTCGAACGCTGAACCGGACCTGCGGTTCAGGTTCAGCGATTTCGAGTGATTTCCTGAACCTCGAACCTGAACCTGGCGTCCGGTTCGGTTCGGTTCAGGTTCGAACCGATTTTCGAACCGGACTTTGCCACCACTAACCTGAAGCTGACGAGCCACCTGCCCAACCTCGGCGACGTCAAGACACTAGCGGTACAGCCCTCAGCCACGACGGATGTGCGGGCATCTGACGACGTCCCGGATATATCGAGCGATACTATCCGGGTATGTGGCTGGGTTCGACCTGTATTTATATGTGAACCCCCTCCAAATAGGTCTCCGTTGGCATCGAAGCTCTCCGCGACATTATCGCAGACTTCGAGGCTGCGCTATCGTTTGTCCCATGATATCGACTCCCATCCTCACAGCCATGTAGACTTAGATCTAGGCATAAGAAATATCGATGATAATAATATCTCAGAAAGAGGATGCAAATGCCAAAGGCTGCATCATGCCAGCTGTGCATGGAGAGCGCGAGCGAGATAATAGAGTTCAATTTGGTATGTGTCATTCATCAGCATACTAGGCTACTAGCAGTTGATTGAGACGGCTTACTTATCGCAGTGAATCCCACTGAGAGTAACGAACGAGTTATGGTAAGTGACGGTTAAGTTGAACCGTGGGAAGGTGATCTGGCTCCACGTGATATCTTGTCAACTTCACCTCAACCTTGAATCTGGACCTCAACGCGTTCATGTCCTGAGCAGAGACTCAAGTTAGACTCAGGAGTGGAAAGGTAAGCTGCTTAAGCATCTTGAACCCGGCGGGCCGAGAAGGCTGACTCTGAGGCCAAGACTCGGCCCTGGCCCCTGAGGCCGGGCCCTCCCGCCTACTTTTTGAGAGATGCTGTTGGGAGAAAGGGCACACAACCAAGCTGATCTCGGTGGTTCTTACGAAAAGGTACCCGGATGATAAGTTGGGAGTACCTCATCTGCGGATTTTTCGCAGAGGGTCAACCAGGTCAAGCGCCGCACCGTCACGTAGTACTTCGAGTCTTCAAGTTCGACACATTTGACTTGGGCCCCAGACCCAGCACCTCGCTTGCTTGGTCGGGCGTAAGAAGCACGTTGCAAATTGTAAGCACGCTAGCTGTCCTCCGGTATTTTCAATAAAGCACAAGATCGAGGGCATGGCACACAAGGTACAGATTAGGTTTTTGGGTCCCAATTTCTGAGATATGTACCTCTTTCTCCGCAACCCCCCCCCCCCCCCCCCCCTCCCCTCTAGTATGTCTCTCTCAATCAGGCTTTGAGGTTCGGGTATTCAGACTAAGTACCTCTTGTTCACCGACTTCCTCGGCTATCCACTGCTTTGTCTGCGACATCTTCACCTTTTTTTTTGGCGACACCTCATCTCCCACAAGACCCTCGTAATCTTCAGGCGACGCTGTGACGACTTGTATTACGCTAAGATGGAGCGGGGCGGAAGCGAAAATGGTGGCGCAGCCGGTGATCGTGCCGTAACCCGCACTCAACGCCTGCATCCCGGTTTGGGCAAACACCGATACCGCGTACAAACCCAACTGATTCCGCTGAATATATACATAAGATATAACCTACTATAACCCAACAAAAAGTGTGACCGTGCAAAGTAGGCGGCTATATAACTAACCAGCGCGCCCGCGCGCCAACAGTGTGTGTACAAAGAGAATACGGCGTTATGCCAGAACAGGACCGGACGCACGCCCAACAGGGTGGGGCTGAGCTAGCTCGAGGAGAGCAAGACGGAGGGCCGCAGCCAAATCGCGGGAATGTCTTGTCGACAGCGAGCGCCACGGTCAAGAGTACGCGGAGCTCTCGAGCCCCGCCTTGCTCACGCGGCGCAGCGGCTGTAGCGTGTTCTCGTCGACAGGCGCACGGCGCGCGTGCCGGTAGCGCCCCGCTGCGTCACGCACCTCCGTCTCCTGCCCTGCGCCGACATCGCCCGAGCCAACGAACTGCAGCACGTCGGGTGCAGCAGAGAACGACTGCGTCTGCGAGAACGCGGGCGGGAGACTTTCGCGTATGTGCCCACCGCGGCGGTTGCCGGCTGCGACACTGTAGTTTGCGTTGTGTCCGTGCCCACCGCCGCCACCGCCATGCTCGCCGTCCGCGGCAGAGGACGCTTGCACGCCGATGCTCTTCCCACCGAGTTCCTCCTCCTCGAACGTCATGAGCTCGCTGACGAAACCGATGTTCGGGGAGATGCCCTTGCGCCGCTCGAGCACAAACGCGTACGCACGGGAGAGCGTCCAATGGTTCGCGTGGATGAGGTACGCCATGACCGCGGTCACGGAGCGACTCTTGCCTGCCTTGCAGTGCACGTACGTCGCCGCAGAATGCAGCCGCGCATCGTCTGCGCGCACCGCGTCAGCTCAAGCTCAACGGAATAGATGGACTACTCACCGAGAATTTCACACACCTCGCGCACCCCACGAGCGATGTTCTCCTCCTCAACCGTGTCACGCATCGGGATCTTGTTGTACTTTTCGAATACCGTGCGCAGGTGCAGACCGTGGTCGTCGTCGCACTCTGCCGCGATGTTGAGGATGCGGCGCACACCGAGACCCTGCAGCTCCGCGACGTGCTCGGGCGTCGTGAGCTCCGGCCCGAGGAAGAGGAAGTTGGGCAGGATCGTGCTGATGGAGAATTCGGGAAACGGCTCCTCGGTCGTTGGCGGGTCGTCCGGACGTGCGGTCGGGGGCGGATCGCGAGCGAAGCCGAAGCCGCGCGGAGTACCCGGCGTATGCGGGGGCGTAAAGTATGCGGTGGGGAACTCATCCGTACCCGAGAGCGGGGATGATAGGCTCCAGGGTGTCGAGGGTGACGGCGCGCTGGGATTCGGGGAAGGTGGCGCGAGGCCCGTGGCGGACTTGAGCGGCACAGTGCGCACCTGGAGTTTGAGACGCTCGGCGGACTTTGTGTCAAGTTTGCGTAAATTCGGCGCCGAGGGGCGACGTGGAGGGGGCGGAGGGCGGCGGAAACCTGCTTGGGATGGCGGGGGAGAGGGGGTCGCATCAACGATGTTTATGGGGCGGGTGGACGACGACGAGGAAATGACGGAGGACATGAGCGGAAGGGGGGAGCGCGGGGGCTGGGCACCGTTGAGGTTAAGGGTTGCCAGGGACGATGCGAGAGCGGACGATGCTTTGAGATCCACGGATAACCGGGTGTCAAGCTCCGGAAGGCTTTTGGACCGGGAGGCAGCGTTGGTGTCGAGCTGGAAAAGACCACTATTCTGCTCGTATTCCCCGCCAGACAGGATGAGAGTCTCGAGATCAGGGTCGTGGCCCGCCGACGAGATACCACCTTTCAGGTAGTCCACTGTCCCATAGGTCAACAGCGGAGCCATGACGGGAATCAAAGCGAGATCCTCCTCCTCTGCATAGACTACGATATTGCCATCCCATGGCCCGCCGGGGCTCATGAGTGTGTCCCAGTCACGCTTGCCCTGCTCGGTGGTGACATATTGGCGTAGAGCATCAAGCGACTGGAACGGGGTCTTCTTTGAGCGCTTGAGGATGAGGGAGGGAATGGCAAGGTTGATGCTGTGGCAGATATGGAAGGCAAGGTGGGCGGCAGGCTGGCGGGTGTCGACCAAAAGTGGTCGACGGGGTGCTGAGAGGCGAGCAAAGAGCGCTCCTGGCTCGATACCCTGAGGCTGGCGGGGCACAGAAGGGACGAGGGACGGCTGCGACTTGAAGCCTAGAAAGTGTGCACTCAGCGGTGCTTCGCCGGTCGGGGTGAAATACGAGGAGATGCTGGAGGCGGGGCTGGTTATGGATGGATCCCAGGGTGAGGTGTCACCCAGCTGGACCTTTGGCAACGATCCTGAGGAGCGTATGGGCCGCAGTCGAAGGTTCTTTTGGACGTTCTTCCTCAGCTGCTCCAGATAGTCGAAATCGACGTCGGCTGGCGACGAAAGATCATCGTTATCAAGGTCGTCGTCGTCGTCGGGATCGATGGGGAGGGGAGACTCGAGCTCGAGGCTTGCAGGCTTGGTCGGTGCCTGCAGCGTCAAGTTGGGCGGTCTACCCCGTTTCGCAGCAATGGGCATGGCTGAGATTGCAGCCAAACAGCCTGACACAATCTGATCCGACCGCGATGTTCCGAGCTCTTTCTCTCCGACAGTGACTGACACTTCAACGTTTCCAACTCCTGGTCCAGTACGCGATGTCTGTACTTTCTGCGAGGATTATCCCTACCACTGGATCATATCTGGGGCCCTGGGGGCTTGTCTTCGACTGAAGTAAGATCTGACGTGTACTTACGGTTCTGTCAACTCCCATGCCCACCAACTTGCTCGACGCTGCGGCCTCCGACCGTGGTGTACTGCCAGTGATCGGAATTCCCCTACGCGCTTATACAGGCTTCGACAAAATGCTGGACGCGCCAATCTGGTAAAGCGCTGGTCAAAGGCCATCCCGGTCACCCTCAAGTTACAAATCGGCCCCTTGGTACCCTAAAATATGCCCGACAACTTGAACACGGACAACAGTGCGCAGATTGAGGACTCCGCGGAAAGGGAAGATCGATCAAATACGAGCCTCTAAATCGCCTGCATGGCTCAGGTATATTGCACCCTATACGCCGCGTATATTTCGAATAGGGCTCATTGACACCCGAAAAATCGAGGCCGAACGGGAGCCAAAAGTTGGGTACAAGTCATTTGCAACATGTGCTAGCGCGACTACTTACTCTGAAATTGATCACGGTGTATACAGGAAGCCCGAAATATCTGAGCCACAATTCCCAATCACACATAAAAAACCAACGCCCGCATCTCAATCGATTCGCGAAGGGGGGCGTCCTTGGGGGTGGAGTCATCAGCGAATCCGGTGTGCGCATTGAACGTGGTGACATCCGGCTCCTTCGCAGAGTCGAAACTTCGAACAGGAAAGGGGACATCAGACACCGGCAGCGGAGCGGCGCAACAGAAAACACACCACTTGAACAGCACACACTCGTCCGGCGTCATCCCGCGCAGATACTTCCACTTGTGGTTAGGGTTGTGCTTGACGCCGTACGTCTCCCCCGGACCGCCAGGGAATTTGAGCGTCATCTCCATCAGGTCCGTCGCCGGGTCGAGCGTGCTGCTGTCGCAGAACCCAAGCGGCCAGTCGTACGCGGCGTGCGAGATGGGCCGCCAGAGATTGAGGATCTGGAAGCGGTGCTGCAGAAGCTGCCGCGCTTCGTCGTCGGGCAGATGGCGGTAAACTCTTGCGAGGGCTGCGTATGACATGCCTTGACATGAGTGAAGTGGTAGATGGAAAGCGCATTCTACGCACCAGATTTAGGCGTCTGTCGGGGACGAGCGTGTACATCAGAAACAGTCAATCTGTCTAGGGGGTATTCGAGGAAGTACCTGATCGCAATGGACGTTGTACACCTGTTTACAAGGATGTTGAGAAACGAGGGAAAACCCGCAAGCTGCATCCTACCGGCTGGCGTTTGTCGGAGGATTCCTCAGGATCGTCCGGCCGGTGCCGTCGAATCGCTGGGAGGTCGTCAAGATTGAACCTCGCCTTCGAAAGAAGACACCCACTGTGGTCGAAGAGGATAACCTTCGTCGCCCCGGTGAATTCCTTAATGAGCTCGATGACTTCCGGGTAGTAGACGTTCAGGACATCCTCCGCGTTGCTGAAGTCCTTGAGTTTCGACGGCCGGGTGTAGTACTGGAACCCTGCAACGTCAAGGACGGCGGAGTCCTCTTTGCCGCGGAGGTTCTCGACGGTGACCTTCTGCCAGTTCGCGATATAGTTGTGGTCGTGGCGGTCGTTGATGTTTTTGTACGCGCGAGCCCCGTCGGGAGGGGGCAAGTAATACATGACAGAACCTGTCGTGCTCGGCTCGTACTTCGTGGCGTCCATGGTGCGTAGAATAGTAGCCGAAGTCAAAGCCTCATGTGGAGGTTATACTATAAGTATGTGCTCGCACCGGAGCGCCGTATATGAAAGAGGATATTTGACCAAGGCCCCGAATTCCGTGGATCTTGGACTAGTTCATCTCAGGACGAAGTGGGCCGAGTGGCGGCCGTCGAGAGGTGACTGGGAAACATTGATTTTGGCATGCAACAGTCGATCTGAACTGTAGTATTGGGCGTCCTGAACGCGTGCTCTCCATCAGAAATCCGCTTCAAGAGCGGCGGAGAGAAGTCGTAAGTCAGTCCCGGCGTCTGTCAGCGTCTATCCGCTTAGCCGGAGCGGTAAATCTGAGTTCAGCTCGCTGGTCGGTGCACCCGCCCATCAGAGATGGGGCAACGGCCAGATCGCCCGGCGTTTTCGCGTCAAAGTATGAACAGAGCTTACAGAATAGGACTTAGCGTTACATAAATCTGACGGCCAGTGCAAGTTGCCAAGGTTAGATTCTCCCTGCAGAGGTGTTCAACGGCAACTTCAATTTCGAGCATGGAAAGTAGGGTCGTACATTCCATTTTTATCTCAAGCCAGTGTGTAGCTGGCCAGGTCAGATGCAATGATGTTGATCTTATCTTACCATATCCCGTTCTTGTCCCGTAGAATAAAATGACATATTGCAGTTGGAAATTGGTGGAAACAGTGATAGGCCCGTCGTGGTGGCGATTGCATTCAGTGCGCCGTAATGCTCTATGATGATGGTTTGGCTCCGCGGTTTTCAGGTTTGACGGGGGCGGCGCTTGGCGTGGCTGCGCGCAGGACAAGCCGGGACTTGCTGCAACAATGCTGAACAGCGACATCAACCCCGATTATACAGGCCCATACGTCTCATGTGCGTGCCCAATTGGAATGCAGCAATGCTGATGATAGGTTCCGTCCCCACCGAGGCGCATCGTGCGCCGTTAATCCGTGATGACAAGAGTCGCTCTATCATGATTGTCCAGCACTATCCAGCAGCCAGGTACAGTGCGTGAGCCGCGGTGCCACCTCGATTCCACCCAAACCGGAGTGCCATGAAGTCATACCGCAACACCCATGCGATCGCGGGCGCAGACGCCGCAATTGAGTCGCAACAAATCAGCGCTGCGAGTAAATATGTCCTTGATAGAGGCGGGGGAGAGGTAGCAGACCGCAAGCAAGATTGCTGGAGCCCGAGGCCTGAGCGCCCCAGATCAGTCCCAGACTGCGTTTACGCATGATGAGCACGAACGCCGCCCCGACCGGGCTTGACGTCGTTCTGATGTTTGTCGTTGGATCCCCAGTTATACTTGGATCCTCGCAGGGAAGCCGTCGAGCCCAAGCCTACTAATAGTAAGACCGCCTTCCTTAAGTTCCTTTGATCATGAGACGGTGATGTTCGCCCGTCAACGAAGGCTGCGATTGAGTGGACGCCCCTTGCTGAAGCTGCCAGTCCGTGGCTTTCCACTGGCAACAGCACTAGTACAACTAGGAGAGGGAAGCGTGGTTGTGGACTTTTGTGGACGGTTGTTGCATTATTCAATCTATTGCCCGCTCCGCAGCGGCGCTGTCACTGCCAAGTGGCACGTGGCCCGGTCCGAAAAGCTCCGTTGCCAAATGGGGTGATTCCATGATATCCCCGTACACGAATGCTTTCAACTGAGGTATCAGATGTTCAACTGAATCCCATTGCAATTGCAATGGCCATGGAAGAATCCTCCTGATATCAACAGATGAACATCAAGATCCATCCATAACGAGGCCTTTTTGGACCGCCAAACGAGTCAATCCGAACTGATACAGCTTCTGATCGTGAAGGTGCTCAATCAGAAGTTCAACCACTGCCAACTTGAAGGTCGTAACCTTTTCGGGGAAAAAAGAAAGTTCAGGTAAATGCATAAACGGTATCGCCGAAGCAGATGTCAGAAGCCGTCGAGCCCGATTATCACTCCTAGACAGACGCTTGAATAAAAAAAAGCTCGTACCTCGCTTGTTGAAGAGCCCGATGGTCAAATTGGACGAAAAAAGTGCTATACATACAGTGTGGGGAATTTTGGATACAATCAAAAGTTCAATCAAGGCCGCTTGACCTTTTCGGAGGAAAATAAAATTTAGACGACTCGAGACCCAGAGCTACGACGCAAAAAAAACCCCCGCCGAGCCTGACGCGTGCCGGTCGAATTGGAAGAAAAAATACAGTACATACAGTGTGGGAGCTTGTCTTAGTCTATGATCTCAAAACCTCATCTGAAACCCGCGCCGCGGCATCCCTGGCAATCTACAACTACACCCACGGGCCCGTGCCCTTGCGCTTGATATACAAGCCGCGCGCGACGGCGACGAAGGTCGCGCCCACCGCGACCATTACCTATCCACATCATTGAGGATTCGCACCGGGCACGCAGAGCGAGAGAGGGGGGGACGCACGGCGTTGTAGATGATCGTGCGCGTCCACGTGAAGGCGCCCGTCGTGCCGAGAAGCGCGCCGGAGACGGGGTTGCCGACGAGCATGGCGGGTGCAACGACGGAGAACGCGAGCGCCAGGCGCGTGCTGTGCAAGTAATAAGAAATATGTCAGCCTGAGTGTGCCCGCGGGGAGAGAGGTACGTGCCCGTATTCGCCCGGGTGGTTGCTGAAGCCGACGAAGTTGGTGGGCATCAGCGACGCGTCTAGGCCGTCGCTTGAATACACGGACAATAATGAACTATGGAACCGGGCACATACACGCGCCGGAGGTGAACCCGTACAAGAATGCGAAGACGGCGAGCCCGGCGAAGGTCTTAATCTTAACCATGACGGCGATGAGGATGGCGCAAGCGTAGAGGGACCCCGCGACGAGATTGAACGAGCCGACGCGGGGGGAGATGGCGTTGTTGATCAGGCGCCCGAAGATGCTGCCGCCGTTGAGGATCGTCAGCTGCGGATCACGTCAGGACGGGGGACAGCGATGAAAGAATGTGCGTACGAGATAAAACGCGAGCTCTTTGTCGATGCCGTTGGTTACGGCGTATAATTGCAGGTAGAAGACTACAAGAAGTGGGATGAGCGTAGCACTGAAGCGCGGAAAACTAGCGACGCACATGGAAAGAACAGGCCCAAGCTGGTAAAAAAGGCACTGGAGATGCGCTCAGTGACAACCACAAGTCTCGGTTGACTTTTTTTCTCACCCAGCGAGGGCCGATAGATAGCCCACGTCTGTGAATAAGGTCTTCCAGTCAATTGCCGCCGGCTGATCATTGGAATCTTCTTTCGCAGCCGGGGTCTTGGGCGGAAGATTGGTCCTCATCACGAGGTTAGCAAATAGCAGCTGGGCGCCGATGAGCCCTCCAGAAACCCGAATCGCGGTGGTAAAATCGACGTGTTGCCCAATTTGATTGAGCATGATCGGGAATATTACGCCTCCGCACGCCGCGCCCGACGTGACGATTCCCATGGCGAGGGCTCTGCGACGCTTGAAGTGGTGGCTGACGATCGTAAAGGACGGGAGAAATATCAGCGCCGGGAATATTCCCATGCCGACTGCTTGGGCCAAAAAGACCTAGGCAACGAGTCTGAGAATATGTGCTCACTGCAGTGAAATGGAATACCTGATAGTATTCGCCTGATTTAGCCAAGGAGAGTAGGAATATGCACAGAACATAGAGCGAAGAGCCGATGAACATCAGGTGGTGACTGGGTGGCGATATTGATTAGATGCAGAGCAGTAAGAGTAAAAGAATCACCTACAAGTATCCCGCATCCACTGCCCGACTGACAATAACACCCATCGCATACTGGACCGCAAGCTGGAAGCTTCCTATCCAACTTGGATGGCTCAGTAACTCCCAGATATCTGTCAGAGGCCGAAAATAGCGCATACCTTATATCCGCCGCGGTTTTGTTGATCAGGAATTCACGGGTGTAGAAGTCTGTATCAAATCAATAGATGCGGAAGGAGAGACACGGAGAGACTGACCCTGATATACGCCGAACGCATTGATGTACCTTGACCAAAATCAGAATCGTGACTGGGAACTTCTAGCAGGGACTAATGAAGCTACCCGAACGTGCAAAATTGGACCATCCATCTGGAGAGGGAAGGAGTTACATGGAGAGGCAGAGAACAGAGGGGAGCAGCTTACGCGCCAGCCATTGTGAGCCATGCCGTGCGACCGCCTTCGGGAAGGAGATACTCGACGCTGAGCACTGAAGCCTGGGCCTTTTCAGCGTCGTCCTTGCTGGCCTTCGGGGACAAGGTGGTTTCGGACATGGTGGCTTCGCCGCTTTCGCGGCAGTGTTGGCGTTATATAGTAGACCGCTGTGGGGTCGAGGCGTCTTGCCGCTGATCTGATACAAGTTTGGTAAATTGGCAGGGCTATGGAGTCGCGACCGCGGCGTTCGGGCAGATCATGGCACGGCGATGCAGAACAGCCGTGAACGGCCTTCGAATCAAGGACCCAACGTGCTGTGGCGGCCATATCTGGAATGGAAGCTGAACGGAACTTGCAAACTCAAAACGGCTTCTTCATTCTGATGCCGCATCAATGCCGCATTAATATTGCTCCCGCACTGATTGGGACGATAATAACTGCTTATTTGACGTTGATCTTTGATTGACGTATCGGAGGAGTACTGCCGCATAGCCCTTACACTTCAGTTCAGTTCAGTTCAGCTACTGTAAATAATTTAAAATAAATCAACGAGTGCGGGTACATCTCCAATCAATCTCGGGAAGGTTGACTATTAACAGATGCCGACTTGTGCCGAGAGCCGCCGAGCGCCTGCGGGTTTATACTGTAGTCAACTTAACCTTGAAAAGATACCAATTTCGGTTCCAGGCTTGCAACTGTCAATGCCTCGAAGAAACTGCAGAAGTTTTGTCTAACAAGAGAACAAAATACTGATCTAAGTTCAAGTTCAACTAGAAAATTATTCTCCTTGACTTCTGTGGACCATATATATGGTGTGGCAAGTATGCATCTCTCCATGTCTATCCCATGAAAAGCCTCGTTTCTTTCTATCCTGTATGAGCACCCAACCCGAAAAGCATCCCGATGGGGCTAGATCTCGACTCAACACTGCAGCGGAAATGAACAGATGCGAAACCAACTCGGGTAAGCATCTTGAACTGAACCACTCCAGCCTGCTGATGCATATCCAATATCCAGGTCCAGTCTGCGCCGCGAGGCACTTCACTCGACTGCTGCCTATTTATGAAGGGCTCAAATCAAGATCACCCTGCGACACATTTGCCCTCCGGCCTGCCTCCGTTCTCTTTCGCCCAGCATGTCCACCACTGCCGTCGTTGCGCCCTCCATGAACTGGCCTGGCTATGACATGTCCGAGGTCTTTGCGCCTCTGTTCTTGGGTGTGTTGTGCCCGCCCTGCCTTGACCATCAAATCTGAACTATCTCCAGGCAGTGTTGTATCTCTAGTGTAAGCCAACGTTTTCCTGCGACGACTCCCACACTCAACATTCTCTACAGTCTATCTGGGATCACGGTCATGCAGGTCAGGCAACGCGTCAAAGAGACGGTGAGATATAGCTCACCAGATCAACAGGCCTACATGTACTTCCCGAGCAAGGATAAGGCGCTGCTGCAGATCATCGTGAGCACATCATCAACCGAGCGCCCCCTTTAACACTAAATAAAACCAGGCAGCGGGAATGGCGTACGTAAATACAGGCGTTCTCGAGCTCGAACTTACCTCTCATATGCAGCATTGTCGACATCGTCTCCGCCGGGCTCATCTCGCGGGGTGTTTATGCATACCTGGTCAGTGTATCGCATTTAATCCATACTTTATCTAATAATCCCAGGTCCCGAACTTTGGCTCCATGCTCCCCCTTGCCAGCATAAATCCGTGAGTCCCGGAGAACTTCAACTGATTGCACTGACTTACACTTTCTCTAGTGCATTGTCCGCAGAATGCTCCATGTCTATCTTCATCGTCTTTGTGTTAGTGCCACAATACTTGCTCGTTCTTCTACTGACAATGCCGTAGGTCGCACCTGTTCTTCGCGTACCAGATGTACAACGGTACCGAGTCGATCTCAGCTTCAGTCCGTTGCGCTGATAAACCTCTAGTCATCGCCCAAGGACCCGCCAAATATGTGATGCCCGGCCTCGTCGTGCGTATCCACACCGATCCCTCATATCAGACCTAATCTAGAACCCCGCAGGCCTTCTTCGGCACCGTCTCATTCGGTAACGGAACTTCCCTCACGCACGATAGCGCACTAACCCACACGCGCAATCAGCCGGAGCCATCGGTGCGTTATTTCCATCCATGCCGCCCTTATCTCGTCTCATGGACGCAGGCTGCGTGGTCACCATGTTCACCCAGAACAGGAACATCCTCACCGACCGCAGCTACCAATTCTCGGTTCGTTCAACCCTCTCTCCTCTCTCCTGATCTACTAACAAACCCGCAGGTCTTCGTGGGCATCGCCAAGGGTGCCGCCGCCGTCGCCGATATCATCGCGACCGCCGGCCTCTGCTTCTACATCTCGAAAGGCAACTCCGCCTTCAAGAAGTGCGTCCCCCTCCCTCGCTCGAAGCGGAATTTGATCTTCCCCCCAGGACGAACTCGATGATCAAGCGCCTGATCGGGTACATCCTGCAGCGCGGGATCCTGGTGACACTCATCCAGATCATGTTCCTCATCATCTTCTTCACGACGTCGACCAAGTTCGCATGGTGCGTCCGCGCCCTGCCAATGCAACGCGCGACTGACAGGCTGAAGGCTCGCACTGCACGTCAACGTGACCCGCATCTACTCCAACACATTCTGTGCGTCCCCCACCCTTCCCTGCCCCTCATCGCTCATCCCCCTTTTAGTTGCCATGTGAGCCCGCACACCCCACCCGCTCCGTCCTAACACAGCAGGTGCAGGCTAAACGGCCGCGCGAGCCTCAAGACGGAGAAAAGCTTCAACGTCGCGTCGAGCAGCAACAAGAGCGCGACGTACAACAACGACTCGCAGGAGCTCAAGTTCATCGCCGTGCCGAACTCGAACATGGGCGGATCGTTCGCCGTGCGTCCCTCCCTCCGCATCACAATTCTACCGGGACTCACCGTCTGATGTGGGTGCAGCAGAAGGGCGCGGGGCGGATCAAGGTCGACACGTCCGCCGCGTACTCGTACGACGCGTAAGACTAGAGCGGCGCACGCACCGGGCATCATTCCTTTACATCTCGTTACATCCTTCGTCCCACTGTTTTATTGCTTTATTTATTACTTGAGTTCATGCGCTCTCTTTCGGCCCCCGGGAATATAACCCCGATGGTGTGGTCGTTGATAAACACAGTTTGAACACAAATTGAACCAAGAGGCTGTATGGGGAACGAATTGATCGCGCGATCGGCAGCGACGGATCAGGCCTCGATCAGGATCGACGGAGTTACGGCATCCGGCGCAGTCAGACCGGCGCGACGGCCCCTACGTTGGCTTGCAAGGTTGGAAGTTGGTTGGAAGTCTCCCCGCCGGAGCGCAGAAAGAACATTATGGTCGGATTGTGTCCGGGATCGGGACGGATAGCGGAGCCGTGTTGCTGTTACTGTAACATACGTGCTACGCCGGCAGGCTGCGGCACTGATATTATAGAGGTGACTCGTCCAGTATCCGCCCGGAAGCCAAGCTTCTGAGCCAGCCGCCGAAGGCCTCCGAGTTCCGCAGACTATGCGCACAAGAAGAAGAAACGAGCACTTGTGGTAATCTAAAGTAGGTCAAAATTATCCGAAGGCCTTATCGAAGCGCTCAGTCGAAGGCCCCGAAGGCCTTCGGCGTTCAAGGATCTCGACCTTCGGACGAACACTACTTAGACTGGACTCACCTGATCGAGAATAAAACAGCTTTTTTCCACGGTTCAATTCTATGCACGTGCGCATTCGCCGCCAACCGTGGGACTCCTGAGCGCAGGGGGTGTTTCGTTACAACAAGGGGTATCAATCCAGCCAGGTTATAAAAAGCTGCGTGTTTTCAAGGCCTCCGAGTCGCGAACTCTGCCCACAAAAGATCATGATATGCTCTATTATGCTGATGAGCTTTCCACCGAATTCTGTCAGGTTAAAAAAGGCCTGAACGTTAACGGCAGGAGAAAAAGAAATGACCAGACGTGATAATCTAAGGTGGGTCAAAATCATCCCAAGGCCTGATCGAGATTGAATCAATTTTTCTCCACGGTTCAATTCTACGCACGTGCGCATCCGACGCACCACGGGACTCCGAGTCCTGAGCACAGAGGTGTGTTTTGTTTGAACTACGGGAGGAATCAATCCAGCCCATAGATAACGAAACACCGTTCGCTTTCCCCAGGACAGCTCCATGCTGGACATCATCGGATGAGGCCGTGCCGATTTGCGAGGGCATCAGAAACGTACATCTTGGAATCGAGTCAGTTGGCAACTGCCCTTCTCGACGCTTCAAGTTTTGTTGGGCGAGCAATTACATGTTGCTCGCCGAGATGTAAGCGCCCCGGGGTGTTAGGAGTTGAACATCGCATCTTGGGGGGGGGGAGGAGGAGGTATGGTATTGCAGTGTAGAGCTTGAAAGTTACTCGTACTAGGCCAGCAACTGAACCCTACAAAATGCCTAGTGACGTACGGATGAAAGTAGAATCCTATAAGTTGGCGATTCTCGCGCAAGAGGACTTACCGGAGTGCGTTGGAGCTCCACACGCATCCTCAGTAACACAGAGTGAGATTCCACAGCAGTCACCGCAAGCAAGACTCGCCCTTGCATCATCACGACATTTTTTTTTATCGTGCGCAGACTAGGTTTCATTATTATCATCAGACTGCGGTCGAACTTCAGTTGCATTTGACTGGCGCATACCGACCGCATGAAGACTCTGTTGGCGGGGCACGAACCTGGATCTCTATGCGTACTCGATTGGCCTTTGTCCTGCATCTCCATAGCCCAAAGATAGAGAGACTCCGCAGCACAGAAATAGTGAATCGAAGTCTTAAGTTTCCATGGCTGTATTAACGTTTCTTGCCACGACTGGAGAAAATTTGAGCCGCCACCGCCGTGGACTGAAAACAGACGCACTCATGAGCCGATGTCGAGCATTGACAACCGTCATCCGCGTAGCCTTCCATGGGCTAGCCAACGCCAATAACCGTCCAGGCCCTAAACAGGATCCAAATCAAACCTGACCCGACTCGGTTTATCCATGGAGAAATGCGCCGAGTCCATTCGTATCAGCCACACAGCGCGGGTACGGGGCGGCATTGCACCGCGCGATGGGCCGAGAAGGTCGATCAATATGGGCTTGAGGAAATCCAGAATGAAGAGGGCGTTAGGGGGTCCTACGTCAATGCTCTGCCTCAACTCAGCCGAAGTTGGTGTTGTACACCCCTTGTCGGCAGCAGCTTCGGCACAGTCTGGCGACGCTCGGAATGCATATCGAAGCTTGCAGGGCCGCGAGGATTTTCCTGGATATTGTCTTTGAAGCAGGCGTGCCCTCAACGTGTCAGGCCCGTCTGCCTAAATGCCGGGGCTCTGGTGTAGCGGTGATATGATACGGATTTTTTGCGGTTTAGTCAGGGCCTGGCAGTGGATGATTGTTTCGGTGTTAGCGGGAGGACGTTGGCGGCACGTATTTGAATGGATTCTTCGGGATATAGTGCCCTGTTGCAGAATCAGACAGACTGGGCGCAGACAAGGCAGAGGTGGACGGAAGAGGACGGATGTAACATGGTGGATTGTTACCTTGTGACTCTGCTACTTATAGAGCGCACATTGTTCCATCAAGTCCGACCGCTGCTGGCCATGGCTTACCCTCAGCCCCCAGATGGCCCCGACGCTTCGCCCCACCGCCGCATGCCCAGTCGCCACCGCTTCGTCGCAGACCTCTCCCAATGTCTCTTCGACTTCGTCATCCAACTATTGCCCACCCAGGAGGAGATGGCAGTCAAGGAGGACGTCCGAAAGCTCCTCGAGCGCCTCATCCGCACAATCGAGCCAGATAGCCGCCTGTTGTCCTTCGGGAGCACCGCCAACGGCTTCAGCCTCCGCAACTCTGGTCTGTCGC
This sequence comes from Mycena belliarum, assembly GCA_029282135.1. Classification (NCBI taxonomy): domain Eukaryota; kingdom Fungi; phylum Basidiomycota; class Agaricomycetes; order Agaricales; family Mycenaceae; genus Mycena; species Mycena belliarum. Next base: position 70,156 of record JARJCN010000091.1, read on the forward strand.
CCCGCCCGTGCGCCAGCTGCTACAACTGACGGAGCACCAGACATGGACCTCTGCTGCCTGATTGAGGGATCCGACCAAGCGCTGTCTGCGACGGTGCTCGTAACCATGCTCGGGGACCTCCTCGAACGCGGTATGTGCTCCAACAATCCGTGTCCCGTCCCGCTTTTTGACAAATGTGCGGTAGAAACCAAATTCCACGTCAAGCCGCTGCCGCATGCGCGCATCCCCATCGTGAAGCTGTCACTTGACCCCTCGCCGGGCCTTCCCCTGGGCATCGCCTGCGACATCGGGTTCGAGAATCGGCTCGCGCTCGAGAACACCCGACTCCTCATGTGTTACGCCATGATTGACCCCACGCGCGTCCGCACCATGGTCCTCTTCCGTACGCGTTCCTTCTCTTGTCAACAAAGTCAGACTTCTCCGTGCCTGTGATGGAAATATTCCCCTCGTCTCGGTCTCAAATGCCCAGATCGAGAGTAATTGCTCTATCTCTGGCCGGGCGATGGACTGCCTTTATGTGGCGCCGTATTTACTGTTACTGACGTCGCCTTCCCGTACAGTGAAAGTCTGGAGCAAGCGGCGGAAGATTAACTCCCCGTACAAGGGCACGCTGTCCTCGTACGGCTATGTCCTCCTCGTCATATATTTTCTCGTGCACGTCAAGAACCCGCCCGTGTTGCCCAATCTACAGCAGATGCCTCCGCTGCGGCCGATAACGAAGGAGGACACCCATCTCGCGGGCTACAACACCTGGTTCTTCGACGACATCGAGTTGCTCCGGACGCGCTGGCACTCGGAGAACAACGAAAGCGTCGCCGAGCTGTATGACTCCTTCCGTCCTTCCTGTCATGTCAGTAGCTAATTGGGTGGGTCACCAGGCTAATCGACTTCTACCGCTACTACGCGCGGGATTTTAGCTACAACACCGGTGTCGCGTCCATCCGCGCAGGCCTGCTGAAAAAGTCCGCAAAAGGATGGCAGAACGATGTTTGTATTACGAATTACATAGGCTCTCCAATACTGAACAATCATCTCTAGCTATCCGCGAGCCGGTATCATGATTCTCGCGAGCGCAACCGTCTATGCATCGAGGTCTGCTCTCCTCGGCCCCGATTGTTTCGTGACTAACCTGTCTTCAGGACCCATTTGAGCTCGACTTTAACGTCGGGCGTTGCGTCACTAAGGATGGCATCTACACCGTGCGGCGTGCCTTGCGTATTTTTACCTCTGAGTACTGACGGCATCATAGATCCGGGGCGAATTTATGCGCGCGTCCCGAATTCTCTCGACTCGGCCAGAGCGAGCTGTCGTGGCACTTGCAGAGCTTTGTGCAGAACGCGTTGACGAGGACCTCGTCTCGCCTCCGGCGTCCTTCGGCCTACAGCGACCGCCCCCACAGACGCCATATTCGGTCGGCAGTGGCAGCGGGCGGTCGAAGGCGCCATCACCGCCGACGATATCTGCCCCGGTTTCGGTCACCCCGCAGACTACCCTGCCTGCACCGCCGGCCTCTGCCCATATGGCACCCCGGCGAAGTAAATGGACAAGCCCGCCGCCGCCTGGGGCCCCAGAAGACGCGCGCGCGCTGTTTGAAAGCAACCTCGGTCACGGCCTGGAGCTCGCGACGAGCTCGACGGACGCTCGTGAGCGGGAGCGGGAGCAGCGTGCTCGCGCGTCGGTATCCGAGGGGCACAGCGAGTCGGCGTCTGAGGGCACTAGCGAGGTGTTCACGGACACGGACGCTAGCGCGAGCGACGCGGGCAGTGATGTCGTCTCGGTGCGCTCCTTTACGGAGGGCGTGGCGGTACGCGAAGCCGAGCAGCCTGGGCACGGGCACGGATGGCGCCGGCCTTCGTGGCACGCTCAAGATACTGTCCGCCCGCCCATGCACCAGCACCTCGGGGTCGACTCGGCGTATGTCGGCGCTTCGGGCCGATTGAGCGCCGGAGCGCGGGGGCGGAATCAGCGCGACCGTGAGCGGAACGCGGCCGCTTCTGTCGCCGCTCCGCCCCCGGCTTGGACAAGCGGCGCATCTTCATTGCGCCGCTCCTCCTCTGGCCCGCCACGCACCCCGGGCTGGACGCCATCCAGCTCAACGACACCCATGGCGACCCTTCCGCCGCTCCCGCCCTCACCGGAATCGTCTTCATCTCATTCTTCATCTGGACAGCATTTTCCCCACTTCGAGTCTCCACATACTGTATTCTATCAAACATCTCCGCGGCCCAGCCCGCAATCCAGCCCGCGGCCAAATGTATACCCCGCCTCTGGATCTTCGCCGTCGTCGTACTCGGTCGGCGCTTCGTATTCTGCCGGCTCGTCCCCCTCGCGTGTGGCTCACTACCCGCAGTTCCTGACCAATAGCAACATCATCGGAATCGGCGTCCCATCGGACATCTTCCCGTCTACCTACCCGCCATTATCGCTCTCCCTTGCGTCGTCTACCTCGACACCGCGGCATACCCCTGTCCCCAAAGCCAGCCCGAAGTCAGGCGTTGGCGCAAATCCGCCATCGCCATCGTGGACGCGCATCGTCTCGCAGCACACGCACTCGCGCTCCGGCTCAATCACTAACGCGCCGACCCCGCGGCCCCACGCGCACTCTGTATTTTCTCAGCAACAACAAGGCACCCATGTATTAGTAAATAACTCTCCCATCCCCCCATCCCCACCCGCCCACTCGTCTCCGCGCAGCCCCGCCTTCGGGCGATGCACGCCGCGCGACGAGGAAGATCTAGACCGCGAGCATAGTGTCTCATCCGCAACAAGCTCGCCGACACCCTCTCTATCGACGGGGTATGAGACGTCCGTCTCGACGTCGCCGTCTCCGTCCCCGCCACTCATCCCCGGCAAGACCGCCGCCCCCGCCCCCAAATCCCCAGGTCCCATGGCGTATGACGATAAGTCGCGCCGCAGGCCCATCTCCACGCCTCTGCTGGCGTTCGGCTCCTAACACCATCAGTTGCGGCCGGCCTTGCCACGGCTGTCCGCACGGTAAAGTACGACCTTCCCCGTCTCCCTCCGTGTCGCCGTCACACCAGTATATGTTATCCCAACATGTATATGTCGCCGCTAACATCCACCGCTACCCTAGCATACTCACCCATCTACCTAGTACTTTAGACGCCGCCCGCGGTGCTTGCTCTCATTTTGCTTGCGGAATTGCTCTGTTATGCAGTACTCGCTAGTAGTACATATTTACGTCGACAAAAAACGATTTCATGAAGGGAAAGTCTAGGGATTCGCTTCGTTCTATATGAGACCCGCCTCGCCGTCGGAGTACGCGGAGCTCGACCCGAGCTCTGTGTACCGTGCAATCTTCAGACGCTGTGATGGGGGCACCGCCCGGTCGTCCAGGGCATGCGGAATTCCGCCGTGCAGTATGCCCACGCGCTTCATCGCGAGCAGCTACAACAGCACACATGGGTCAGGGACCAGGCAAAAGGGGGGCTGGAAGCGCGACGTACATTGTGTGCAGCGTTACTGTGTTCGTAGACCCCGCCAAAGAACGCCGCTAGATAAAATCAATGCTTCCTCCACGGGTCCTGGAATCCGACGCACCAGTGGCGTCCTTCCCGACAAACTTCACGAGAAGGTGCCTGCCGCCCGGATGCTCGTCCAGGAACGTTGTTACGTCGTGGATGAAGCCAGAGACGAGGATCAGTGGACGCTTCGCTGCCTCCGATTGGTCTACGCCGCGTATGAGGATCTGGAACGGGCAGTAAAGAAACCCGGCGGCGTACACGCTTCCCAGGTGACGACAGGCAGATCTTCGCTGGCCGCCGGCCACGCGAGGCTCTCCTGTGTCTTGTGCAGGTGCTTCAGCTGCATCGTGAGCTGCCCCTTGCGTATCTCGTTATCCGAGAAAGTCTGAGCCGTGATGAGGATAAAGATGGGAAGTGGGGGCAGAAGGATGGCGGACCTTGAGGTGCGACGCGAGGCCGAGCTTCTGGCAGACCCAGATAAACCACTTCGTGGGGTCGTACTGATACCACTTAATCGCGTTGCGGTAGTCCATGGGGAACTGGTGGTGGAAGTTGTGGTACCCCTCGCCGATGGTCGCGAACGCCGTAATGACGTGGTCCTTGGGCGTGTGCTTGTCGTCGAACGGCGTCTCCCCGATCCAATGCGCGAGCGAGTTGACGCAGAAGGTCGAGTGGTGCACGAAGGACAGGCGGAGCAGCCCCGCGTAGACGTAGCCGCCGCGCGCGTCGCCCCAGCCGAGCCACGGGATGAGCGTCGGCACGACGAAGCCCATGATGAGGATGAGGGCGTAGAAGTTCCTGTGCTGCCATCGGACGACGGCGCTCTTGGTGAGGTCGCTGATGTCCGCCGGGCCCTGCTTTCTGCGCGGCTTGACCATCAGCCAGCCTACGGTCGTTCAATCTCAGTTCCCTTGCGCGGATCCAGGCGGGCGCCATACCTATGTGTGAGTGCCAAAACCCCTCGGTGGCGTTGTAGGGGTCCAGCTTCGTGTCCGTGTATCTTCGATTCATGTTCAGCTCGCATGCGAAAAACGTCCAACTTGAAAGCGTTCGCACCTATGATGCGAGCGATGCCCCCGGGACCACCACTTTATCGAGCCCTGGACCGCACCAGCCCCCGCGCACGCAAGGACGTATTGCAGAACAATCCCGGCGTTGTAACAGCGATGCGCCCAGAGACGGTGGTATCCCGCCGTAATCCCTGAAACGATTGAATAAGATCGCGCGAAAGAGCGACGCGAGGCTCGCCCACCTAAACCCGTGAAGAAATAGTACGCGACGGAGAAAAGGGCTGTCTCCCAGCGGAGGGCGGTGAAGTACGCGCCGACGAGGCCCATTAGCGGCACGGCCGATAGCATGATAACATTGAACCAGTTCAGCTCGCCCACGAAGTTCTGCCAGGTGATCGCAGGGCGGGGCTTCGTCGTCCGCAGCATGTGGGAGACATAGTTCTCGACCTCGGGGAGGTCGACCGCTTCAGGTTGCGCGGAAGACGAAGACATGCTGGCGGGTATGAGCCTCGGACAGCACGCGAAACGGTATTTGTAGCTTCCGTTTGCGTTGGGGTGGGGTGCCCCAAAATGTGGCTCCATCTTTTCGCCATTGGGGAGTGGGTGCAAATTGGACTGCCAAGGCCTGACTTCCGCAGACGGTCCCGGCACAACATGGTCACTTGAAAGTCCGGGTGAAGTCGCGCCGATTCTTTGATGCCCTAGACTGTCTGAATTCCGGACTTCGTTCACGGCCAGAATGTGCGCTCGATCCGGCTTGGGAATAAAATGACATGAAAGAGCTTGTAGGTATGTAGGAGAGACTCTGAGAGGAGTTGAATACCGCTCTCTTCAATGACAACAAGCTCCCTTGGGCCTTCTTCGGGCAGCATACTTATGCATGAGGGGACCAGGGACCAGGGTGACAGGTTTACCAGGGTCAAGTATCGAGACACGCCCAGCCAGCGGTTAGGCCTGACGTTGGCTAGCCCGCTCTATGCAGCCTAGAGCTATGGTCGCAGACCATGACGAGAGTTTTTGACAAACGATGGACGCGGCTGGAACCGTCGGGCCGGCTTGTTCTGATCGGCCATCACAACCATCATCCGGAAATGGAAACTAAAATTCCAGTTTGAAGCCGCCGCCGTCCAAAACTCTTCACAAGAGAAACAAATAGCCACCTAGCTAGTATGGTATGTATTTATGTATACGCTCCATCTAGCTGATTTTTTCTGCGAGACACAAAGGTCGAGATACGGAACAATAGATCTGGAGACGCACCACGATAGGTACCTGAAAGCAAGAAGAGCAGATTAGCCTGTCCATTCTCAGAAAAGCATACGCAAAGGAAAGTGCACCTATGCAGTCCACCTGCTACCGCCCCCTGCCCAAGAGCCACGTGGGAGTCAATAAGCGCGTTCAGGTACGTGAACACTCGAACTCGATGTCTGGGGGCACCTGCACGCTACAACAAGCGAGACCCAAGCTCAAATTTTGTAGTGTCTGTGTTCAAGAGACCACCGGCCAAGCGTCAAGGTACATCAACACCCACATCCGGATAAAGCGCGGGGCGCACCTCTTAGATGAACGTGACGCCGGAGACGACCTCGGCGCTGCCCTGGCCGACGTAGCAGATCTTGTTCGCCTCGCGAGGTACTTGAAAACAGGAAGTGTAGATCGCAGTGGATAGGCAGTCCGAATCTGCCCACTTTGGAAGGCCTACACACAGAAAAGCGCACCTATATATCCCCCGCGCACGCGCAAGAGCCCGGCGTCCTCGTTGTGGGTCCAGCGGGCGTAACCTCCAAATTCCAGAACGGGTGATTACTTTTGAGAAGGGGGGTCGGTCCAAGAACCGTGGGCGCGCTTCGAAAAAAAAGGCCAAAGAGCAGCGCGAGGATTATGTGACACAAGCCAACTTCAGCACGATGTTGGCTATACGTTTCTGAGCACCGTGGAGAGTCGGATTCCAGAACGCTGATACCGATACAAGAACACAGCATTGCGTTTAGTCAAGCGTGGACGGGGACAAGGAGAACATCGTATCGTTCGGGATTGTCCCATTTCTCAATCAGCGCACAGGCGCGCGCGTTATTCGAAGAACTGGATAATCCGTATGAAAGGTGTTGCCGCACAGGTGGAAATAATGGTTGAGCGAAGAGAGGGGGTCGGGGTGCAAAAGTTGGGCAGTAATTGAAATTTCATGATCGAGTCGCATGGATGCGTTGGAAACCCTCGAGTTAGCAGGGTTTCAGCTCGCAGTTCTCTCCACAGTACCAGAAGGGAAATGCACAAGCTGAGCTTGGAACTGTTTCGGATGCTGCTGCGAGATGACGTCCGCCTGCCTCGTCGCGGAAGGGCCCAGCCTTGTGTAGGATGTCGAACCATGAGCTTAGTGTGGCGTGAAGCTTGCAAGCAAGCCCCTGGTACGCCACGATATAGGTCGGAAGGCGCAATATTTGGAAGGCATGACACTCCGCAGCGCTCCGCCCAGGTGCAGGAATTCGGGCCATTCGATCATCGAGAGACCTTCTGTCCGGGAGACTTGCTAGTAACTGACGTTCAAACCTTCAAAGCTGCCAGCTGTGTACAGAATCTCGGGCAGAGAGGCGGCGAGTAGGACCGCCACGGGTGCTGGAAGTGCTGGAGAGTGCTGGAGTGGGAGTCGCTCTGGGCACTGGGTCAGCGTGCTGACAGGGTAGCGAGAGGTACAGTTGCAACCGGTGATCGGACTGGCGAAAATTATGGCCGGATCATTGCTCCCATCATGCCCTGAACTCAACTTCAACATCGACTCTCTCTCTCTCCCGTTCACGTCTGCCGCCGACCGAGGCTCTGAGGTTGAGCTGACTCCCCGGGTGCTTCGATGTGATATACTGTCTTCAACACCTGCGCTCGTGTTTCCAAGTTTGAAGCTCGCAGGTGACTCTGAAACGTGAAACTACCAATGCCATCTTTCGGTGCCATCCAAACATCCTCGCTTGCCTGCCCGGGGTACCCCGCCATGCCCATATCACTCCCTCGGTGACATCTCTTCGCTCTCTCTCTCTCTCTCTCTCCCTCTTCCTTTCGCTCCCAAAATGCTTTCCACCGCTATCCTCGTCGCCGCCGCGGCTCTCCCCGCTCTCGCAGCCGTCCGGGTTCCCTCTCTAAACGTGCGTTGACCCTCCCTCCCCCGTGCCATGCCATCCACAGCGCGCCCAGGTCCCCGCGTGCCCCGCATATAACAGTATCACCTACAACCTCTCTGTCCCCGACGGCAAGCCGTTCCCGCGCACGGACGTCGCCCTCTGCTGGGACGCCAGCGCGATCCACGTCACTTTCACCGCGCACGACGAGGCCAACTTCTTCGTCAACCCGAACTACACCACCAACGACCCCATCTACCAGTACACCGGTGCGTCCCTTGTCTTCCTTTCCCCTGCCCCGCCTCCCCATGCTGACTGGTGCGCGACAACTTCAAGCCATGGAGACGTACGTGTGCTTCATATATAGCGCTGCGTTCTCGTGCTGACGCAGCCCGCCAGGTTCATCGCGCGCGCGACGGCCGACCCGATGACGTACCTCGAGTTCGAGGTCGCGCCGAACAACGTCACCTTCCAGGCCTTCATCTACAACCCGTCTAAGGTGCGCGCCCTCGGCGCCGCCTTCGACACCTTCTACGTCGCCACGCCGCTCGCCGACGGGCTCACCGCCACGACCACAGTCGACAAGCCGAAGGGCCTCTGGACGTCGAAAGCGCGCATCCCGCTCGGGCTTTTCAACGTCGCGGACGGCACCGCGCGCGGCACGCAGTGGCGCATGAACTTCTTCCGCATCGTTACTGCGCCCGCGACGTTCCCGGACCAGTTCTACGGCGCGTGGAGCCGGCCGAACGCACCGAACTTCCACATGTCGCCGTACTTTGGCAACGTGAAGTTCGTTTGAGGGGAGGTTTGAGCGGGCAGACGGTGTTCGTGAGGCGGGGATCGTGCAAAGGAGGGGGCTGGAAGTTTACATGATGTTCGAGTTTACAGACGTATATCTTGGTAATATCAACACGCTCATTCGATAGTGAGCACAACAGATCTAATTGTAAAGCCAGGTACGTCGGTGCGTGGGGGATCACGCCGACCCACGGACGCCGATTGTCGATCACGCCGCTCCGAGTCTCAACTCACTGAGTAGTACTTCTTTCCTTTTTGCTTGTTTCCTCCGCCCCAGAAGCCCATCCCCGTCACTGCGCGTAGGGTCCCGTGCCAGTGCCAGTGCCAGTAGCGTTGCTTTCCGGAACCACCGCGCTGGGGCTCGCGATGTCCCTGCGGCAGCCCAGTGGCAAGATTGAAAAAGACGAAAAGGGAGGGAACACAAGACATCATATATGCATCATAGCCGGCACAGCCACAAACGCGCTCTTTCGCCACCAACTGGGAGTCCCGCCTAGGTCCCGCCTGCCCCCCGTGGGCAAGTTGAGCCACAGCTGCGGCAGTATAAGCCTGGGGCTACCCTTGACACATTACCTCCCTCCCGCCGACCGCGAATCTGTCCGACGCGAAGCGCGTTCCAAGTCAAATCTCTTACTGCCATACCATTGCGCGCCGTCACTGCAGACGAAACATGTGCTGGACCTCGAGGCGGCCCCGAGCCTCCGACTCCCGACCCTTCTTAAAGCTTATCATAACATCGTCTCTTCAAAACCAGTCGATGCTTCATCTCCGCGGCTTGAACACGTATGAACAACTCCTGGATGCCGCATGTTTTCCAACCCTCTTCTGCTCGATCCGCACGCCGTTATATGAGAAATGCTCGTTCTGGTCCTGTGAAGCCCAGGTCTGACCACTCCCGACCTACACGCCCTTGAACATGCCATAGACGGTCTGCATTACACGAGCTTTCCCAGACCTTGCCCACCAGTTTGGTACAAATGAAGTCCTCACCCTGGCGCTTGCAGAATACATTAGCGCCCATGGCGCGCGGCGCGCCGCCGAATCACTTATAATGCCTGGCTTCTAACGTCAACTTCTCCATATCTCAACCCTTCTCCCTCCCAATGGCCGACACAAGAAACAGTTTGCAAGGTGTCAAACCGCACAAGGATTATTTCCTGAGCGGCGGCGATCTCCATATCATCGTGCGTTGAGCGCCAAAGCTACGATTTTCTCTGCCTGAATGTTCATCTACTACAGGCTGAGGACCGCGAGTTTTGCGTTCACAGTTATTTCTTTCTGCGAGACTCGGCCAAATTCCGTAGTCTTCTGGCGTCTCCCTCCCCGGGGCAGCCCAAACAAGGGTCCTCCCATTTGACTGCAATAAAACTGAACGCCACAGCCAAAGAATTCGAAACTTTCCTCTGGGGTTCGTGTTTCTAACTCTCTTATCCGGCAGCTCACTCACCATTTGCGCAGTTTTCTACATCCCGTGGGTGTCCCAGCACTTTATCCTCGACTGGAGAACCTGACATTTCCCAGAACGTACTCCCTCTATGAGGCAACGGTCTCTGATTGGAGCTGCATCCTCCGTCTTGCTTATGATTGGAAATTCGATGAAGTCGGAAAGCTGGCCGTCAGAGAGCTCGAGAAGATGCCGATGCCCGTTGTGGACCGCATCGCGTTATATCAAGAGCATCACGTCGCGCAGGATTTTTTGGTCCGGCACTATGCAGCGTTGTGCATTCGTGGCCACCCTCTTGCCCTCGCCGAATCTGAACAGCTTGGAATGGCGACCGTGGTCCTCATCAACCAGGCGATGCACGCCATCTACAGTCAGATGCGAGGTAGCGACGGCTCTTCGTCGCCTATCGACTCCAACGGCGAACTCATTCTCAAAATCATCGCCCACATCAGGAAGGAGCAGGGCGCAGCGGCTGAAACAGCAGGTGGATCGGTGACGATTTCACCCTCGTTTCCTCTATTTCTGGATGGCTAACGCAAGCCTGAAGCGCCCAACGGCTCGGGCAACTCGAGTAGTGTCGCTGGCAACGGCGCCCAGAAGCGGCCGCCTCCGGGTCTCAAAGTTGCAGCAGGCCCGGAAACCGGCCAGTCTAGTGCCAGACCTTGATAGTCGCAATGGCGGGCAGGAAAAAGGTCGGTGGAGCTACTCAAATTCCAACGCGTGCTATCGTTGAATGCTGCAACACAGATTCACCGCCGCCACATAAATTCCGATTCTGGCACCTCAAGTCGAACGGAAGTGGAGGGGTATACCCTGAGTCGCCATGTCTTTATTAGCTACTAGTAGACGAAAATAAGTTTCTCGCGCGCGCCTTATTGGTGCAGTGACAGATCGCGGGCCACGACCCTAGGGTCCATCTCCAACGTCCACCCTCGATCTCAACTCTCGATTTGTATCAACCACTGATTTGCGTCTATCGCTCCCAATCCGGGCGGTGTATTTTCCAGGATGATCGAAATACAGAGTCGCGTCAATCGGACTACGCGAATGCGGAGCATGTGATGACAACGTGACCGTGTCCGAGTCGTGCCTTCGTTTTCTCTTCCTTCCTGCTACCATCGCGAAAACGCTTTCTGATGGACTCAATGATGAATCCGACTGCTCACTCACTTGTGAGCTGGGTAGGCCTGATGGATGAAGATGGAGCACCCCCGGACCCTGTAAACGACCTCAGAGGTCTGAAGGCACAGGTGCGCGCCTATCTTTTTTTGAGCGCGAGATTCGACGGCGTGGACTGCGCATCAGCTCGGAATTCTACAAGCCGCCCCAATTTCTAAGCAAATGAAGATCTACTCGTGCGTCTCGTGTCATGGACAAAAAAGATAGCGAGGATGGACAGGCTCCTTAGCGAGACTACTGCGACCTACATGCCGGCTTTGGCCGCCATATTCCGGCAAACTCCCGAAGTGCTGGGATGCATTTCGGTGCTACTGAATGCGATCTCATCTTCGTACGCTCTGGCCACGGTTCCGCGTCATTTTGGTATATTCTTATCTACTGATCTGCCGTAGGCCATACTTCGTTCGTTTTCTGCGGAGCCCCGGCGGAGCAGGGATTGCCGCTCTCCAGGCTAAGCGCGTAGCCAACGCGGTGAACGAGATCCCATCGATGAGCGTCGATGATGCTGCCGAAATCTGCCAATTCCTGTCGACCCTCCTGCTGCTACAAGGCGTTCAAGATGTTGCTGAGGAAGATAAGACGATCCTCCTGAAGCATCTGCCTATATGGGAGCGCATATTTAGTGGTAGGCTGGCGGCCAAGACCGCAAACCGCTGCCTCGCGCAATTGACTGACGATCCGTTCGTCTTTCCATTTGCCTCCCTGCTACAATACATGCTGATAACTTCCTCGCTGTACAGCGCTATGCGCGAAATGACTCGTGCGGTAAAGACGATGCTGGAGAGCAAGCTGGAACAATGCGGCGGTCCGGGCTGTACTCGCAGGATTTCGGAGGATGGCTCCAAGTCGGCTCTTATGCACTGTAGCCGGTGTGTTATTCAGGTTTGATGGCTGGAGTCCCGGTTCTCATCCGCTTCAACTCAGGTGCAAGACGGCTGTATATGTGAGCATATTTTCACAGTAACCTATTACGTCGAACTCGATTTTGAACCTTCCGTAGTGTGGTGCCGCGCATCAAAAAGCCGCGTGGGCGGAGCACAAACGTATTTGCTTTGCCCCAGCTTTCTGATTTGTACAAGGACTGTAGCTTTCCTCGTCGAACTGTGCAATAAACCTCCCATTCCTAAATTCTCAGTCGCCAGAACCGTGTGAAGTCCTTCAACCATTTGAAGTTGGATTTGAATCGCGTGATTTCTGTAATCTTGGCCACCGAAGACTGGGCAAGAGATTGGGTATTAGAATGGTGTGTGCACTACCGCTCAACAGACAACCGATCTTGACACTGCCCAAACTGATACGTACCGACGTTGCAAATTTAGGTTGCCACGATTGCTCCGGGTGACGTCAGCACGCGCCTACAACTTGCTTTACGCCACGTCCAACCTCGGCTCTACACGCTATGCCACAATCTGGCTACTAGCCAGTATCTGCGTAGCTTCGCATGCCCCGGGCCACTGTCCACTCTTTCCAGCCCCCCAGCTTGGTCGTCAGACTCGCGCTCGGCCACAAATATGGTGGTTGGTATCTCATATTTGCCCAACCCTACAGAACTGCCGACAGCCGCGAAATCTCTCGCCTTGATGCCCCCGGGCCACGACCTATCCAGTGGTCCCCTCGGAGGCGCTTCTGGTTCAACCCTAAGGCCGAGTCTGGGTGGGAGCGGGATGGAGAATCTCTCCTGGATCTGCTCCTTTCCCTTCCCTTAACCAACCCCCCAATTCTCGCGGTGGTTGAACATGAATCCGGGTTCAGTAATGTTGAGGTGCTTCTCCAAGAACGCAGACTTGCCCATTACTGCGAGGGTTGTGGGCGGTGGGAAAGCGCCGGAGACGAGGCACTGCGTTGGTTCATGGTTCGCGCCGCCAGACTCCCCGGTTACCTGTGTCCACCGGTGTGTTTTATTGTTATCCGATTGGATTCTGTATGCATCTGCTTACTGAATTGAAGTGTCACGCGAAGGACTGGGTCGGTGCTCGGACAATTAGATATTTCAGGAGAATCTGGTGGAGGATGCGGTAAAAAAACGAACACCAAATTAAGCAGAAGCGCTATCTAGAATCTATCTTGGCCATGAGAACGAACATGCCGGCACGGCGCGGGTACTGTACTCATGTGGTTGGATTTTCCCATCAGAGGCAACCCGGCATCGTGCCTGAGACATCAGGACAATTCAACGCTGATTTATAGAGACTCTGCTGACACAGGAGAACTTGGTGCACAAGCTAAAGCTCAAACATTTGCGAAGTGTTTGCAGATTTCAACAAGATTTCAACTTGAAGTTAGAGCTCATCAAAACCACTGACGATGTATACAACACGCAGTCGAACCCTTCTCCGAATGCAAGAGCCCCATGGCTCAAAAGAGTGTAGCATACTTGCTTGACTGTGGCTTGTACTACAAGGACTCGGAGAAGATTCGGGGAAAATGTCGAGAAATTGATGCGGATCGGGCCGGAACTCCAAACTCAGACTAAACACCCATCGTCCAAAAAAGGAAGGAGCAAAAGTCGCTTCCCGAAATAATATACCAAACCTCTCAAAGAATATTTGCGATTTTATGCTGAGGTCGGGTTAGTCTTCTTAGTCGTCACGATTGTAAAATTGAATGGATCCGATGAGGATCTTCAGGGTAAGGGCTCTCCGTGAGATTCGTGCGTCTCTACTTAACTTTATTACGCAAATTAGCTCGCATCTATTGAGTGAGCTTGCTCCGTCTCTACTTTATCCTGACGCCGACTCGGACTCCCGGCTCCGAGCTTCGGAATGATGGTTGGCTTGGACGGTGACCTGAGGTGGTTGAACCCAAAACGGAAAGGAATTCAGGGGAGACGTGATAATTTGGGGAATAAAAACATGCCATATAGTATAGAGTGAGTGACCCCGCTGTACTGATGAAGCTCGCATTCACAATCTACAGCAAAGGACCACAGCCACCCCCTGTGCTTCATTGGGTGACATCTGCTAACATCGGCACCGCCACTGTCACGCATCACACGCATTTCTGAAATTTTCCATCTGCCCTCGCGTCATGCCCGACGCCTTCTTCACCTCCTCCAAGCCCCGGAAGCGAAAGCGCACCGACGCGGGCCCCTCCACCAAGAAATTCGCGCGCAAGGATGCCGCAGGGGGCAAGAGCGCGCCGAAAAAGGGCGTGAATCTCCATGCGAACACGAATGCGAAGACGAAACGGCGCGCGGACGAGGAGCTGTCGGACCAGACGGACGGCGAGGGCGGGGATATTGACGATATGGATCTCACGGCGGGCGCGGACATCGACCCCGGCGCGAGCGGCGACGAGGACGACGAGGAGACGCCCGCCGAAAAGCGCCTGCGGCTGGCAAAGCTGTATCTAGAGAGCGTCAAGGAGGGCCTCGGTCAGCTCTCCGTTGTCCCATCTAGCCAACACCCGTGGCTTACATCCGTTGTTTCCAGCGGAGGGCGAATTTGACGCGGCGGAGATCGACAAGGAGCTCATTTCAGCACGGCTGAAGCAGGATGTAATGGAACACTCGGGGAAGATGCATCTATTTATTGCGGACACGGTGTGTTCATCTTTTATATCAGTTCTCCCGATGATCGTTCTAACAATTCCCGAGATTGACTTTACACAAGCCCCGACAACAATTCTGCGGACGCGAGGACACCGGTTCTCCGTGACGTCTGCAGTCGCGTCTGAGACGGGGAAGCACCTCTTTACCGCCGGAAAAGAAGGCTCCATCATTAAGTGGGAGCTGGCCTCGGGCAAGAAGCTTGCTACGTTCCACAAGGTACGGCCTCCGCCTCCGCCAGGCGCAGCAAAAAAGAAGGGCAAGGCGAAGGGGTTTGGCGACCCAGCGGTTGAAGGCCACACGGACGAGGTCCTCGCGCTCGCTCTGAGCTGGGACGGCAAGTTCCTTGCGAGCGCGGGCAAGGACCGGCGGCTGGGTGTCTGGGATACGGAGAAGGACGCGTGGATCAAGGGGTTTGTCGGGCAGATGGGACACAAGGACCTCATCTCCGTACGTTCTTCTTCTTCCCTGCCCCTCGTCTCTGTTGTGGGTCTGACAGCCGCCGCCTCTCTCCTCTCCAGGCGCTAGCGTTCCGCAAGGGCACGCACCAGCTATACACGGGCTCGCACGACCGCACGCTCAAGGTGTACGACCTCTCGCCGGGCGTGCTGGGCTACGTCGAGACGCTCTTCGGGCACCAGGACCACGTGCTGGCGCTCGACGCGCTGCGCGGCGAGACGTGCGTCAGCGTCGGCGGGCGCGACAAGACGATCCGGTACTGGAAGATCGCGGACGAGACGCAGCTCGTGTTCCGCGGCGGCGGGCGCAGCCGCGTGCGCGAGGTGCTCGAGGGCGGGCTGCGCGGGGAGGACGAGGGGGACGATGTCGACGACGAGGGCGTGGGCGCCCCGGCCACGAGCAAAGGCAAGGAGCGCGAGAAGACCACAAAATTCGTCGAGGGCAGCACGGAGTGCGTGGCCATGATCGACGAGACGACGTTCGTCAGCGGCGGCGACAGCGGGTAACCAGCCCTTCCATTCCAGCCCGCTGCGACTAAACTAAACTCATCTTCTCTTCCCCTCCAGCTCACTGTGTCTCTGGACGACACAAAAAAAGAAGCCGATCTTCACGCAGGCGCTGGCGCACGGCTTCCACGAGGCGCAGTCCGCGACGGAGGGCGTCATCCGGACGCCGCGGTGGGTCACGGCGGTCGCAAGTCTGCGGTATTCGGACCTCATCGTATCGGGTACGTGCCCCTTCTTTGCCCCCCTCGCCCCTCCTTTACCATACTGAGAACCCCATCCATCGCAGGCTCATGGGAGGGCGACGTCCGAATATGGCAGCTCGACGCGAAGCTCCGCGCGTTCGCGCTCGTGGGCACGGTGCCTGCGCCGGGCGTCGTGAACTCGCTGCAGCTCCTTGCGCCGCCGCGGGAGTTCTACGCCGATGCGGAGTGGGCGCGGCCGACGGCGACGGGGGCACCGACGGCGAAGCGGAAGGCGGGCGGGGCGCTGCTGGTGGTGGGGCTGGGGCAGGAGCACCGGCTGGGGCGGTGGCTGAGCGTGAAGGAGGGCGTCGCCAACGGGGCGATGGTCGTGTCTTTTACACCACGGTAAAGGGAGGGCATGTTACGAGCTACAACTCAATCGATGCTTCGCCTCCGTTGTGCCACTCTTTCTACTCAACTGCAAGCTCAAGGCGGCGAGATGCACACTTCCGGAGTACGCGCCGAGAGTCGAGACACCGAATCCGAATGGGGGGACTCATCGTTAAAAGCCTCTCGACCAGAAAGAAAAGGAAAGACGAGAATAATGCATACGACGCAGTTACCCGTTACAACAAGCTATGTAATATACCAACACAAACGCTCTATCTATATAGCAGCCTCAGCTTCAAGTACAGTAAGTAGGTATCCCATGCTTCTTCATTCTTCATTCTTCAACACACCGCGGGCCGCAGCATCGTATCCCAGCTTCCGCGTCAACAAACGGACGGGTGCACAGGACTCATACTCCTTGACACCACCCGGCTCCCCACCCGGCTCTCGTCGTAGTCGCTGCCCTCGGCCTTGAGCTCGGCGTGCCCCATTTTGACGAGCTTCTCGTCAAAGTCGCGGTGCCGATACCCGCTGACGATGCGCTCGAGCAGCTCGGAGGTGGACACGCCCGGGGTGCGGCGCGTGGGGATGAATTTGCCTTCCGGAAAGCGTCAGCCCTTCAAGTTCAGCCGACAGGGAAAGGGGAGGGGAGGGGAAGGAAATGAGGAAGGGGAAAGGAAGGGAATGAGGAAGGGGAAAGGAAGGGAATGGAAAGGAAAGGGGGGGGGAAGAAAGGGAAAAGGGAAGGACACACCCTGCGACTTGCAGTACGCATACACGTCCTCGTGGCCGGACGCGGCGTACGGCTCCTCGTCGTGCGCGACGTAGTCGATGGCGTACTTGTCGAGGAAGGCCTGGTCGATGACCCAGGGCGCCTCGGCGACGATCTCGTCAACCCAGCGGCAGTGGCGCGCGGCTTCGAGGCTGTTCGTCTCGTCAGCCACGACGAAGTGTGTGAGGAGGGGACGCACCGCTCGGCGTGGGTCATGATGCCGCGGGCCTTGTGCTCGCGGACCTGGTCGTCGGAATTGACGCCGACGAGGAGGTAAACGGCGGGGAAGGCGAGTTTTGCTTGGCGCAGCTGCAGCGCGTGCCTGCAGGGATCAATTGGAGGTCAAGCAGAAGGCGGGCCGCGCACCCGAAGTGGAAGAGATCGTAGACACCTGCGAATAAGCGTCAGTCGGGTCAATCAAAGGGAAGGGATGCGCGACCGTCGGCATAAACGCGCACGGGGCGGTCGGCGGGCGGGGGGTTGATCTTGTACTGGCGCCAGGTGTCGGTGTCGCCGGCGATGGCGGCCTGGACGTACGCCTGGATGTCGTCGGGGGTTAAAGCGGCGGGGTTGAACGCGGCCTTGGAGACGGCGGCGACGGCGGGCTCCTGGGACGTCTGGAGCGGGAGGGAGAGGAAGACGGGGTGGCCTGCCGCGTCCTTTTTCGCGGTGCGGGGCGCGGATTCGGCGGCAGGGGTGGATCCGGGGGTGGCGGCGAGGATGTGGGCATCAAACGTCGACGTCGAGGAGTGGTGGTGGTGGTGCGGGAGTTTGGCGGTGAGGGAGGTGGCTGTTGCGCTAGACTCGACGTCGCCGTCGTAGGTCGGGGAGTCTACGCCATCGGAGTCGGACAAGAGACTGGATGCGAGCTGGTGGCGTGCCGTCGAGCGCGGTGCAGTCGTCTTTGGATGCAATAGACGCGATGCGCCGGGAGGTCGTGGAGGAGGACCGGTGGCGGAGTGTGCGTCGTCGGACAGAGGGTCGTTGTCCTCCTCGGAGGCGTCGTAAGCGGGGGAGTCGACGATCTTGGGGTGCTTTCCGAACGAGCGCTTGCTGTGGAGAGTCTTCTTGTGTGGTGCACCCACATCGCCGTCCATGGCAGGAGTAATGAGTCACGTGTGACGGGATAACCTCATCGCACTCCCTCTCACACCCAATAAGGGAATATCTTGACCTGTCGGAGAAAGTGCGCCTGAAACTGTGTAAATAAAGTGCAAAATCATAATTAATGGGAATGTTAGTAAAAAAAATAATCAGAAAGGACAATTGGAAGACCAGCTTTCAGCATCCGTTTCAAAAGAAAGCAATACAGCCAAAAGACCACCTGAAAGAACTTCTTTCAGCACTTTCTCTGTAGGTCAAGAGATTCCCTTGTTGGGTGTGTCTTCAACACATGATTGCCTTGATCACAGCGCAGGAGTTCGATTAAAAGGGCACCTGAAGTTTCATTTTTATTGTAATTTTCAGGGTACAAAAAAGATCCCACACAGTACCAGATCCAAAAAAGGCCTGTTGTCATTGAATACAGCCCAATCCAGCTAAGATTGATGTGCAAAACAGTGTCCATTGTTTCTGAATAAAAAGGCCGCAGCTGAACGACGGGCCGTATCTGCGCATATTTTTTATCAGAGCCCTGATTTTTGCTGTGTTACTACTACTATTAGTAACACAGCAATATCAGTAAGCCCACTTTCAGACTCAATCCTACCTGAAATTGTGAAGCTGGAGGCTTCTGCACAGGTCTTCTCGCGAGACTAGACTTGAGGGCGGTGCTGCGAGCGTCGATCCATAGCATAAGCTACTCCAAGGGGAGCCCTCACGTTCGGGGCTCAACCCGGAGACGAGTCCTCACTTTTGGAACTCGAGCCTGTATCCCTGGTGTCAGGGAGTGTAAGACTTGTTTCCAGTCTACAACTGGGCAACCATTGTACACATGTCCTGACGAGAGATAAGGATGGCAAAGTGGTTGCCTGCTGGCAACAATCCTGGTCTTGCCCCTGAGAGAAGCCAAACGAGAGTTGGATTTCCGCTGAAACTCAATTCAAAATTCCGAGGGCGCGGGGGCACTTGGGATGGTGCGCGCGGAATGTCGGGCCTGGCACTGATGAGGTAGAGGCAGGAAGGTGGTGGCAGGACATCTGAAAATCGTGTCAGAATCTGGCGGCGAGTTCTGTGCGAGCGGGAGTGGCGGCGCACGCGCGTCGGACTTGAATGAGAACTCATTGTAGACCTGGTCGTGGGACGCCCAAAACTGCAATTGAAATGGGCGCGCCCACTCGGGACATGCGGCGGATCAAGGCAAACATTTGAAATGTCCCCTGAACACCAGCGCGGTAGTCTAGCACGTTACAGAAGTGTCAGAACACAGCTCATAAACCAAACATACGAACATACCAAAGGTGGTGGCGCATCACAACGGCGCGCTCGGGGGACCACCAGATCCGGGAAGAAAATCAGCAGCGACGGGGCACTGCCGCACAAGATCAACACCCGAAAGAAAATAGAATCTCAATAATTGAACTTACTTCGGGGCAGTTGCAGCGGTTGCAGGACCGCGAAATTTCGACTCGGAATTTTGAGGGCAGTCCCGACGCGGCGCATCACCGACGGCGCGCTCGGGGGAACACCGAAAATGTAAAGAAAAATCGAGGGTGGTGGGCGGTCTCGAAATCTGGGATCAAGGGCCGGGCACTGAGGGATGATATTGATACTGTAGGAAGAATGAGGTGTGGGCAGCTGAAATTACGCGGAGGACATCACAACGGTGGCGGGACCACAAAATATCAACTTGAAATATCGAGGTCGGCCCCGACGCGTAAAGGCGGCGCGGAAATGTCTGCGGGAACACAAATGATCGCGCCTGAGGCCTGAACATTTACAGCGGCGCGACACTTCGGGTGCATCACAGCGGTCGCTGGACTGCGAAATCTTGACTCAGAATTGCGGCCGCAGCGCGGGCGCGTCAGGGCATAACAGAGCCTGAAATCCCGGCAGCGATGGTGACGAGTCGGGGCACCGCCAAGGCGTCGGGCGCATTGAACCCATGGCGGGATCAAGTAGGGAATGCGCCGGCGCGTCGGAAAATGTGTGAGTCGAGAACGACGGAGATCTGCCTTTTAAAGATATCGCAAGACTTACTGAGGCTCACCGCCACTGCGGCGAGATTAGGAGCGCCTCCAGCTACTCGCGAGAGGTGCGCAACGCGTAAGGAGACAAGGGAGGTGGATGTTGCGCTGGACTCGACGTCGCCGTCGTGGGTCGGGGAATCTACGCCATGGAGTCGGACAAGAGACTGGATGCGAGCTGGTGGCTTGCCATCGAGCGCGGTGCGGTCGTCTTTGGATGCAACAGACGCGATGGGCCGGGAGGTCGGGGAGGAGGACCAGTGGTGGAGTGGGCGTCGTCAGAGAGGGGATCGTTGTCCTCCTCGGAGGCGTCGTAGGCGGGCGAGTCGACGATCTTGGGGTGCTTTCCGAACGAGCGTTTGCTGTGGAGAGTCCTTTTGTGTGGTGCACCCACATCGCCGTCCGAGTCCATGGCAGGAATCCAGGATTGGTATGTCACGTGTGATCGTCCTCTTTGTGGTGACGTCATCGCGCCAACCAAGACGACTACGGCCCGATTAGGTATCCCCAGGTATTTTGTTGTAGAAGGGGCCTTTCGAAAAAAAACTGCTTGGACAGCAGCAATCTTTGAACTCAGGACTGTCGTACGAATTGGAGCGGCTGAAGAACACCATCTTGAAAAAAAAAAGTTATAGGGTTTGTTCCCGTCCCAGATGATGGTGAGCCCTAGGAAGAGAATGTTGTGGGTCCTAGATGTGGAAGAGATTGACTGATGTTGTCAATAATGGAATCAGGTTTTTCTAGTTGTCTGGGAAGGAAGGTTGTTCGTAGTTCGGCAGGATATTATCACTGGCTTGTGATGTTGGAATTTGGGGTCCTGAATGGTGGTAAATTCACATGGACATCGAGTTGCAGACGCTGGCACCTAGTTCATGTCATGGTTCGACGTCCGAATAAGCCTGGTAAGAAAGTCAGTGCAAATTTCGCTGATAAGAAACTGTTTTCTACGTCCATCGCAGTCGCCTGCTATCTGCTAAGTACTATCCATGAGTGCTGATTTACGGGAAATGTTGCGAAAAGTACCTTCGTGTAGAGATCCCGGTAAAGTACAATGGAGGGGTCGTGTTTTTATGATATCCTGGATCCCAGTGACTTGGCGGCTTCCGCATAAATTTTCGAGACGAAAAGGGCGCGATTCGTAGCTGCTGCGAGCTGATTGCACTGATTGAAATCGAGAAGCAGTCTGTGGAACCAGACAACGGTCGGAGTATAAGATATTCGGAGAATTAGGTGGGTACAGTACCAGGCCGGGAACGGTGTTCAGCCTCAGCTGCGTCGACGAAGGAAACATCTTCCGAGTCAGGTTGATCTGCGCACTGCCAATGGCTGGCTTGACTAGTACTGGTTTGGCCGGAAACTTGAAGCAGCAACGCCGGCAAATTCCTCGTGGTTTTTCGAAGGAGCCGTCTTCCCCCCCATTGAATACACGTATTCTGGGATTCTCAATCCCAAAGATAGACTTGGGCGGGGCCGGCAGAGTCATGATAGTCATGATCAAGTTTGTGAAGGAATCAAGTCGCCGAACACGGCTCAGGTGACTTCAATGCCAGAGTTCGGCTTTGCCACTGGCAAATCATCATCCTTCATCATCTTTCGGAACTGACTCGCTGGGGCGGCCCCTCCGCGAGGAAAATATCCGTCGCCCGTAAAAGCCGATAGGGTCGACCGCCATGCGCCCGGCGCTTCAGCCAGGCCGCGACGCCTAAATCAAAAGCGGTGGTTCTCACAGAACATGCTGCACTTGCCGTCCGGCCTCCAAGGAAAGTACGCCCTCTCATTGGATGTCTCCTGCAGGCCTTGCACTCGGATGTGCTATCGATGATGAAACCACTCGGGCCGGTCTCCACATGCTTGGACAATCGGTCTTCTTCGGATTCAGCAATGCGCTATAAAATGCACCCAGCGATGGCCTCCCACACCTAGGCCTTATATCGGCATGTCTACTGCGACTGCAATTGTCCCGCCTGCCGAGGCGCCAGAGCCGGAAGTTGAGCTGCGTGCGGTGACACCGCTCCCCGATGCGTTTGACATTGAGCATATGCCTGTGACCGACGACCCACGCGCATGGTCCCCGTTACGCAAGGTGTGTCTGTGTCGTACCGCTCTGGCCCCGCTAATGCGCCCAAGAATATCGTCCTCGCCCTCATCGCGTCCGCCTCCATGATTGCAGGTCTTGCCGCAAACATCCAAAATCGTAGGATGCACTGGTCTTTGCGCTGCTTCTAGCCTGCTGAATTCGCCTCAGCTGCCATTGCTGACATGGAGGCGGACTTGCCCGCGACCGCGTCACAAATTAGCCTGTCTATCAGCCTGTTTATCGGCGTCCAGGGCTTCATGCCACTGCTCTGGAGCGCGCTAAGCGAGGTCAAGGGCCGCAAGCTGGTCTACGTCGTCTCCATTGCGATCTTCACTGCGGGGTCTGTCGTGGTTGCGACCAGTAAGACAATAGAGCTGTAAGCGATTTTTATCCACTGAAGTCAACCACCAATGTGTCTCAGGGTCATCTTGTTTCGATGTATACAAGCGACGGGGTGCGTTCTACCGTGTAATATCGTGCGTGGCTGATGATCTTTGGTGCAGGTCAAGCGCCGTCATGGCCATCGGTGCAGCCACGCTGGCGGATGTTTTCGATCCAGTGGAACGGGGAACTAAGGTCTGCGACTGATCCTCCCTCTACTTCTATGTCTAACCGATTAGATGGGTGTGTACTACATGGCGCCACTACTAGGGGTGCGTTGTCCAGATATCGTTACGAAGTTGCACACTCACACTATCGTAAAGCCGAGTCTCGCGCCGATCATGGGCGGCGTTTTGACAACGGCCTTCAACTGGCGGGCACCCTTTTGGTTTCTCGCCGCTGTCTCAGGGCTGAGCTGCGCGTCTATCTTTGTGTTCTTCCGCGACACGTTCAGACGCGAGCGAAGTCTGACGTACCAAGGCGTGCTACGGAGCCGCCTCAAGGCGCAGGCGCGCTCTGCGTCTACCGCAACGAGCGCCACTGCTAGCGTCATGGAGAGGGAACCTCCGCTCACTTTGCCCGAGGACCTGGAGAAGCAGCCCGTGGGCGATGTCGAAAAGCAGCCTTTACCCGAGTGGTCCGGCCCTCCCAAGCCTGACGTTGCGGCCACACTGCCGGTCATCAAGCTCACGCTGCGCGACGTGAACCCGTATCGGCCTCTGCGCGAGGTCCTGCGCCGCACGAACAACCTCGTCATCCTTGTTGCCTCGGGCTTCATGTTTGCGTTCAATTTCGTAATCGTCTATTCAGCATCACGCACGCTCGGATCCGCGTACGGGTTCAACGCGCTCAGGATCGGGCTCGTGCTGCTGTCGTTCGGGATGGGCAGCCTCACGGGGAGCATCATCGGGGGGCGCTACTCCGACTGGACGCTCGCGCGGCTCAAGGCCGCGAACGGCGGGGCGAGCTATCCAGAGATGCGCCTGAAGAGCACGACGTGGGGGCTCCTCCTGCTCCCCCCTTCCGCGCTTGCGTTTGGATGGGTGTCGGAGAAACATGTCCACGTCTCCGCACTATGTGTGTTTCTCTTCCTGTGCGGGTTCTTTGGCATGTACGTCTGCGCAACTCGGTCCCCGAATACCTTTGACGCGACTCGGATCTAGCTGGGCGTACACCTCCACGCTCGCCTACATCGTCGACGCGAACAACGGACGTTCATCGACCGTCGTCGCTGCGAACAGCGCGTTCCGCGGAATCTTTGCGCTCGTCGCGACAGAGGTCGCTGTCCCCTTGCAGGTGTGTTTTCGATCACTCTTCTATTCAATACTCTTCCTTGAATACACTCATGCCTCGCGTCAAGGATGCCGTCGGAGACGGTTAGCAAGTCGCATGTTTCTTTCGATACGTACTAACGCACTGCAGGATGGCAGTACACGATATGGGCGGGGATACTCGTGCTCGTTGGGCTGCTGGTATGGCTGGTCGCCGCAAAGGGTGGGGCGTGGAGGGAGACATCGGAGGCAAGGGAACAGGCGGCGTCTGCGGAGAGGACGGTGGGTAATTGATACGCATAGTAGACTAGACACATGTATCCATAGAATACCTAGAGCATCGAAGATTCCCATTTTCTGAGCACAGAGCTTCCGATTTTTTCCCTGAGGAGAACAGGATAGATAAAATTGATCAGTATGGTTTTCTGAACCAATGGTAATTAAATCCGTTAGTGGCTGTGTGATTCTATCATTCTGGGTAATCGAGGTCTTCCTCCTACCTCTCTGACCTCTGCGGCCAGCGAGGTCTAAACCGTGTATTTATACGACCACTCCGGCCCATGGCCTTCTTCACTCGTCCGCAGTCCGCCAATGCTGCCATCAAGATCGTCCGTCCCTCGACGGCCCCCGTGGAGGAGGAGCAGCCGCTCAGCGCGAAGCCCTCGACAGCGCGCAAGGGTGTGTCCCTCGCCCTTGGGTAAGTGCCTCGCTCAACACCCGCAGACTCCGTCCAGCGGCACTGCCGGAACATTATGATTTACGGGTGGGTGCTCATCATCGATCCTGCGAGGTGTATTAACGCCGCCTGCTGGCTGCAGCTCATGCAAATACGAGGGCAAGGGTTGCTTATACTACCACCCCCCGGCGCCAGACGTCATGCCCTTGATGTAGGCCCTCTCTAAGTATAGTATTGTCCCGAATAACCATGGCGCTGTAGTCCGCGAGCGGAGTCCCCGACGAAGGCCACCCTTCCCGCGCAGGCGGTCAATGCGCCCGTATTCGTCCCCAAGCAGCCTGTGCGCATTCTGACCTCGCCCCCGCCCCCACTGCCCGAGTCGTAAGTCGTGTGTCGCGCTCGCGTTATCTGTATCATTTTTTTCCAGGCCCTCGCCCACATACCAGGATGAACAGCTACAGTACGGCGAATACGCGTACCCAGAGCCCGGCGTCGACGGTCTCACTGAACAGATGCAGGAGGTGGGGCTCTTCCAGCGCGTCGTGTTTCGGATCCTGATATCACCAGCTGAGCGCCAACAATTATTACGCTGACCCGCACTATGACGGGTACGACGCCACCGCGGACGGCCACTACTTTGCGCCGCAGGCTCCAGTGTTTCTGCGACAGCCGGTAAGTGTCTCGAGGCAGTTTCATGCCCGCACTGACCCCGTCAGCTTAACTACCACCTCTACTCTTCGGTGATCCCAGCATCGTTTCTCCCGTCGGCGACCGATACGCACTTTGTTCCGCCTACCAGTGACCTACGCACGCTGCTTCAAGAGCGCAGCGAGAACCTGCGCATGGCGCAGCCGCCCGGTCTCAATCTCCCGGAGGAAATGCAAGGGTACCACACACTCATCCCGCTCGAGAACCTCGGGCACACCGAGCGGCGCAAGTTCGGCAACTGGCACTCAACCGTCTACCGCGCTGTCAACTCGCTCGATGGATGCACTTACGCCCTCCGGCGAATCGAAAGTGCGTTCTTTCTATCCTTCTACAGTTATCCATCCGCTGACGGCGCGCAGACTTCCGCCTGACGCACCAAGGGGCGTTCGTCACGATCGAGGCGTGGGCGGGCGTGCGGCATGCAGGCGTCGTGGCGGTGCATGAAGCGTTCACGACGCACGCGTTCGGCGACAGCTCGTTGGTCGTCGCATACGCGTACCACCCAGGAGCGCGCACGCTCTTCGACGCGCATCTGCGGCACACACCGCCACCGTACCAGCCCGGGGCGCGCTACGCGCCGCCCACGCCCACGCAGGTGCCTGAGCGCACGCTGTGGGCGTACATCGTCCAGCTCGCGAGCGCGGTCAAGCGCGTGCACGACGCGGGCCTCGCGCTGCGTATGATCGATGTCACGAAGGTGCTCGTTACTAGCAAGAACCGCCTCCGGGTCGGCTCGTGCGGGATCGTGGATGTGCTGATGCACGAAACGCCGCATGACGTGCACCTATTGCAGCAGGAGGACCTGACGATGTTTGGGCGGTTGGTGTTCGCGCTGTGCACGGGGAATGTCATGGCATCGAACGGGGGCAATTTCCAGAAGAGCCTTGAGATCATGGGGCGCTTATATACTCCCGAAGTTAAGACCGTCGCCCTCTTCCTCGTCAACAAGGGCGGGTCGCACAAGGTTGGCCCCACCTCCCCGCCGTTTGTATAGCGCTGAGCGTCGGGCAGAACATCGGGCAGCTGTTAGAGATCATTAGTACACGAGTCGCGGCGGAGATGGGCGAGGCTCTGGGGTACATTTTGTTCCACTTATCATTCTCGAGTCTCGCTCACGGTCGTATAGCGCTGCAGACACGCTGGAGAACGAGCTTATGGGCGAGCTGGAGAACGCGCGGCTGGTACGCCTGCTTTGCAAATTCGGCTTCATCAACGAGCGGCCGGAGTACGTCTCTGTCACTTCCTTGCCGCTTCTGCGTATGCTGAGCGCTCCTGTAGGTTCGCGCGCGAGCCACGTTGGTCTGAGACGGGCGACCGGTATATAATCAAGCTCTTCCGCGACTACGTCTTCCACCAGGTCGACGAGAACGGGAATCCGGTCCTCAGCCTTTCCCATGTGCTCACCTGCCTCTCCAAGGTGAGCCTCATCCCCCTTCACCTCACCGGGGCTTGTATTTAGTGCCTACCGCGATAGCTCGACGCAGGGACGGAAGAGCGGGTAATGCTCGTTTCGCGCGATGAGCAGAGCTGCCTCGTCGTGAGCTACAAGGAGATCAAGTCGTGTGTCGAGTCGGCATTTGCGTGCGTGTGCTTTCTTCATTCCGTTGTTCTTTTGGCGTGCTGCTAACGGACACGATGCAGCGAGTTGGGCCGTGCGACGACGACTGCGGCTACCGGTGGATATCGTTGAGCGATGTGGCAATCGCGGGGGTTTCAGAAAATAGGTAGAATCAGAAAAAGACTCGGAAAATAGTGACAAAAAGCACGGTCTCTCTTATTTGTCGGGATGAGGAGTAACGCCAGCAGAAGAAGCAGAGGCCAGCATCGGTAACTGAGTTACGGTGGTGTATAGGTGTACAAGGGCGTGAGATCCAGCGCTTTTGAGTGTGCCGATTTATAGTGCTACTCTTGTGCTAGAAAGGGATTCGCGATCTCCTCTGAGCCGTCGACAGGGCTCACCAGGGTGATGGTGGGCCCACGAAGGACTGTTAGGCCCAGCGAGCGTGTATGCGGTTCTGGTTCTACAATGATTGATGATCTTGGGACTCCATGCAAATTGATGACAAGGGCGCACCAAGTATCTGCTCCTCTACCTCGTCCAGCACGAGGTTCAACAGCTGGTCGTAGCCCTTCAGTATGCCGTTTACTGCACGCAACGCGACACGCTCCGATGAGCCTGAAAGTCAAGGACGATAGAGCGCGCGGGACATACCTTCGCGGCCCCCAGTAAACTTGACCCTGATCCGCTCGTTCACGTACTTGGATAGGTCGAGGATCGCTTCCCGCTTGGGCTTGTCCATTGTGGGGAGCGAGCCCTGGGGCCCACCGTGTCGGCCGCCGCGAAAGTTGCCTCCGGGGGCCCCACGAGGGTTGCCGCGCGCTGCACCACGACCCTGCTCATTAGTCGGTATGCGGACGGCTGCGACGACGGGGACTGCGCACGCGGTCTGCCATTCTGAACTGGAGGTGTTTAGTTTGGGAAAAGTGGCAGTGTTGTTGTTGTCCTGATGGCCGGTAGACAGCCGCACGTGCACCCAGTAACTTTTAGGCATACTCTGGATACTCTGACCTCTGTCTACGAGGATATGCCACTCTCCGTTTACGTTTCCGAGCGCTTCGATCTCTTCGACTCGACCACCTCCGATGAGAGCCAGTGGTAGCAGTCGGCCTGTCGATACTCACTCCTCGGGTTTCTTTTCCCCCCTGAAGAGTATGAAGTCGCGCCGCAGTACAAAGGACCAGTCTATCCCGGCTCCTTCGACTTGACCATTATCTACATCATTCGCTCTCCCCGGGGAAACACCAAGCATCCCGTTTGTTTTGTCGAGATCCGAAAGCCTGCCGGTCTCCTCCTCGAATTGGGGGCCAGGAACACTGCAGATCGCCAGATGCGCGAGAGATTCAGACATCTCGTCGACGGTGTGCTTGTTTCGAAGTTGAATGAATTCAGCGTTATCGGCTCACGATTCGCCGTCTACAAAGCATCGCACGAGATAACACCCCCGAACATCGCCCGCCATCGTCGAATCGTCAACGACACTGCCCCCGCTGCACGTTGGGCGCACGACCTCTTGGACCGTTGGACGCTGGGGTCGGCGAGGCGAAGCTCTTCAAGTTTGAGGTCGTGCAGTCTATCCGGGATATGTGTGATGCCCTCTGACTCACAGGGTAAGTCTTCTGGTCACCAACGTTGCTGAGGCTCAAAGTCTACGATGCAGCTTATACACGTCCGTGACCATTATCATCGGCCCCGAGTATGTGCATTGTAGTTTTTTCTGCTATGCTTCGCTAGCAATATATGATCAGTGATTCCAAAACGCTAAAGCTCTCACTGTCGAGAGTTTAGTTGAATCGAAACCTACGGTCTCCATTCCATAACAACTTCGGTTGTGCTTCCTACCCAATCAGCGGTGAGCAAGACAGATCTGAAAATTCTGCAAATGGGCTGAGATCGGGTGCTTACAACGATTTCAGTGAGCTGCGTCCAGGGTATTTTCAAGATAGTGTTACAAATGGTCGGGTGTTTGAATTTCTGTTGGTTGTATAGCTTTTGTGTGGCTATTTCTGAAAGCAACCATCCCAAGCTATGCGGAAGGGCCTGAGTAAGTTGAGTCGTTTCCGCTTTGCGGTATATCTTGCGGCCGCCTCTGGCTCGGACGCTATCTAGCTATAGGCCTCAAGCCCCGTCGAAACGTTCGTGGCCTCCTCTTTTGTGAGATACTTACTGTTTCCGTGCAGTCCTCCGACTCGGACAATCCTGCCACTCGAGTCTCGACGCTCGGACCCGGCGCGAAAAAGAAGGGATGGCGAATGATGGACTGGCAAGCGATATGCTCTTCGATTCGCTCTTCGATTCGCTGCCGTTACACGACTAGAGTCAGAGGTCGCATGAGTCAACTTGAACCGTGGGAAACTGCAGGGGCGTTGATGCTGATGCTAAACTTTCCTGGTTACTACTTACGGTGGCTCGTCCGAGCTGACCAAACGATACACCGATACTCGAAATGGGACAGAGGGTTTCGGGTATACTTTATCGTGAATCAAGACACAACTACTGTCTGACTCCTTCGCTTACCTTCTTTCGCCGGCGTATGATCATTTATTGAGTACAGGGACTGAAGCGATACTGATATACAGATCTGAACCATCCGATAACATCCTAGTCTTTTAGAACTATTCTATCGAGACGTCGGTTAATGCCCCCGAGAAGGACTTTGATCAGGCCGTCCCCGGTGAATGACTTCATCTCCGAGTATGGCGTCGTGTCGACGATGTCCTGCATCAGAATAATCAGAAAACGCCGGCATGATCCGGGACCAGCCCTACCCTTATACCGTCTATGTTTTCCAGGTCATCATCGAGCTCTTTGAGTGCTTGTGTCGCGCGCTCATCATCCCCTACTTGCACGAATTGTATTCCAATCTGGGACGAGTGGTCAGCGCCAAGCGTCCAAGGAGTGGGATGCCTCCTGCCTGGACTAAGGAAAGGTTTCTTATGGCCTTGAGGCGCTTAGCAGCGTCGATTATGAAGTCCTTTGGACTATCCGCTAGAATAGAAAGGGTGAGGAGAGCTCAAACAGGGAGATGTAGACGTACAGGGTTCGCCATCCGTGATAACGATGAAATTCACCGGCTTTATTTTGGCCTCGGTGGTTGGGTCGATAGGTGTGCCGTCTTCACGAATGATGGCATTCTCCAATTCCACAAGGCGCGGTCTTAGGAGCTGATCAAGTCGATATCCAGTCGGTGTGCCGCCGGTCGGACTGATTTTTCTGAAGGCGGCTTTCACGTCAGTGGAAGACTGCAATTTCAGATGAGCCGATTTGCGTAGCAGATGTGTTTGATGGCGGCCAAAGAACAAACCTTCATGTTCAACGATGGTTTTATGTGATTCAGGAAGTGAATATCGATTCCATCAGCATCATAGTCTTTCGCCACGTCTGCGAGTGCCTGAAGCGCCTTTCCAGCCTAGATAATAATGAGGAACTTCAAGGAGCGTAACAGGGCAGAGTATATTGCGTTACTTCTTCCCAGCGCGAGGCTTTGCTTGTTCCACGGCGGCGCATAGAGCCTGAATCGTCGACTAGAATGACTGTGTCATAGTCCCGAAGAACTGCAAGACCATCCTCCTCAGTCTCTTCCTCGCTCTCCTCAGTCTCTTTCCCATTAGGCTTGTGGAGATCTTTATATGATGTCAGCCAGAGGTTAAACTGGGGCGCAGAAGCGTACAGTGTGCCGAATTGTCCTGGGAAGAGGAGCTGCTTTGTTTAGGAGCGGCGCTCTCATATGGGGGTGGCGCTAGCTCTTCGACCTGGGGGGGCGCTGCGGTTGACAGCTCTCCGACTCGTCCATCCACTGAGCGACGACGGCCGCGACTGAAGACCGCAGACAGAAACGAACGTTTCTTGGGGCGCCCAGCCTCTGTGGCGTTAGAATAGGAAGCGAGTTCAGTCTCGGACGCCGATTTGGAAGGACTCTCCGATGCCGGGGGTGCCAGTGAGAGTTTCTTGTCCATTGAATATTGAAGAGGGGAGAAGCTGTAGCTTTCGATTTGTGAGAAGATGTCGTTTAAGTAGCAGAGAAAGGGCGATTGCTGTACCGAGGGTCAATGTGTGGCCAGGATATACGTATGCCGTAAGATGTCCGGCCGCCACAGCTATTTTTAGGAGATTTCCCTTTTTGGAACCATATCGGTTGAAACCCAAACTAAAGAGCACAGGTAATCTCGCTCGCGAGATCGCCTGTTCGAAAATCTGATCGACTTGCTTCTTTGTGTAACATGTAACATTGAAAGAAGCAAGTCGTTTGCAGCTCAGTCAGCGAGTCCTTCGCCGTTTGTGGTTAACTTTTACGAAAGGCAAGTTAGACCATAAAGTGATATCCTCGTTACAGCTGAAAGCATAAAACGAACGGAATTTCCCTGGGAAAAAAAATCCCTTGGTCGGCCTGAGCTGCGTGCTAATCAGATTATACTTACATACTACAGCCTTGCACAGTGGTTGCACCTGGTTGCACTATGTTACAAGAAACAAGGACCGTGACAAGCTTGAACCGCTCGCTCAAACTCATATGCTGTTGAGTGTGATGCAACCAGAAACAACAGAATTGCACTGTGAATTGTTTCGATCGGACGCTCCGGCATTTGCTGTGTAAACTTCAACAGTAGAGGCTGTGCCGTATTTATTATTCAACTCTTGAAGACGGATAGATTGTGCTATGTAAAAGAGACTGGGGGACTGGGCGCCACTGGCATGTGGGTTGTCATAGGCACATTGTGAGATTGTGAAAACTAACTGACCCTATCAGTGCGTTCATGGGTTGCTAGCCGAAGGGCCGCCTCGCCGAGGCTTCAGCCGACTGCCGCTCGACAGCTGAGGTTCGAATAGCTGCGGATAGCCAGCTAGCTGATGGCCGGACCCACCTCGCCGAAGCTCGCCGAATCTACATAGCAAGTCCGGACCTCACCAGACCTCACGTACAGTAATCTGACCGAGGCCCCGCCGCTGAAACGTAGTGGGCTGATGTCCACGATGAATTCAACATGGCCGGTTTGACAGTGCAAGTAAACCAGACCGAAAAGAAACCGTGTGGTTTGGGATGACATTCGGACATTGTATCCCGGCGGGTTCGCAGACGAAGCTGGGAATCAATGATTGACACTGTGATGGATTCGATGTAGTGCTTACCAATCTCCTTGGCTCTGACTTCTGAGCGGCTATATGGCGCTTGTTCTGGATACCGAAGGGAGCGTCGGGCGTCAGCTGCGCGGAAGATGAGGGAAGATGACCTGAGATGACTTGATGATAGACAGGGGGTCAAAGATCTATTCGGGGTTATATATCAAGTCGCATGAGTGTTTTCGTCAGGGACTGGATATGTCTGAGATGAAAGGATTGTAGGAGGACCAGGGAGGCTCAGCGCTGAGCAGTGAGCACTCAGTCGAGTCTGCAAGACTACAGCCTGAATTTGCCTGAGATAAGATAACTTTAGGATACTTATTCAGTGACAGCGCGGCGTTTAGTTACGAATCGTATTCCCCGATTCCTGGGATTAAACGTTCT
Organism: Mycena belliarum; assembly: GCA_029282135.1. Taxonomy (NCBI): domain Eukaryota; kingdom Fungi; phylum Basidiomycota; class Agaricomycetes; order Agaricales; family Mycenaceae; genus Mycena; species Mycena belliarum. The sequence continues at coordinate 102,333 of JARJCN010000091.1, forward strand.
TGCTGCAAGGCGCGGTAGTAGGCGCGCGGTAGTAGATTGTGCTAGCCCGTTCAGGTCGAGTCTGTCACCTCAGGCTTTGAGGATGCCGGAGGCAGGAGGCGATCCACAGCTGCAAATAACTTGCACAGCCTTTCTGTCCTTTTCTGAGTCAAGTCAGTACAAATCTCACCGTCTCGCTTTCCATGGCAAAACAAACCCTCAGTTGGTCGCAATCTCGGCGCACTTTCCTTCTTCCGATTGTTGGCAGTCTTTGTAACAGGAAATGCGAATAAGCTAAAAGAGGTCAAATCGATCTTGCTCGACGGCGCTAAGCCGATTGAAATCGAATCTCAAGCTCTGGACAGCAAGTCAACCTGTATCATCTGAAAAATCCCGTACTTACATAGCCTGGAGTTCCCGAAATTCAAGGCAGCACGCAGGAAGTTGCTACTGATAAGTGTCGCCGGGCTGCTGAACTGGTAAGTACCTTCAGGATTGGTGTCGCTTATCGATATTCACTCACAAATCCACTCAACCCTTTTTCAGCTCGGAGGGCCTTGCATAACAGAAGATACAGCGCTCTGCTTTGAAGCACTCAGAGGGCTTCCCGGACCATACATCAAATACTTCCTCGCTGACCTGGGACATGAGGGTCTCAACTCGCTTCTTGTTGGCTTCCCTACAAAGGCCGCATGGGCGCTGTGCACCTTTGCGTACTCTGCGGGTCCAGGTGCGGGAATCGGTGTGATGCTGCCACTGTTTGACGCTCAACATCGTTTGCAGGCTCCGACCCGGTTCTATTCGAAGGTCGGACAGACGGGACGATCGTACCCGCTCGAGGTCCTGGAGTGTTCGGATGGGACGCCGTATTTGAGCCAGCCGGCACGGGGTTGACGTATGCATTGCTTTTGACTCTACCTGGAGCCCGTTAACTTTGAACCAGTTACGCGGAAATGCCTGCTGACCAGAAGAACAAGATTTCGCATCGCTACAAGGCGTTAGAAAAACTTCGGGAATTCCTTCATTCTCTCGATTAAGCAACGTAGTTGCGCACAGGATGTCGATTCAACGTCTTCGCAACATCTGCCGGGTTGTAAGTTCGTCACAGTTACTAGCCAGCGGACGACCTATATGCAGATATCCGCGTGAACACTCGCAAAATGGACGGGGTAAAAGCTGTTGCACATCTCTCAAATCGGACGGCTCGCAGGATCGTACTTATCTTGGGCGGAGATTGGATATCAGTGGGCCAGCTGCAGGCAACGATTAATCAATCAGCCGTCTGGAAATGGGATCCTCTGTTTCGCGGCAAACAATCTGATTTTCCTGCTCTGTGTCAGCCAGGTCCTTGCTAGCTCACGGTGTGATGTAGTCGACAATCGTCTGCTCGCTTGTCCACTGTTACCGTTACCTGATTTTTACGCCAATAGCTTGCAAGATGCAGCGCGAGCTTCGAATTCCATGATTGTTGACTCATCTCGAGGTTTTGAAACAGGATGCATCGCCTTTCCTAGAGAAGTTGATCACTCAGCGCTCAAGCGCTCATGGTCCAACCTCCATTGGCGGCCGATTAGCCCTGTGAACTTAGTACATTATGGCTTACACCATATGTGGCGGAGGCAGTCCCTTCTTCTATGATTCCCAAGGGGCATCGCACTTTGGCATTCAAGAATCTGCAAACTGACGACAAGCCGGTCATTTTTAGTCGCGATTCTCGAACCTAGATGGTACGTATATACTACTTACCGACGACATTAACAACCATACTTTATTCTCCCAATTCAAACATCGAAATTCAACCCTGATCTTAGATGTTTCCCACGGTTCAACCAGATCGAATTCAATAGGCAGATCTCAAGTAGTGAGTAGCGAAAGAGCAGTTACGTCAAAGTATAAGATCCTGAGTCGCATAATATGCAACGGTTCATCTCGGAATTCTCATGGAGAAACGGGACAAGCTCCGCCGACAGCTCTTCATGCGCTCGTAAGTGGAACACTGCTCATCGCTTCCGCTCGAAACTCCGCAGAAACATCTGCAGAGAGTGTGGCCCCTTCTCTGAGCGAGATGACCGGGTAAGGACCTCGCTCTTGGGCTTCTCCTCAAGATCCTTTCACAAGCACACACACACTTGTGGTACTTACAAGAGGCCGTTTCCTGGCACGCCTCGGGCAATAGCGCATCACATTGCACTGCACACGACAGCACAGCCTGGGCGATGAATTCAGTTCCCTGTCGAGACGCACGCAGCGCTGCAGCACTCGGCTGTCGACACGCAAGTGAGATGGGCAATGGCTGAATAGACGGAACATTGTAACCCGTCCGCCCACAAGTTTTTAACTTCAACTAGATCTGTGAAGGCCAGAATTTAGAGGACAGGATGAAGAGCCGCCGGCGCCGGGGTGGCTTCTCGGGAGAGATGTCATTGCAGATTAGATAAAAACGCTATTTTGTGACACCTAGACAAAAGTCAGCCCGCTGCGTTTTCGAGGGCCCCTTTCGAAGTGAACTCGAATCAGGGGCTTGACGGAGAGATTGTGTAATATATTCCAGGCACTGACATGCAACATTAGAGTGGAGAACTGCAGACCCTCGCGCAGGGCTTCGGTGTACACCTACCAGGTCCTACCTACCATCCCAACCGTGACGGTTGCAAAATCCTTTGAAAAGCATAAGTTCACAGTTGAATAATATTCGCGCCTAGGTGCCGGCCGGCCTGTCTGGGCCCGGACTGTTTGTCCATCCGGTCTGTAGGCTCGTAACAGACGTCGACCAGTCACGGTAGAGGCCCGAGTACCCTGACAGAAATGATTCCGGATGCTACTAGTAGCAGGAACGAGCGAGCTTCGACTCGCAAGTCAAGAGCCTTACTCTGTTGAATCGAGTCGGGTATTGAGCTAAGTTCAGCTGTGGCTCAGTTGCAAAACGCCATGGACGGATCGTTGAGTAAAGCACACTGCCACTGCACAGCACAACTCGGAAACAAGCACGAAAACGATAGAACCATTGAAGGATACAACGTTGCCGGCAGCGACTGGCAGCGACCGGCACGAACATGCCGAAGGCAGAAGTTCAAATAACAGAGACAAATCTGACTGTTGGTCTTGTCTCCGGCCAGAGTGACAAGGCGCGACACAAGTGCGACACGCCAACGACGCGACGCGCTGAGCGAGTGCCTCTGCTCAAGAAAAGCCGCCCCACCCGCCCACGCCTTCGGCGTCTTCCCTTACTTTTTCTCAGTCATCTCTCGCAAAGGGTTTTGCCCGAGTGTCGTTCGAGCTTTCCCCCGCCGCACGCACTTTTTGAGCTGGAGTTTTAAGCCACATTCAGCCCTTTTCCCCCAGCTCTCACCCAAACACGGGCCAAGCTCAGAGAACAATTTAGCGAACAGAGGTCGCATCAGAGGAGTCCGGACGGCCGTTGCGGACCGCCATTGCATCATTCGGTCAATTTTTGAACGTCACCGGATGCGTCTCCCACTCCTGCGCGTTGCGCTACCCCTACTGCCTAGGGCCCAACACAGGACGCCAAACCTCCGCAGGATGGCGAGCGCACAAGCCTCTGCTGTCCGTGGCATCCTAACCCCGTATACATCGACTAACGTGTTTGCACAGTTCGGGCTGAAGGACTTCTCCCTCATCAAGACCCAAGCGTTCATCGACGGTAAATGGGTCGACGCAAAGAGCGGGGAGACAATCAGCGTCACGAGTAAGCGCGCCGTTGTTTCGAGGGCATTTGCTGATCGCTGGTTTACTAGATCCCGCAACGCTGGAGGAGCTGGGGACTGTCCCGGAAATGGGCCTCGCTGAGACCAAGGCAGCCATCGACGCCGCCGCGAAGGCTCTCCCGGAATGGAGCAAAACCACAGCCAAGGTACGCAGGCGTCGCGCAAAACAGAATGTGCTACTAACTCTCTCAAGCACCGACACGATATCCTCATGAAGCTGTTTGCGCTCATGACCGAACACCATGACGATCTGGGGCGCCTCATTGTGTGTGCATCAACTTCCTTTGCCGCCGCCAACTCAGCGGCTGTGTAGACTCTCGAGAACGGAAAGACTCTGACAGAAGGAAAGGTGTGTGCAGTCTCCGCGTTGACTGTGCCGTTTTCCTGACATAAGATAGGGCGAGAACGCGTACAGCGCGTCGTTTATCGAGGTACGTGGCATATTCCCTTTACGCGATTATATCCTATGGTTTCTCTCAGTGGTTCGGTATGTGATTCACTGTTCCACATTCTCGGCGTTAAAGCGTCCCTGTAGCTGAAGAAGCGGTCCGAACGTACGGAGGTGCGCACCCCGCGCCAGTCCGAGCGCCATCCGACCACCACCCACAGAACACATCCCCTCCCCGTTCCCAAACGTCCGCAACATAACGATAAAGCAACCTATCGGTGTCGTGTAAGCCTTCTCTCACGCATCGGCATGGCTCATATATGACGCAGCTCGATTCTGACGCCATGGAACTTCCCGTCGGCGATGATAGCGCGCAAGCTCGGCGGCGCGCTCGCCGCGGGCTGCACAGCCGTCATCAAGCCGCCGCCCGAGACGCCGTTCTCGTGCCTCGCGCTCGTGGAGGTAAGGTGCTCTCCTTACCCCGCCCATATCTTGCTCATGCGTCCCAGCTGGCGCGGCGCGCAGGTGTTCCTGACGGCGTGATCAACGCCGTCACCACGCTCAAGAACGTGGGCGAAGTCGGGAAGGAGATGTGCGAGAGCAAGATCGTGAAGAAAGTGTCGTTCACCGGCTCGACGCCCGTCGCCAAGATGCTCGCAGGCATGTCGGCTTCGACCCTCAAAAAGTCTGCCCGCGCCTCGCGAGCTCCCACATCACTGACTGACCGACTGAGCAGAGTATCCATCGAAGCAGGCGGCAACGCGCCTTTCATCGTGTTTGACGATGCAAATATCGATGACGCCGTCGCAGGTGCGCGCGCGTCCTCATCGCCGTGTCGCGGCTAACGCGACGCCCAGCTGCCGTCATATGCAAGTTCCGCGCCACGGGGCAGACCTGTGTCTGCGCCAACCGCATCTACGTGCACTCCTCCGTGTACGCCGAGTTCGCCTCGCGCCTCGCGGAAAAGATGGCGGCATTCAAAATCGGCAACGGCCTCGACGAGTCGACGTGCGCTCTGCTCCTCTGCTCCTTCTAAAGCACGCTCTAACCTCCTGACCTCCTAACCTCCTAACCTCCTGCAGCACGCACGGGCCGCTCATCCACGCGCGCGCAATGGAGAAGGTGCAGGCGCACGTCGACGACGCCGTGGCGCTCGGCGCGCAGGTGCTCGTCGGCGGCAAGAGCATCCCCGGCACGTCGTTCTTCCACCCCACGCTGCTCTCCGACGTCCCCGCCGCGGCGCGCGTGAACAGCGAGGAGACCTTCGGGCCGCTCGCGGCGCTGACTAAGTTCGAGACGGAGGAGGAGGTCATCCGGCTCGCGAACAGCACCGCCGTCGGCCTCGCGGGATACTTCTTCTCGCGCGACATCGGGCGCGTGTGGCGCGTCGCCGAGAAACTCGAAGTTGGGAGTGAGTTCGCCCCCCTGCGTTGTTGTAATTGCACGGATGCTCATGGGCTTGTTGCAGTGGTCGGATGCAACACGGGTCTCATCAGCCAGGCGGTTATTCCGTTCGGGGGAATAAAGGTGCGCTCTCTCGTGCTCGGTTATCCGGTTGGCTTCCAGGGCTAATATTTCCCTCGAAGGAATCGGGTCTTGGACGCGAGGGCGGACACGGCATCGAGGAGTATATGAACACGAAGCTAATCGTATTTGGAGGGCTGACCTGAGGGCTGCCGTTCCTAATCTGCACTCCGAACAATGTATCACCACCTTGTACATTCATCCTCCAATTCGTACAGAATGTCTCCAGCAAGGCTTGCTCTATGTATACGAAATTCAACACGAGAGCGCATCTGACGAAAAAATCCTAGATCGGTTGAAACGTCTCCTTAACCGGCTCGAAGCCGATCCAAGGTCTTACATATTTTTAACTGGCTTGCAACACTTAGGTTGAATACACTTAACCGCTGCCAAGCCACCCCTCCCTGTTCTAATCGGTTCCAATCCATCCATGGGATTGCTTACTTGCGACTGCTTCGAAATCGTTGCAAGTGGTTCGAGCACACCTTTTTTAAAAAAGACATTATACTATTCAGTACACTATCTATTGACTACAGTGTTGAGATGATTAAGCGCGCGCAAATCAACGCCCGCCGCGCGTAGTCGAGGTCGGCGCAGGAGTGGGGAGGATGTCCTGCGCGGGGATGGCGGCCGAGGGCTCACAGGTGAGTGGGCTGCGATAAAGTTGGGGCTGGAGACGGTCCTGCATACCCTCGAAAACTCGGCCGATGTAGAGAGGCTGCAGAGCGTCAGAGCATGTTCGCATCACATGCTAGGAGGAAGGGGGCACGTACCAGACTTGTGCTGAAAGAGGTCAGTTACAGCACGCAATGCGTGAGAACGTGCAGCGCACGCCTGTGTCGGGCTGCCTACAGGTAGGTGAGAAACGAGGGGTCGTCCTCGGCATCGACGGACCTGTGCACGGCATGAGCACAGGGGGAGAGATGTGTGAGAGGACGCACACGTTACACGTACAACACTAGTGAATGGTATGAGCACGAGGGAACAAGTAGGGAGGGAGGGGTACTCTGATTTGCGCCGCTCTGCGGCGACGCACATGTCATCGACGCACAGGTCCGTGGGCACGCAGGTAGAAGAGAGGCGGCTTGGAAATTTGCATATCACTTGAGTGCAAGGTGCTTAAGAGGCTTGAGGCACGGCTGGGGTAGCTTGCGGGCTTGCGCAGCTTGCTGATGTAGCAGAGCAGCGGCCTCGAGGCTTGAGCTTGAGGAATAAGTACTAAGTAAGTACTTGACGTTGCGGGCTTGACTGGATTGCATGCTTGAGAGGCTTGAGGTGTCAGTGAATGATGCTGGGAGGATGCTTGTGGAAGAGGACATGGCTTGCGATTGGGGGAGGTGATCGATGAGGCCTGAGGCCTGAGGGTCGAAAGGGAAGGGCGACGTCACGGTGACCGTCACGACACACGATGTGGAAAGCGGAATAGAACGTTGACTGTAGTCTCGCAAACCGACTCCTTCATATCAGAGATGTAAGTAAAGACAGTCGGTTACACGATATAAAATGCCAAATTGATGCCAAACACAAAACATAGATATCGGAGGGCATTCTGAGCGCTCAGCGCTCATCTGCCCGTGAATTGCAGCTTTTTGGCGCGTCTATATCGCCATCCTCTTCAAATCCTGGCTTCGAGTTTGTTGCTGCTAGTAAGCACATTAACCATGCATATGGTCCTCGTCCCTAGTCAAAGGCACTGTGACTTAAGGCATGTTTCAGGAGGGAATACAAGCAAGCAGAAAAGCACTCTCAAGGATGTGGATTGGTAGATACAACTCTGATAGATTATATATAATACATGATCAGTACTCAGTGGTGAGACGCGGTCCTCTCAGCAACCCAGAAACGGTACTTCTCCGTGATGTAGTCCTGCGCGAAACTCGTTAGATCATTGCGGTTGAAAAATCGAGCCACGCACCGTATTGAACGTCTTGAAGCTCTCGCGGGCCTTCAGTGCTTCCAGATACCGCGCCAGCCGCGCAAAGCGCTCGCTGAAAAAGATGATCTCTGCCGCCTTGATGCCCTCCCCCTCCTTGAACGTGCCCGTGTCATTCTTCAGCGCGACCTCCATGCGTGCGAGGAACGGCGTGACCGTAACGTCCGCCGCGGAGTACGCGTCGCCGAGCGCGTACGGCTTGTCCGCCGGGAGCAGCGCCTGCACGGCCTCGAGCGCGGCGTACAGCGGCTCCAGGGGCCCGCCGCTGAAGATCGCGCCGATCCACGCGGGGACGAGCTTGCTCTGGACGACCTCGGTGAAGTAGCGCGACTTGGCGCGGAGGATGGGGTCCGTGGGGAGGAGGTTGGACGAGGGGAAGAGGTCCGCGACAAGCTCGACGAGGATGAGAGACTCGGTGAGCTTGAGCGACTCGGGGGAGGGCTGGTCGAGAGGTACGTCCGGGCCACCGTATGCTGGGGAAGTTGAGATGGGGTTGTTACACGTCTGGTCTGCGTACCTATCGCGGGGACCTATGCGGTGTTAGCAATGGGTCCCGGTGTGGAACGACGACACACACCTTGCTCGCTGGGTTGACTTTGTCAATGTACCATTGCGGTTTGTTGCGCAGGTCCTGAATTTCGTAGGTCTTGAAGTCGGCTTTGGCTTCTGCGAGAGCAATTTCGACCTGGACAGCCTATAAGTACCTTCAAGACAGCTTGTGGCGAGTACTCACTCGGTGGGCAAAAGGGCAGCTCTGTGTGCCAATGCATGAGCTGTGGAAAGAGATACAAACTGAAGCGTACCTTGGCAGTGTAGAGGGTAAGTCGCTCCGGCATGATGGGCGTTGGTCTGTTGAGGTAGCTAGCAAAGCGTGCTAAATTTAAGGAGGACGACATTACCATGACCTTGCATAATGCATCCTCCATGTCGCACCATCCAGGCGTGATTTTGCGTGCTGGCTATATCGCGGCGACTTGGGCTCCGCGCACTTGCCGACGAACGCGGTATGGAACTTGTCAAGCGGCCACCAGTAATGCCAAGAACTTGTCATCCGGTGTTCCGATAGGGTAAGGGGCTCTGTCACGATCCGTTTGTCAGAACGGTCAACGCGAAACGGGTATCACAATCAGATACTCCGTTTCGAGGTGTGGGGGGAAGAGCCTGCGGCTCCTCCACTCGTGCCCGCCCACGGCGGGCTGTGGGAGGTGGCCGGGGCCGCGCTCCGCGCCGCCGCGGGGTGATGCGCGCGGGAGGAGATGCGCCGACTCTGAGCGCAGCGGAGAGGCGGGGATGGCAAGACGCGCCGCAGGCGCGAAGCCACCTCTACCACGCACTGGGGAGAGAAACGTACCAGGGCAAGAGAAAAAGGGGACGCGGAGGGAGGGGAAAAGAGAAAACGCGCGCGAAACGCGTCGTGGTATAGAGCAGGCCGAAAGGTGGCTGTGCCACGACAGCATCACTCTCCCGTTTCGCGCTCCCTTGCCCTATCCTCTGGCAAACCCAAGCCGCTCGTGCCTCGCGTCGGGGTTGCCTCGGAATTCCGTCCGGGACTCCGAACACGATTTCTCCTTCTCTCCTCTCCATCACCCACTTGGTGAGCCTACAGGAGCAAGGTTTCAGTCGCAATGGGCTCCACTGTCGTTGAGATCAAAAGCGAGGTCCACGCGGCCCTCGGCCCTCAGAGTCTGGGCCAGCTGTATCTGAGGATCCACAACCAACACGACGCTATCAGGCTGTCCTCCTTAGTCTCCTCCTTGCTGGATTCATGATGATGTTCCATGTTATCGGAGTCAACAGCGTGTTTGGTATCTTCCAGGTCTCGTTCTCGTCCCGCGCTTTTGGGGATTGAACTGACTTTCCATCAGGATCTATATACGTCTGACGAGAGCAAGATCCCCGGGACCCGGGGAAATGACGCTGTAGTATCTCTGATTGGGACACTTGGCAGCGGCATGACTTGGAGCGGTGGTATATCTGCCAACTTGCTGCCAACCCCATCATCGCCTGTGTTGAGAGCGTCAAGCTGGTCACGCTGGCCGGTGTGGTAACAATGAGCTTGGGCCTCCTGCTCGCGAGCTACTCTTCGTCCGTGCGTCACGATATATGCTGCCCTTCCCATCCCAACAAATCCACCCCAGCTGTGGCAGCTGTTTCGGACCCAGGCACTTTTATATGGTATCGGCTCCTAACTCTATTACTTTCCCATCATCAGCATCGCACCGACATACTTTGACCGCCACCGCGGTTTGCGATGGGGTTCATTCTCTCCGGCTCAGGCGTCGGCGGGCTTGTGTTGGCCCCGGTCCTTCAGGTCCTCCTGGGCCGCTACGGGGTCGGCCCCACGCTGCGCATACTCGCGGGGTGGAACTTCGCAATGGGTGTCCCTGTTGCGTGTGTCGTACGCCGCCGCTCGGCGTTCAACCGCTCTGCTGGCAGGGAGCCCACGCGCATCAACATGGCGCTCGTGAAACGCGGGACCTTCCTCTACCAGGTCCGAGCCATCTTTTCATCTCTCCGAGCTCTGACCGCAGAGCCAGTCGCTGGGCGCCTTCCTCCAAGCAGCAGGAAACGTCATCCCGCTGTACTACATGACATCCTACTCGATCTCGATCCTGGCATACTCCCGCTCGACGGGCAGTCTGCTCCTCGCGATCAATAGCGCGGTCAACAGCGTCTCCCGCATTTCCATGGGCCTGCTAGCAGACCGTGTCGGACGGCAGAACACCATGATCTGCGGAGTGCGTTGCCTCGCATTCCTACATCGTCAGCCCCCAATCACTAACTCCAGGTCTTCCTCTCCGCGCTATGCGTGCTCGGCCTCTGGTACGACGCTGCGCGCCCGCGCTTCGTCACGTTCGTCGTCATGTACGGCATCTACGCCGGCGGGTACAACGCGCTCGTGCCCACGACGATCTCGGAGATATATGGCGTGGAGAACTACGCGCGCGTGAACGGTTTCGTGTACTTTGTGCGCGGGCTCGGGTCGCTGTTCGGCGCGCCTGTCGCGGGGCTCATCCTCGGGAGCTACAAGCGCGGGGGCGCGGGCGAGAAGCCGGCGCACTATCGCAACATCCGAGTCGTGGTGTATGACGGGGTCCTGCTGCTCTGCGCGGGCGTATGCGTGGCCTATGTACGCTGGCTCGATGCGCGGGATAAGGGGGCGTGGAAATGGAGGGCCTAGCATGATGTTACATTGATGTAGGTGACTACTGGGTGGTTCAATATTGCGCGGGGACATCACAAGTTGACGCGCCTTGCAAATGCAGTAACTAACGCGATATACTAGCGCCCGCTTACAATAAGCGAGGTGTATACGACCTAGAACTCTTGCAGCGTCTGTTCCGGGGCGTCGCACCTCACTGCTGTTACAATAACAACGAAACTTCAACCACCTATAGCATGATGCGTAGGTTCAGAATTTCCCCGTTGGGGTGCAAAACATCTCCGACTGAGATAACTCATGCTATGGAATGGACGCCGCGGCCCGCGGAACGGCTCTCCTCAGCTGCCCACTCATTGTCAACTAGACTCAACTGGCAGTTGAACTGCTTGGCACTATTCCTCCGGATCACCCTGGATCACCCGTATCTGAGCACGCAAGAACCGTCAACAATTGCTACTTCCTCGACAAGTCATGCGCGTCCGCACTATGACTGAGGCCGTCGGGAGGTCCGAGTAATCGTCGGGTAACTGTGACTTTAGTAAGAAGCTGGGCCTCTCTGAGCACGCAAGAATCGTCAACATATTGCGTTCCAACATCAGCCCTGGGAAACTCTGCACAGTATAAAAGCCGCAGGCACGAAGACACAAACATCATACCTCCCCGCCTATCATGGTCTCCGCCACTCCCCTCAGTACGACTGCATCTCTCAGCTTCTACGTGCCTCCCCAGGATGGAGCGCGAGCATACCAGAAGACCGATGCTACTAGAAACTTTTCTCTCCAGGCCCACGAGGTCGAGATCAAGAATCTGCGCGGGAACGAGGCCGCTGCAACTCTCGACACGGTTGGGTACCAGCTTTTCAATCACCCTGCGAAGCACACTGCTTTCATGAGCGACGCTGAGATCGAGAAAGAGTACTACCCGGAAAGCATTGAACTGATCAAGTGCTTGACTGGCGCAAGTCGCGTTGTGTTATTCGACCACAGTTTGTCAAGCAGTCTTCGTTTATGGCCTTTTATTCAATCTTCATGTTTTTCCCTAGCGATTCGACGCCGCCGCCCCGGCGCGCTTGACGACTCTCCGGACCGCCGCCAGCCCGTTGCGATGACCCACATCGACCAAACCACTGCATCCTCTGTTGCACGAGTCCATCGACACCTCCCCGCCGAGGACGTCCCCGAACTTCTGAAGCACAGATTCCAGATCATCAATCTGTGGCGCCCAATTTCGCATCCGGCGGTGGACTGGCCCCTCGCTCTGTGCGACTTCAGAAGCGTCGACCCCACCAAGGACATCCTCCCCGTCGCGGTTGTCTACCCAGACCGTGAAGGCGAGACATTCGGTGTGGTTTACAACCCAAAGCAGAAGTGGACGTACTTCTCAGGTGTCACCCCCGAGGAGTTGATTCTCATCAAATGGTGCGGTCTCCAGGTCGTGAAACAGAGAATGTGCGCTGATGGTCTGTGTTAGTTTTGATTCGCTCCAAGACGGCAGCGTCGCCCTTTACACGCCCCACACTGGCTTCCAGGACCCAGCAACGCCGGAGGGCACCCCGCTGCGCGAGTCTATTGAGCTTCGCGCGCTCGTATTTTACGATTGAAATGCAAAACGTATTCCATCGTTCTGAACAAGTTCTAAATAGCTATGCAAAACAACTCTCTGAAGTTCTTGTCTGTGTATTATCTACTTTCATGCACAACCCAATATCTATTGACCACGAACTATCGGCGTTCTATGTAAAAGGTTTTCCCAGCTTCCGACTCCGAGAGGAATGACTGTTTCGTGCAGCGGCATCCCCTTTCGAACTTGAATGTCACATCCAGGACGTTTTTTATGATACTGTAGAGTTTCGTTCAATTCGGATGTCACACGTCACATGGCCCAAAATTTACGAACATATTCGTGCCTGTCACGGGTCACCGAGGGCATTTATGAACTTCTAAAAGGTGTCACGAAATCGCGAAAATAGGTCAAAAAATTGCAATTTTTCGCCCAGGGCGCATCGGCTCGGTTTTCAAACGGCGCGCGGCCAAGAATCGCGAGTTTGACGTGACTTGACGTGATCGGTGCCAAATCGGGCTGTTTTCTGCTGTTTTTCGCTGTTTTACTTCCCACACGGACACACAAAGCCTGCTCCTCATTTGCTAAGAAACAGCTTTGTGAGTGTATGCGAGAGCCTCCTGGCTGTTTACCGGCCTCTCCCGCAAAAAAAGGGGCATTTACGAATTTTCTTCTGCGGTCACGGCCCAACCGGCCGATTTACGAAATCCGAAGTTCGGATGCGTGGGTCACAGGTCACAGGCGCGGAGAATTGAACGAAACTGTACAGTATCCTCATTCGGAGTCATTATGCAGTACTTTATCCATCAGCTCCGAGGAGTCGAGGACTTCATTCAAGTCGACAACGACCGACATGCCTCTGCAGAGCTTATTTCCTGGGCCCACGGAATCATTGAAAATCATCGACCGAGCTGAGAGCGCTTACTTGAAGCCAACTTTCAAGTTCCGGCGCTTGAAGTATCGCCTCGATAAGTTGCTCGAAGGCCTATTGTCATCCTCCCTCCAATCCCACCACAACTAGCCGGCCCGTCGCGCACTCGCCGCCCAGAGTCACTGTATCATTCAAAGATCTGCTGATCTTACGTTGACACTCTGGCTGATACGGCGGGTGCGGGGTAACTTGGGGGTAACAAATGACCTCAAGTGCCTGAGCAAGTTGCTTCGAGCACGGATCCGACTCGGACGTCGACTATGTTCATACTAATTCTGTGGACCTTTCTGGTCCTGTGCCACGCAGCCTACGGGACCGCCCTCGATCTGCGCAAGGAGTTCAGTGAGCTCAGCACCCTTCCCGGAGGCGTAACTGCGTTCTTCCCCGGAGACGCGGGGTATGCGAATGCGAGCCGCGCCTGTGAGTCCTCATTGTGCTCGTCGCGCTCTTATTAACTGAGTACCTCACGAATCAAGTCAACCTGCGGTTCACGCTGGAGCCCGTGGCGGTCGTTTACCCCGAGACGGTGCACTAGCTCGCAGCCGTCGTGAAAGTCGGCAAGGCCAACAAACTGCGCGTCTCCGCCCGCAGTGGCGGGGTACGTGGGTTTTTGTCTTCCGAGCCCCTCCCGAGTCTCACGGCACCACAGCATAGCTACATCGCCAACGGTCTGGGGGGAGAAAATGGAACACTTGTCATTGACATGGCCAGATTTACAGACGTCACTGTTGACCCTGTAGCAAGGACGGCGGTCATCGAGACCGGGAACAGACTCGGCGACATCGCACTGGCTCTGAATGCGTACGGTTTCGCCTTGCCCCACGGAACTTGCCCATACGTGCGTTGCGCTCGTCTCACGTCGCTGTTTTTCGAGGTGCCTACCGCTTTCGCCAGGTTGGTTTGGGTGGACACGCATGTATGTAGCGCTTACTTTGGTTCCACACTGGCTGACGCGCAGTGAAGCCTACGGAGGCTACGGTTTCACGTCGAGAATGTGGGGTTTGACCCTTGATAATATCTTGTCCATCGGTTCGTTGGACTTCGTTCCATGCTCAGTTTTGGAGCAGCATCCTTATCCTCACCCTTGTAGATCTGGTTTTGGCAAATGGAACCGTAGCCAAGGCGTCCAAAGACATAAACCCGGACCTTTTCTGGGTGAGCCGATTCAATCGACTCCGCTGCTCTATCAACGTTTTCATTTCAAGGCCATGAGAGGAGCTGGTCCATCTTTCGGTCTGTGTCCTGTCTACCTCACCCACAAACTGTACAACTTTGTCATGGTACACAGGAATCATGACCTCCATAAAATTTGCTATCTACCCGGCGCCGGCATCAGTTATAGTCTTCCAATACAACTGGAAGCTCGACGTTGCAAAAGCCGCCACTGCATTGGGCACTTTCCAGGACTTCGTCCAGTCACCCAGCCTGTCCCCACAATTCGGTGCCGAGATTGTGCTGACGCGCGGCGGTGTTGCGGGGAATGTGTCTTTCGGCCTCACGGGTGCATGGCACGGCGACCCGAGCCTGCTCAACGGTACGGTCGCGTCTTTCCTCGCGAACATGCCGCCCTTGAACGCGGTTAAATTCACCGCGGGCGACTGGATCGAGAGTGTGAGCTTTCTAGCCGGGAGCACGCTCAACACGAGCACGGCGCCAGACTACACGGACACCTTCTACGCGAAGTCTCTCATGACGCCTGAGGCGGCCCCCATGTCCGCGGCGGCCCGTACATCGTTCATGAAGAACCTCGCCTACGAGGGCTTCGCTTCGAACACTGTCAGCTCGAGTTGTTCGGCTGTGTACAGAACCTGACCTGTGCATTACAGAGCTGGTTCTTCCAGGTGGAGCTCTACGGCGGAGCAAACTCGAAAATCAACTCGGTCCCTTTCGACGCAACGGCCTTTGCCCACCGTAGCTCGATGTTCACCATCCAATTCTATGCTTCCTCGTTCAACAACGCCCCGCCTTACCCTGATTTTGGATTCACTTTCTTGAACGGTGGGTTCCCATCTGCAATCGCATCCATGGCACATTCCCTTGCTCATCCTCCCGACAGATCTTGTAGACGGGATAACATCGCACAGCCCGAAAGATTGGGACTATGGGTGCTTCTATTCGCTGCCTCTCTTATTTCTGCTTACGCAGTTGCTCAGGGCATATCCCAATTACATGGAAGACAAGCTCGTGGACTGTGCGTTTCTTTTCCCTTACCCTGGATAGTACTCAGCCAACTGATGATGTCAACAGACAAGAAGCGTTACTATGGGTCGCACTACCCACGGCTGCTCGCACTCAAGAAAGCGGTCGACCCGACGGGCGTTTTCGATTTCCCAGTCGGCATCGATGACTGAGGGAAATTGGCCTGAAGATGTCACATAACTGTTTTTACTAGGTGATCAATGCTTGCGATTCTAAGAACTTGTATCATCATTACCCAGTCCTCTGTTCGGTCCAATCTGACGCTTGATGAGATAATGATTAGTTCAAGCCCCGTAAATCTCTAATATATATTAAGCGTGCAGATTACAACTCGTCGTAGGGTTTGCCCTCGGGGGCGACTGGGGGTGTGGGTATTACAGTTTCCTGCGCGCCAGCAGCTGTCGTCGAGGTCTCTGCAGCCGCGGTCGCCTCCGTCGCCGCGGACGATGTCTCAGCGGCAGGGGACGCTGTTGTAGACTCTGTCTCGCTTGTCGTCTTCGTCTTCTTCGCCATCTTGGGCACTTTGCGCTTCACGAGTCGCGCAAGCGCCGTCTCGAGCACCTTCGCCCGTGCACGCATCTCCGTCGTTTCGATCACCGGGTCCTGATTCATCTTGACCTTTTTCTGCTTCTCCACCCACTCGTCCAGCCACGCCTCGTGCTCCTTGAGAGTCTTCTCCAGCGCGTCGAGCTCGGCCGTGGTCCACTTCGATGGTTGGTCCGCCGCCGCGTCCGCAGTCATGTTCGTGCGCGCATCCTGGAGGAACAGTCGTGTGCTCCAGTTCCACATCTGGCTGCTGTTCAGCGCCTGGGGGAAGGCCTCAATTTCCTGGTAGCGGTGCACGATCGGGCGCTCGAGTATCCTGCAAAATAGCATGAGGTCACAGCGATAACATGTGCCCGCCGGAAGGGAGTGGCAACTTACTCGATTGCGTTCCGCTTATCAAGGAACTGCGACGTCTCGGCGACGTCGCCCCTATCGTGCAGCCACACAAACGACTCCTCCAGCTTGGCGGCGAGCGCCTTACGCTCCGACTCCTGCGAGCACTGCTTGAACGGCGTGTCGCGGTTCTCCTCATCGAGGAGGTCGCGCATTCGGTACAAATAGCTCTCGAACGAGTTCCGCGCTTCCTCCTTTCTCGCGACGGCCGCCTCGTCCAGGTCGATTGCACGGAGCCTGGCGGAGAGTCAACTTGAATGAACGCCAGTTATTCCAGACGACGTACCTGCTCCGGGCGTTCTTCTTGTGTTCCACGGTCATGGGCGGAATGGTAGGGAAGACCACGGTAATGTTGAGCGAGATGGTATTATCCTTGGGCGTCGGTTTCTTGTTTTTCTCGTCTTTCTCTTTCTCGGGCGTTGAGTTGGACGCGCCTGAAGGCGTGGCCGAGGCCGAGCTTGACGAGTCCGATTCGCGAGGAGGCGCCTTCTCGGGCGTCGACTCCTCCCCGTCCGCAGACGAGCTGCCCGCGCCAAAGAAGCCCTTCAGTTTACCTAGCCCGCGATTAACATATTGCGCACTTGCAGAAAAAAAAAAAGCACCCGCAATCGATTCGTCTTTGATCTCTCCGAAGGCGATCGCGTTGGAAACTGAGACGAAGCCCGACTCAGACATCGTCAGCGTTGCTTTAACCACAGGATCCGACGCGCCCAGTTCCGTCAAGTTGGCGATAGCCTCCGCGATACCGGTGATTTCTACCTCCATGAATCTCGTCGGGAACCCACTACGACGGGAAATAAGGGAAAGTTGCACGAAAGAACGGCGCGATCACTCACGGCGCGACCGGCGTCTTGTAGTCGAAATTGATGACAAAGTCCTCCTTGCGCTTGAAGGTGAGCGTCTTCTTCGTGCCGCTCTTGGAACCGCCGGGAAAGACGACCGTCGTAATCGTCCGAGGTTTTGCTAATGGAGACGCAGAGGTCGCCAGATACGACGCCTGGATGTCGAATGGATTGATGTCTGTGACTTTGATGTTCTTGGTTTTGAATTGCCGGCTCAGACTCGCCCCATGGAGGGCCGCACCTTAGAACAAAATGAGCATGCAAAAGAGAAGCGGAGAGGTAGTCATGACGCACCCAGAACGGCTGCCTCGTCAGCATTTACATTGAGCGCGATCTTTTCACTGGTGCTAGGTCAGAACAGCGCATGCAGAAGGAAGATATTCATACTCTCCGACGGCAGCTCTAACCGCCGCTTGAATCATAGGTGTTCTTGTACTGCCCCCGGTAAGAATGACGGAGGTGACATTTTCCTGGATACTCCTCAGTCATTGCGATGGAAGAACAAGTACGACGGACGCACCAAAGTAAGACCCGCATTTCGCAGGGCATCATCTATGGGTTTCGCGAAACGATCTTTCATATCCTCGCAGGCCGCCTCGAAAGAGGCGCGCGTTATTTTGGTCTTGAAGTCAATGTCCCATGCCAAGCTCTCTACCTGGATGTATGTGGTCAGTGCGAGGGCGCCAGACAGCAACAAACAATACCTTACCGTCGCGGTAGCCTCAGTGTTGGCGCTCAAGATGGTCTTGATCCGACCCGCCTCCTTCCAAAGCTTCGCCATTCCGCGCGGGTCCTCGTGGATGTCTCTCTTGTTCTTGGTGTTGAACGCCTCAATGAGGATCTCGCGCAGGCGCCTGTCGAGCTCCGTGCCTCCGGTCGTGAGGTCGTAACCGACGCCGGCGACAGTGATCTGCGTCCCGGAGGTGGAGTTGGAGGTGGAGAAGGAGACGACCGTGGCGCGGATGGATGACGCGCCGGCGTCGAAGACGATGTGGTACTCGGGAGTGGGGAACGTCCGGGTCATGGCGTAGTTGACCGCGACAGCCGTGCCGTCGTTAATGAGCGCGAGCGTGCGGAGGCCGGCAATCTCGATGGCATCAACCACCGCGTCGCGCTGGAATTGCGAGTAGAACGGTGGGACGGTGACGATCACGTCGGTGACCTTCTCTTCAGCAAGGGCCTCGGCCAGTTGCTTCACATATGAGAATTGCATCCCGACAAGCTCCTCAACACTCCATTCATTTCCATCGGCTTGCTTCAATGCGACCGTGTTGCGGGCCGTCTTTACAACGTCCGCCGTGGATATGGAGGTGTAGTACGACACTATGTCGCTGTCAAACGGTGCGGCTTGGAGATATTTTATCGAAGAGAAGGAGTCAGAGGGGAAGCGGGAAGCCTGGCAGAAGTTAATGATGTCCGGGGAGGAGGTGATAAGACGCACCAGATTGAATGCATCCGTGCCAAAAAGGCGGTCAGTCTTTTTCCACCCAACAGACGCTTGCATTTTCCGCTTTGAATCCTTGTTGAGCAAGACGTCGAATGGGATGCCGGGGCTCATGACCGACGCCTTGATCCAGTCGGTGCCATAATCGATGGCAAGCACCGACGCAAGGGCGGAACGGGGAAGGAGAGACAAGAGAGATAGGGTAGTGGCGAGAACTGGTAGACGCATGGCGCACTAAATTATCGCAGCCCTTCCCTCGTACCGGGTGGGCTAGTTTGCTGGCCGGGGGCGGGGTGGAAAGCGGAAAGTACGCGTACTAAGAGGAGGGGGTCGAAAGCAGGACAGACTGAAACTTATCACAAAATTCTGCGTCAGTGCCACGTTTGCTTGATGGCCGCGATCACGTGGACTAATTGGCCAGCGTGGAGGCGCGTTGCAGACGTGTCCAAGACGTGTCCATAGAGAACCCGCGGGAGTGGTTTATGGCATATTTCAAAGGATGTTTCTAGAGTCAATATATAACCTATATAAGTAGTAGCTTCACAATTGGAGACAGAGTGTTCACTATACTAAGTACTAGGACACCAAGTGTCAGGGGGTGCCATACTGGATGCCAGTGGGAAGACTGATAGCGTCCAGCGCCATTCAATTCCTCCGATCTGTATATGCGAAAAGGATGAAGGTGGACATGTTGGCTGTCCTCCGACTGTAGAACAGTGGGATAGCGGCCTCTGAGCGGACGATTTCAATGGCTCCAAGTCCGACAGGAAACGGTACGCCAGCCTTCAAGAAAGATAGGAGCTAGGTAGTAAGTAGGTCCAGGGTTGGGCTAGGATACAGGAAAACTGGAGCAAGTGCAAGTTGTGGAGCGGTGGTAAAGATTACTTCTGAGTCAGCTAAAACAGGAAAACCTCCGACTTGAATTGTTCAAGGTCGCCTCAAGATTCCATTCGATACGCCAGTACTATCTCACCTAAGCGTCCCCGTGATGTAGCCATGCGAAAGAATATAAGAGGACACTTCCCCGCGAGACTCTCTCCAGTACATCATTCCCGTCCAACCTCTGCAACCCTCACTACAACATGGGCGCCATTTTCAGTGCTATAGGTAACGGGTAAGGTTGCGAACCTCGTGCCTCTCTCCAATCCTCATTCTCCCACTAGCATCAACGCGATAGTCAGCGCTATAGCGTCGGTCATTATGGCCATCGTGTCGGCCGTCGTGACTGTGCGTACATCGTCTCGGAGTCGTTTACGCTGGTGTGCGTACAACTGAACGGCACTGTGAATCCGCAGGTTGTCGTGACGATCTTCGATGTTATTTTTGACGTTATTTGCTGCCGTTGCTTGTACGTTTCTCGTTCATACTTCCACCGGGCGAGTCTCACCCCAATGCAGTGGCTCCAGAGCGGCGGGAGGTCGGAGAGCTCGCAGAAGAAACAGAATGGGAGGGGCCGGAACTACCGGCGTTGGCACCACCCAAATCTGAGCGCTTACCCTACTAGCTGTTGTACCTGTGTACCCTTTATTTATACCGCCAGTGAGATTCAGTGCGCTGACCTTCTTTGAGATGAGCGTTGTGAGATGTTCCAAGTTGAATGGGGTCAACCTACGGTCATGTGAACTTGAGCCGGCACGACCGGTTAAACGGCCCGCAAGAATCCCAACGCATCTCTTCCCAGCTCCTACCGCGACGTCGATATTATGGCTTTGAGTTTTCCCCTGCGCCAGAAGTTCGCCGCCCAGGCCCGTGCAGCAGGAGCATGGCTTACCTTGCCGAGGTTGGGCTGCGTCCATCCTGGTGCTTCCGCGTTTGACCAACCCCCCTTCAAGCACTGCTATCGCCCGCACGATTGGTCTGACGAAGGGCATATCGTGGATCCTGATCGACGCAGGTGCGCAGAACAACAAGAAGACCGATTTAACTGTGCCGATAAGTGTTAGAGCACGGCCTGATCACAGGTGAACATCTGCAATGCATTCCTATTTCCAAGATACTAACGCACTTCAGATGCCCATTACTACGATTTGACGAATACCGTGGCGTCCACCGGGGCATCACCAATCATCCGCATACCCGCAGATGAGCCGTGGATGATCAAGGTAGTTCGCAAGACCCTACGTCTTGCTCCTATCGATTACCCGCGCAGCGCGCGCTGGATTCGGGTGCTCACGGCATCATGATCCCCATGGCCAACTCGCCTGTACGTCTCCGCGCGATGCGGTGTTCGAAAACCAGATAATTCAGGTTATCCGTTGCCGCAGGAACTTGTCCGCAAGGTAGTCCAGGCGACGAAGTATCCCCCAGTCGGTATTCGGGGGTACGGCCCCATGTTCACCGTGCGTCCTTTTGAGCACAGCACCGCAGCCAGTTCCGGCGTTAACTTGATTTTCCACAGCACGCCACAGGCGCACTCAACGCGTCGTACAAGATAGCCGCAAACGACGCCATTATCGTAAGCGTGCAGATCGAGCACCCAGACGCCGTCGCACAGATAGAGGAGATCGTCAAAGAGGGCATAGACGCGACATTCGTGCGTCGTCTTCCACAGGCGCGAATCCTCGCTCAGTTAGATTACAGATTGGACCATTCGACCTCGCCGTGTCGATGGGCGTCGAGTTCGGCGGCGAAGAGCATGAGGCCGCCATAACAAAGATCCTGGAGGCGACGAAGCGCGCGGGAAAAATCGCGGGCATATTCTGTGAGTGTCCGTGTCAGCTGTATGTACCCAGGACTGACGCTCGGTCGAAGGCTTAACAGGAGAGCAGGCAGAGAGGCGCTTCACGCAGGGATTCCAGATGGTCAGTGTGACGACGGACATCGACACGCTCTTCGATGGTTTTGCTGCAACCCTTGGGAAAGTCAGTTCGTTGTAGATTTTTGGGTCCACGAACCGTATCAGGTTAAGTACAAGGAAGTGAATTGCTGGATTAGTAGCTTTCAAGTGGCTTAATTCGTGCTCCGATATTATTCAAGACGATTTGTATGCTAAGTTCTTAGCATACAAATCGTCTTGAATAAAGGACTTGCAACTTTGAAGAAAGGCCTGCGTCCCGGTTCGCAGATCCTTTTCTTTTGTCTTGCCACTATGGTTCGGAGAACCTCATCCCGTCAGGAAGTCCGGACCAGATATTTATAGCGCAGTTGCAATGACCTGAATCCTCAGGATAGCAGATGCTCGTGAACCCATTTCACGAACATGAAAGCAGGAAGGAAGGATGGCAGATCACAGACACAGCCACCGTGCTTATAATTTGAGAGATATTATAAATTAATTCAAAGCGTAGACCGTCTCCTTCATGTAATTGCCCTATCCCAAAATCTGCAACAGAACCGTCGCTCTAACCAGATGATGTATGCAGAACTAACCTTCACTAGTGAACAACGCCGCGCCTAGCGCCGCAGCACCATCAATAACGTTGGCGGGATCCAGCCCCGTGGCGAGCGAGCTTGGATCGAAGCTCACCGTCCCAAACGTATTCGCGAACGCACTCGGGTCAAACCCGGGCGATACGGTACTGGGATCGAACTGCGCGGTGAAGTTCGAGGAGTTTCCGACGAAGGTCTGCTGCTCCTGCTGCTGCTGCTGGTACGCATTCCATAGCCTACCCAGACCCTGTGCGGCTTGGATCCCGACGGACGTCGCGCTCGGTGTGGGCGAGGCGGGCGTCGACTGCCCTTCAGACGCCGCGTAGGTCGGAAGGCCAGGGGCCGACGTCCCGCCTGTGGATACTGCAAGGCCGCCGAGGTGCGGCGGCCCCGCGCTCACACGTGCGGCGGTGACTGGACGCAGGCTTTTGCTTACGGTCGTGACGTCTACAGTCCAGTCGTTCGGGAGGTTCCACGACGCCGAGCCATCGCCGTATGCGACATAATATTGACCCGCCGCGTGTGGGCTCAGGGCGATGTACTGCAGAGGGTCGGTGAGTGCAATCGAGACACGCTAGGGACGAGCCCTACCGCAATCCCCTTTCGCCGTGCGTTATCTGGGCTGTTCCGGATTAAGGCGTCCACTGCCGGGTAGTGGGTGGCCACATCGAAGGTCACATTGCCGTCTCCATACAAGACAACGAACGCGCCGTGCACGCCTAACGCAACGTTGGTCGGGAACGCTTTTTTCATCCGTCCGAGGATGTCTGATTCCAGGACAGGTGGAAGATTTTGCCAGCTGAATCCAGATGGAGACGTCGTGAAGTAGCTCGCGTTAGGCCCGAACACCGTACGTGTGCAGTGTTCTCCTTGCTGGGCGACCTTCCGCATAAACTCGGCGAGCCTGGAATATCGGGGGCCCAGGAAAAGCTCTGTGGTCCAGTCGGTGCAAGACGGACATCTAGAAGAAACACGAACCCTCGTAGTAATCCTCACCCTTGACCGTCTTCCAGGACATGCTGAACTGTCCATGCTCCATAGGAAATGCGACATCGTATGGGAGCTTGTTTGCCTGAGGATGGTTTGGATCCTCCAAAATGAGCCTGAGAGGCTCTGGAAGGGTGTTATTATCGCTCCTACGACGATGTGAAATCCTGGATGAAGCGAATGAACAAGAAACAGACCATGCCCAAACGGAATCGCTCGTGCAGAAAAACGCGCCATTGGGGCCAAACGAGAATTGGCAGTCCATGCTGGTGAGAGCGGACGCAAATGCAGAGAGAGATTAAGGGGCGAGCGCTAGCCGTCGCCCGTGGCCACAGCGCGCATGTACCTGACAAAGGTGACAGGAGCTAAATTGCTAGGAGGTGATAATCATCAATTACTCTGACTGGACGCCTTGAGGCGCCCGTTCGGTGCGCACCATTCATGTTGGACCGATGAGCGTTGGATGAGCGCTAGGGCATTCATCAGCGTCAGCCCCAACGTCCTGCTATATGACGACGGGCGCTGTGCACGCGCGAGAGAAGAACGCCGCGTGCACTGCTGTCCGACCAAACGTTCAAAACGCGGTGCATGTCCTGGCGGTGTCCGAAGCCTAGGCTATAGGTGCGAGCTTGAGTCCAAACTTGAACTTGAAGCAGCGCTTTAGCGCTTATGTAAGTTGACAGAAAACGTTGATTACCAATCATGGCAATTCGATTTCAAGTTCACCGCGACTACATATGACCACAGCAGCCCAGCTGTTTAGCTGGTACATGCCTCCGTCCGAGAGTCAATGACAAGAGCTCTCTTTCCGCTTCCCACTGTTCCCAGGCTACATCTGTGCATCCAATTTGGTCACATCTCAAGTCAAGACTCAACGGAAACCAGTGGACACCAACGATGAGGACGCTGAGGAGATCCGACTCGGAGTGATCTTCGGAGTGGTCCGAGAAGATCCGAGAAAGTTGAAAGCTCGACTTTCGGATGATTTAACATCGTGCCACTCTGAGGATGCGAAACAGAAAGATCTCGGAGAGACCATTTGGAAGTCTCCAAATTCCACTCAAGTGCGCGCTGGGAACCCAGGGACAGTATGCGAAGCTTGATATACTAGCCGGCGTTCTCATCGGCTTCAATGGTCCCGCCGCATCAATTTCTGGCTGTTTCGCGCTCAACTCAAGGCTCAAGCTCAACCCTTGGCTCTACTTGGACTTGCTTTGGAATAACCCTATATCCAGCGTAGGATGCCTCATCTAGGTCTGACACAGAACCTCCCCGCCGCGCAAAGATTGAGGGGTCCGGCGCCACTCTGCGCCGTCTCCGGCATAGATCGGGCTGACTTTCACGCGAACCTTGTGATATAAGGAATGGACGGGCCCGGGACACCGTAACGCAAACTGAGGAGGAACTCTCAACGACCCGTTAACGAAAATGGGTACATCAGAGCCCCAGCCCGAATTTTCTGGCAGCACAGAGACGCTGGACTTGGCAGGGGATGTGGACCTAGAGGCGCGTCTCGAATCAAAGCTAGGATCTTCGTCCGATAAAGTGGATGGGCCTATAAATCACGGGCCCCATACGCTTGCCGCTGACGACGCAGAGAGTGCGTTATTTCCTTCAGAAAATCTGGCCGTGCATTAACAAGACAGTCCAATTTCAGACCCGAGAAACTGGAGCACGGCGCGTAAAGCCGTGAGTTTCCAACCAAACTTCACGATTAATCTCATTCTTTGACTTCCAGACTATAAACTTTGTGCTCTGTTCGTGGGTGTTGACGCTAACATACTCGTCCACCGCATATGTGCGTTACATCCAGCCTGAACAAGATGCCATCTTCTCATTTGAGCTTAGGTGGCCAGCTTAACTTCGCTAATGCAGAGGTACCACATCTCACAAGAGGGTTTGTGCTAGTCCCGTATTGATGCCTTCAACGACTCATCATCTTGTTCAGTCGCAATTGTGGGTGTAACTCTTTTTGTGTAAGGATTTGCAATTTGCAAAAAGTACAAAGCTAACGTGCCTTCAATAGCCTGGGTTTTGCCGCCGGTCCCCTGCTTTTTGGTCCCGCATCTGAGTTCTATGGTCGCCGCCGTGTATATATTTTCAGCGGCTTGTGCTACAGCGGTTTGTTCTTCCCTGCAAAACCTTTCCACAACTCTGAATGGCATCGTTCAGCCTTCAGTTTTGGAGCAGCTTTCGCACCAACGACCGCCGGCCTCCTCATCTTCCGCTTCTTCTCAGGATTCTTTGGTGCCGCATCTATCAATAATGTCCCGGCGTCGGTGGGCGACTACACCACTCACATAGAACGGGGGAGATATACGATTCTATGTGCGTCTTGACAAGATGTCTCCTACCGCAAATGTTGATTTTTACTAGACGCCCTCATGGCATTCGGTGGTCCTGCTCTCGGACCGCTTGCTTCGGCGTTCATAGAGCACGAGGCTGGGTTCCAGTAAGCATCGAGCTGTTATATTTCCATTCTCAATTGATTGTCTTTCAGCTGGAATTTCCGCGTGATGGCTATCTTCTCGACGTTCATGAGCATCCTCGTTGCCCTCGTGCCCGAGACGCACGGGCCGACGCTGCTCAAGCGGCGGATCGCAAAAGCGGGGAACGCGCCTCCACCACTAGATTTTTTGCAAGTCATGGGCGTCTTCAAAGTCGCCCTTGCGCGGCCCATCATTTATCTTTTCACTGGTGCGCTTCGGCCCCCGTTCATAGTTTTTCCCTGAACACGAATACAGAGCCGGTGGTGATGCTCGTCTCGATTTACCTGAGCGTACTGTACGGCATCTTGTACGGCTTCTTCGAGGCCTTCACAATTGTGTATCTCGAGATCCGCGGGTTTGAAAGCACGTCGTATGGCCTCACCTACATCGCGCTCGGCCTGGGGTTCCTCGTGGCGTGCGGGATGCTCGGAACTATCGGACGTGCGTATCTTGCACTCCACATATTAATGATTGAAAGTGCTGAGATACGCTGGTGAAACAGACACCTTGTATGTGAGAAGCGCCAACGCAGATATCGCAAAAGGCATCCCAGTTCGGCCTGAAGCACGACTCGGGCTTGCATACTTCGGCGCGATCCTCTCTCCCATGTACGCATCTTCTAGTCATTCTTTTCCGTCATTCTGACACGCGCTAGATCCCTCTTCCTCTTTGCCTGGACCGCCCCCTTCCCCCAGATCCACTGGATAGTCCCCTGCATCGCCGAGTTCCTCTTCGCGTGCAGCATGCTCCTCATTTTCACCGGCTTCGTGCGCTACACCCCTCTCCACATAACCTGCTTTTTACATCTCGCGTAGATCCCATACCTGATCGACTGCTATCACATGACAGCGGCGAGCGCACTCGCAGCGGGGATGGCAAGCCGCGCGCTCGTGGGGAGCGCGTTTCCGCTGTTCACGCTACAGATGTACCACGGGCTCACCGTTCAAGGCGCCACGTCGCTGCTCGCCGGTATCGCGTGTCTTCTCGCGCCCATACCCTTCATCTTTCGAGTGTACGGGGGGAAGATGCGCGCGAGGAGCAGGACGGCTGGGGCGGGGCACTAGGCGCATCACTTTCGATCAGTGTGTTTGCACTGTAGAGTTTGCGGTTTATGTAGAGTTTAGAGTTTAGAGTTTAGAGGTTAGACAGCAATGCGTAGGTTGATGGATCTTCGGGTACAGATTTTGTGCAGGGAGCGGGAGTTATAAACAAGTTTTTTTTCCTTCCGCACCAAAAAAAAAAAAACTCTAGTTTATTGGTCTGACTACGGGAGACTAAGCGGGAGTAGCCTTGTGAGGCGTTCGTTCTGATTTTACTACGCGGGTACATAGCCCAAACGACTAGTTATGTTGGCTGTTAGAGTTTGGCCGGAGGCTCAAGGCCTTTGTGCGCTGGGATCGCCGGAATCGGGGCCAAAGAACTTGGCGACTCGACGGACAGTCTTGTATACGACATTTGCATTATTGACGTCGTTACAAAATCAGCACTGCTACTCAGCTAGGTTTAGTTTGTCAATTGCCATTTTTGGATGGACGGTGCCACGGCAGCCACAGTCGACAAAGAGGTCGCAGAAGAAGAGAGGCGGGCGGAGAAAAGGCTGAGTAATGAAAGAGAGAGAAAAAGGCATCTGCGAAGGGAAGAGATTGGCGACGAGGATACCGAAGTGCTTCAAGTCCGCAGCTGAGTGATGGAGTCAATAGGGTCAAGCGGCCGCCTTGGAGCCCGATTCCGTACTGGATATCGCGCTGGATGACCATGATGGAGGGCTCGCTGTCTTAGTCCTTCGTTCTCGGATCAGGTTTGAGCATAGTCTTGTCGGAGAGGTTACCATGACGCTTGCAGAGACTGTCGCCGGGGTTGTCGAATGGGTGCCGGTGAGGGCTAGCGTGGTGGGTATACATCAGCATCTTGAAGTCGGCAGCGGCCACATGGTCGAGGTCGATGGCATTGTTGACGAAGTTACGCCTGGTAATCTTGTCGGGGTAAATCTCGAGAGCTTGTCAGTCCTCCGTGGATCGTCCCTCGCCTACGCTGAAGTAGAGGCGAAGTGAGAAGCCGATGTGACCAATGATGCGCTTGGTCTCGTCCGCCCAAACTATTTTGACGCCCTTCTGCAAGTTCTCGAGCACCCCGATACTAATAGCCTCTTTCGCCTCGTCCATCGTCCATCTTGTGCTGTACCGCCTTCTGCAGCAGCCTCGTCCTTATTGAAGATACTCAGCTATCGTCAAGCGCTTTTCGAGCAACGCGATGTGGATGCTTTAGCCATGATTATCGTGGACGCGAATGGCCTTGCCCAGGCCCCAGAGTCCCCAGACACATGACGTTGATACGACGCGCCGCAGTACCGTCCTTGTACTAGCAATGCTCCTTCTCCGCCGTGTTAGGGTCGAACACGACGTGCCTCGCTGTGACCATGAAGAGCTTCCCGTTGCGGGCCGGGAGGTGTTAGCGCCCAAGTGCGAGGACCCTGGGAGGGCCTGGCATCACGATCAGACCGAGAGAAGGATGACCTTGGAATCCAACCCGTAGTAGAAGTTGGATGCCTCGTCGACATCCTATAGAGGGAAAGGAACACTGGGATCCACGGAGGCGGATCGTTTAAAAACGCGATCGATCGTCGGAGTGATACGTCGCTGTATCTTTGACGAAGAAAGAGAACAACTTGAAAACAATGGGCAGCACGAACAGCAGGTAGGATTCAGAACTCAGATTTGAGCGGGGAGCAAGCGGGGGGTTTGTCAAGAGAGACCAGTATATACAACGTGACACGCGTTCTTGTCACCGCACCGCACTGACCTGGACCAACCGCTGCGCTCTGCTTGTACTGCCCTACTAATTCCACTGTAATTCCCCTGCCCTGAGCGACAAATTCTCCGCCGCCCATGTCGCGGCGAAGCTACCATAGTACCTCGGACCGAAGGTCTCAGTATGTAAATGACGATGATATCTTCAAGTCAGTCTCCATTTCATCCTGTCTTGCAAATCTCACCTATTATTTGTAGCTATGCCCTCCGCGTCTCGTGAGCACCTTGCCATGCCTCAAACCAGGCCTCTTACGCTCGCTATCCAGGTTCCTTAGCCATCTCATGATACCAAAACCTATTGAAACGACGGTCAATGCGGCGGTAACACCCGATCTACGGGATCGAGAACACTCTTCCCGCTTGTCGGCGTTGTCCAATTTCTCAATCGGGGACCTCTTCAAGGATGTCCGGGATGGCCCTAAGAGCGTCAAATTTCCGGACAAGCTGCTCAAGGTGCTGGAGCAGAAACTGCAGAACATAGCAATGGGAAAGGACCCAGCGTGCGTGGCCAACTGGCTCTTGCTCTTCACACCCGCTTATCGGCTTCTAGCTACTCTGACCAGCTCGTCCGACGGACCATGGCCAAATTTTACGGCCAGTTCCTCGTGGATAGCTTCAAGCGGCAAATGAAGGAGAACCGTAAGATTGAGGAGCTCATCTTGATGTTCGCCACGCACGCGACAACCGTTTTGAAGAAGGAGCCCACTCTCGCCGGCGACGGTTGGAAGCTCGAGCTCAACAACCAGATCGCGGTGTTTGTCAAGATGCTGCGCGAGTGCCTGCGCACCGTCAACCACGTCTCGCCGGAGCTGCTCAGCCGACTTGACACATACACCGCGAAGCTCGCCCCCTCACAGAGCTCGAGCGACTCGGGCTACGACTCGGCCTCGACGTCCCGAGATCGGGACTCTGTGTCCGTCCCGACTGTCAGCGGCAGCGTCGCCGACATGCAGCTCGTCGGCGTCGTCGCAGCGTTATTTCGGATACCCGAGTCTGAGGTGCAGAAGGAGATTGACGGGTTGCGAGGCATTTGCACGGAAAAGGCCGCGCTTACGGATTTGAAGGTGCGTGCCCGGACACATTTTCTGATACTAGTTTTAAGGAAGGCCTAGACGTGTCTTAAAAATATCGCTGCCGGAGCGCCTTTCCCCGGTCGCCGTGAAGACTTCGAGGATGAGGCAGCATATCAGCACTGGCGAACGCTCGAGACGACCACGCTGCAACAGCTCATGGTCGCCATGGTTCTTTTCAAGCCGGAGCTGGCGAAATCCACACCTGCCGAGACCGCCTCGTCGTCTGCGTATGGCGGGCGCCCGGGCTCATCGTATGCAGCGTACGAGCCTCCGGCGCGCAATGCCTCGATTGGCAGCCGACGCTCGTTCTATGCCTCCGCGGAGCTCAACGGCGACGCGCTACAGGACGATGTCGTCGGCGACGACGAGATCCCTGTCGGGCACCACTTCACGTACATCCCACCAAACCCGAAGAAGTACTACAAGCGGCTGCTCGAGCACTGTCTCCTGACAGACCTCGAGATCATGCTCAGCCCCGAGGTGGACGACAACGACGAGGTGTCCCTCGGCATATTGTCCGCGCCGCATCTCGACTTGATAAACGAATGCGCGGTGCGGTGGCGCATTGGGCACTCCTACCGCGCTGTCTGCTTCCTCGATTTGGTGAAGCAGTTCTATGAGCGGCAGGATATACCGATGGAGTGTATACCAG
Organism: Mycena belliarum; assembly: GCA_029282135.1. Taxonomy (NCBI): domain Eukaryota; kingdom Fungi; phylum Basidiomycota; class Agaricomycetes; order Agaricales; family Mycenaceae; genus Mycena; species Mycena belliarum. The sequence goes on from JARJCN010000091.1 coordinate 132,337, forward strand.
AGGCGCTTCAGCACGTCACCAAGGTCATGAACGATATGGAGATTGAGCAATGGCCTGTGGCCGATGTGCGTCTCCACTATGCCCGGCTTCTGTGCCGCTCTGACGCTTCATACATAGGCGGAGTACCTCTCGACGGTTTATGGGGGCCTCTTCAACACCTTCCTCTCGTCGCTCTACCACGCGATGGACAGCATTCCTCACATCAAGTCCGAAGAGATCGAGCCGTTCCTCGCCGTGCTCGAGCACGTCCGCGACAGTGGCTTGCTTGAACGCTTCGGCTTCGACCTCGATGTCAGTGCGCGACTGGCAGACGTCGAGGTACAGGTGCGGCAGGTCGCGCTGCGGTGGTACGCGCTCAAGATGAAGGAGCTGCAAGCTGCGCCGGGTGTTAACCGCGCGCTGCCGCTGTTACTGATGACCGACGAGCTCGAGAAAGTTGCGAAGCAACTCGATAAGCGTTTTCCGGAGCCGCTACTTGGGTGCGTCCTTTTGGCTCTTCCTTCTCTTCCTTTCTTCCCTTTGATGGCAGTTCGCTAACGTGCTTCGTCTACAGGCAAGTCGACCTCGTGTCGCTGGTGGTAGCTACACAGGTTCCGGCTCTCATAGGCGAACTGCAGGCATCGCAGAAACGGCTTTTTGAGTCGTCGATGAACGGACCAACACCGGACGTGCCCATACAGGACATCTTCGCGCTGTACCGCCGTAGTAAGACACTGTTGGGAATGTTCAAAGCGTTCTGCCCACAGTACGCCCTCTTCGTGTATGCATGTTCCTGGACTGACGGTGCTTTGGAGAGGGCAGATCGAGTTTGACATCCATGCGTTCTTCGAGCCTTATGTCAGACAATGGCTCATGAATACGGATAACAAGACGGGGCAGTGGGTCGAGGCGGTACGTTCCATCAACTCATTCATTCTCAAGAGACTGACGGGCTGCTGGTAGGCGATTGCTGCGGACAAGGTCGGTGCTCGGTATGGTCATATATATATATGTCTGCTAATCGGTTGTGTACTATAGTTCCAGGCGGAGGGGGATGAGGGACACAGCTCTTCCATCGTCGACCTGTTCGACTCTCTGCGGAGCCCCATAGAATTTCTGCAAGACTTGGACTGGGAGGACGAGTATCATGAGGCACGGTTCTTTACCTCTCTGTCCAAAGTACGTCTCGCCGGTCTTGCATGTGGCTTCGCAGTCTTATATGTGACACAGAGTGTCTCGAAAGCAATCGAGCAATACTGCCGGACCGTTGAGGGGCTCTTCCTCACGGAGATGTTCCCGCGGCCAAACGACTACCTGCAGCCGCAAAAGTCGTCCGCGTGGCTCGAGAAGGCACGCAACCTTGCGGCGGTGACAGGCGATAAGAAGGTTGTGCCGTTCAACTTCCAGCCTGAGTCCTGCGTCAAGCTCAACAACGTCGAGGCCGCGCGACGGCTGCTCGACAACATGTACAACCAGATGCAGGCGGACAAGATCGCCGACGTTTTGAAGCTCAGCCCACCTGTGCCGCATAAGACTGACCAAGAACGTTTCTTGTTTTCGGTGAAGGTCTGCATTGCGGAGGGGCTCGTCCCGCTCGATAGCAGTCCGTCGTCCAAGCTCGATACGTTTATCACGTTGAGCGATGAGGCTGGGACGCGTCTTGCCAAGACGCGGACGATATACGAGACGCTTAACCCGCGATGTACGTACCATCCTGTCTCTCCTTCTTTCCCTTAGCTCGATGTTAATGCAGTCGCGCAGGGGACGAGACCTTTGACATCTCGGTGGAGAAGCCGTTGTGGCTCATGGTGAGCGTACGCGACCGCGCGTTGGTGGGCAAGCACGACACGGTCGGGCGCGCGTATCTGTGCCTCGACCCGCGGCGCTTTGGCGACTTCCTCGCGCATGACCTCTGGATGGACCTCGACTCCCAGGGGCGCGTGCTCGTACGAATTAGTATGGAGGGTGAGAAGGACGACATCCAGTTCTACTTTGGACGTGCCTTCCGCTCGCTCAAGCGCGCCGAAGCGGACATGTTGCGCATCTTCATCGACAAGGTATGCTCCGCCGTTGCTCCGGAGTAAATCCAGCGCGTTGACGTATATGGGTGCAGATGTCGCCGTTCATCCAGCAGTGCTTGTCGCGCAGCGTGCTGAAGACGCTGGTTAAGGGTGACAAATCGGGGCTGGACTACAACAAGGCGCTGAGCAATGTGACTGCGCTCTGGGGCTCGGTCGCCGGCGCTTCATCAAGCGAGGTGCAGATCCCGCTGCCTAGCGCGGAGAAGCCGCGTGTGCGCCCGGAGGACCTTACGGATGTCGAGATCGAGCAGGCGATTCTGCCGCTGTTTGACTACTTTGATGCGAACCTGCTGACGCTCAACACGTATCTCAGTGACTCGGCGAAGGAGATGGTCATGACGCGTGTGTGGAAGGAGATCTTAGCCATTGTCGAGGGGCTGCTTGTTCCTCCGCTATCCGACATCTCAAGCGATATGAAGCCTCTCAGCGACAAGGAGGTGGATATCGTCTTCAAGTGGCTCAAGGTTAGTAGTCCCTTTCTTCTGTCAAATGTCTCTGTAATATCTTGGCAGTTCCTCCGGGATTACTTCTATGCCGGCGGCGAGGGGCCTGTTCCCCTCGAGGTGCTTCAGAACCAGAAGTACCGCGACGTAGTCTCGATCCGATTGTACTACGACTGGCATACGTATGCGTTGCACCTGCTTATCCATCCGTTTCTGTTGACTAAGCTCGATCTAGCGACGCGTTGATGGAGGAATGTGTGCGCATGATGCAGCAGAGCCTGCGTTCATCGCCTGGGACGAAGAAGCGCGCCAAGAGCGTGTACCAACAACGCAATCTCGGGACCATCAAGAACCGGAAGAAGGAGAAGCGAGAGGAAAAGGACTTGTCGAACGGCGAGACTATCATGCGGATCCTGCGCATGCGGTATGCGAATCACTCTGGTTCCTTAAATAAATGACTGATCCTTCTCTTCAGCTCTGGGACGTCCGAGTTCATTGCGCAGCAGCTGCAGATCATGAATGCCATGCAGGCGGAGCAGGAGCAGCGAGCCAGGGAGCTCGAGGAGCGCAAGGCGAAGCGGCCATCCAACCGACAGAACCAGCCCGAACCACCATTGCCCGGCGTTCCCTAAGCCGGTGCTTTTACCAAGATTCAGTATATACCACACCTCTTTGCATACATACTACTTCTTTCTTCCTCTTTGTCGTTTTGCTATGATTTACGGGACATTGTAATATGATAACAATTCATGCAGCCTCGGAACATATACAGGAGCAAGAATAAGCAAGGGGGAGTTCTAGGCGGCTGAGTACAGTAACAACAATATGCAAAGTGTACATACAGTCCGTCATATCGCGGTAAGATCATAAGAAACAATAAGAGATAGGTACAGAAGTCTGACGATGGACTATGTGAGGGAGAAGCCACCGAAATCCAAAAATGCTTCCTCGAGGGAGAGCTTGCGCACCACGAGGGCCTCCACGATGAGTCGAGGGGGCGCAGTGCTGATTTCCTTCCCTCGCGCGCTATTTTCCACAGGGATAGTCAGTTGCGAGGCAAAGGCGGTGAAGGGGACGGTCGCGGTCATTGGGGAGGGGAACACGTCGTCCTCGCCGTCGTCCGCATCGTCGGCGGCGGCCGCCTCGTCGAGAGACAGCTCGAGAGAGGGGATGGTCTGCTCGGATACGAGGACGACGGGCAGCGGCTCGACGGAGACGTGCAGGGCTTCGAGGCCCGAGACGAGCGGCGGATCGTCGACCGGGGAGCACGCCTCGGCTTGCGCGGGAATCTCTAGCGCGGCGGTGGCGTACATCATCAGCGCCAGCCTGCGCTCGTCCCGCTTCCGGTCGCGCGCCTGCCGGCGGTTCGTCGCCTTGGCGGAGTACTGCTTCGGGGGCATGGAGGTGGGCTCGGCAGGGGACGTCGAGGGGGACAGGGCGTCCGGGGGGTGCTTCCCCTTCTTCGCTTTCGGGCCGCGCTTGGGCTTCGGCGGGAGCGGGTCGTGGTGGTGCGGCTTTGCGCGCATCGGGCGCGGCTTGAACACGGAGGCGATCTCGAGGTCCATGGAGAACTGGGGCGGGGCTGGGGCGGCGTCTGCGTCTATGTCGGACGAGTCGATGTCGGCGTTCTCTGCGGCGGAGTCGAGGTCGTCCATGGAGAAGACGGCGGGGTTGTCGGTGGAGGTCCGGCGGTGTCGGGGCGAAGGGGCGTCGGGGAGGAGGACGGTGGCCGACAAGTCGTCCTCGTCCACGTCCGTCGCAGACATTTCCGTCTCCGTCTCCGTCTCCGTATTCGTTGCAGTAGCATCGTCTGTCGACTCTTCGGACCCCATCAGAAGCTGGCGCCGCTGCGCGCGCTTTCCGTTCCAGGTATCAGTTTGCGTGCCGACGAGACCAGCCATTGCAGCAGGAACCTCAATTTCCTTGACGATGATTACGCTCGCGCCTTCGGGATGCCCGTGAGAAAGATTCTGCGCCCCGAACTTATCGCTGTCCCTCACCGATTTCGCCGGCCATCATCTCCAGCGTCTCCAAGCTCTGCTCCAGCTCCGCGCGAGGCAGGCCGACGAGGATGCCCGAGTCTGCGACGCCCAGCTCGTAGTACGCCTGGCCGCCGCCCTCGAGCAGCCGCCATTTCATCTGCGTGACGAGGCGGGCGAAGCGCGCGGGGGAGGGCGAGAGAAGCTGGAGCTTGTACTCGACGTTGCCGTCGTCCTGTTCCGGAACAAGCTTGGGGATGGCTGCCGCGAGGGGGCTAGGGCTGGGGCTGGGGGGCGTCGAGATGATGGTGTCCCATGGGCTGGGAACGCGCGGGCTTTCTTCCGACTCGGAGAAGGATTCGCCAAACATGGATGTATATTTGTTGGGGAGTGCGGTGGAGGTTATACAGATATTCGAGGGATCATATTAGGGTATGGCCGTTCGAAGAGCAGCCTGGAGCTTTAGATAAAGCTTTTCATAGAGACATTGCGAGTCAAAGGTGGTGAGTCACAGCGAGTCACAGTCGCGGTGTCAATGCAGTGCCTATGTTCCCCTCATCTTGCCCTCATCCAGAATTCTTGCTCCTACTCAGGTTCTTGCTGGCTCGAGCTCAAAGACTCCCCGTCGCTCCCTCAATTGGAACCAAATGCATAAGTCGTGGTGCCCACACACTCCCTCAAGTTGTATCACAGAGAAGTCGAAAACTTGAAAACTTCAAGTTCAAGCCGACTTGGCTCCAAGTTGTGCTTGACCTGTGCCAATGGGACGAGGCGCTCTCTATCAACTAGGCATCCAGACCAAATAGGATGGCCTATCTACCACGACCAGCGCTCCGGATCTGGATGCAGACTCGGTACTGCGCGTGCGACCGAACAAGGTCAGCGCGCCGGTCCAGGTCGACTCAGGCGCCGTATGCACCGCGGGCAGGAGAAGGAGAAGCCGCTGGCATGTTATCGCGCTTCGACCGCACGGCGGTGGTATCGATGGCAAAGTCGGCGGCAGGAGGCTCCATGGCGGACAGGCCAGACTCGGAGGCAGAGTCGGTCCTGGATGTCTCCACGCACTGTCCGACCGCGCGCTTTCAGCTCCCAGCGTTCCGCCTTCCCTGGGATGGCAGTCTGCCCCGAATCAAGGCGTCGCGACCCCGGCGCTGCATGAGAGTTCGTCGCGACAACGACCGTGACGACGTACGAACTTGTACTTGACCCGGACGGGTGTTGTAGTTTTACTTTCCTGCCATTGCTGGCTGGGCGCTCCAATTCAGCTCGAATATCCATCCACTGGTATACATATATTCTTGCAATATAAAGGCTAATTTGGAAGTAGCAGGACAGGAGAGGTCAGGTTCCAACGTTCAAGTTCTATCATATGCGATTGATCAGGTTGAAGAAACACGCGGCCATCATCAGATGAACCGTGGGAACTTGAGTTGTCCCTTCAACCACACCCGCTTCACTCAATCCTCGCAGAGGACCAGAGCAGATCCTTGCTCGCGCGACATCGTAAGGCTCGACCAATAAAATTGTGGCGCTAAACTAGGGATACAATAGTAGGAGGATTAAATCATGTCAGGTCCGTGTCCTGCAGCCGCTGGAGTATGCTGCGCTGAGGCATGCGGGGTTGAAGGCGAAGAGGTATCGTGAGAGGTCGTTAGTGCATTAGTAGGTTGCGCCCTTGGTCGAGGCCGATCTGCGGCGTTTGCGGGCAGTGACGCAGCTAGAAGGGATGGTGTCAGGTGGAAGTGGATGAAGGTGGGGAGGTGCCTGCGTACGCAAAGCACGTCGCGATGGACGCGAGGAAGAGGACGATGGTCGCGGCCAGGACGATCCAGATGGCGTTCCCGAATTTAGCAGAGCCGTTATCATCGCGGACATGGCTCCTCACGGACTGCGGACGGGCGTTAGCGCGGAGGCCCAGCGGGTGATAAAAAACTGAGACTTACACCGAAGAGGACAAAGTCCAGAATTAGGGCCGCCAAGCTGAAGAGGAAGGCGATGAAGGCGACTGCGGAGGCGAAGAGGTAGCCGATGCGGTGGCTGCAGAGGGCCATGAGGAAGGCGATCGCTGCAATTCCGGCACCAATTTGGTGGAGGATGAGCCCCTGCGTGAGGCCGTGCAGGCTGACCGCTTTCGCGCGCGAGAACGCGTCAATGCCAACCGCTTGAATTTCGTCGGCTGCAATAGAAACAAACGTTAGTCCACGTGGTGGGGGCGAGAATTGCAATGCACTGACCAATTCTGTACCCGACGCCCGTTGGTGTGCACGAGTTCTCGCCCGGGTTCGCGACACAGTACCCTAATGTCCCGAAGTTCACAGTCGAAGCTGGAGGCTGGTGAGTAACTCATGTCAAGAAAAATATACATTGGAGACGAACCATTGTTAGCTGTGTGGACCTGGAGGAAGTTGATTTTTGAGACCGTGGGCGCAGAGATGCTGGCCACGATGAGCAGGACCATCCCGGAGAAAATGAGGAAAGTTCCTGGACGTGCGTGTTAGTTCACGAGGGACGGGGGATTGAAGCATGGGAACGTACCGGCGTGAAGAGGCGCAGACATGATCGTTAGTGGCGGAGGGGAGGGAGGGAGGGAGCGGGGCTGGAGTGAGCTGGAGGATCAGGAAAAAATATGGTTTCTTTATATGGCGCAGCGACTGCGCGTCATTTGGGGCCGGTTTGCCGAGAAATAGGGGCTCCTGATACGTCATCGGACGTATCCGGGCAAACTCTCGCGATATCCCGGGGAGATAAAGAGAGAGGCTGTGCTGGAAAGACAGCGAGCTACAGCAATGCGCAGCATGTATTCTACGCAGCACACCATTGACAGCAACTGGCAGACGCAGCTGGACATAGAAAATTAACGCTATGGGCGCGTGTCATGAATGATGTTCAGAGAGATCCTCGGCATCATTTGACATTTATGGAGTGATCCCACGCATGCGATCCCATGATCGCTCATTCCCATGGTACCCTCCGTCACCGCGTAAACCGCGTAACGGTAGAGTTTCACCGAGACAGAAACACCCTGTTTCAGTTTGAATAAAAAATCAGAAATTTTGGACCACCCGAGCTCTATGCACGCTCGAGCAGCGTATCTTCTACCTTGAAGATTGTTTGACTTCTTGCGATTTTCAAATGATTTCAACCTGGCTGTAGGTCATCCACGTGACGATTCCCACGGTTGAACTCACAAAGCAACTCGCAAAAGAATGTTGTTACATAAGTTTAACTCAATACCAAAGAGCCCGACGGCATGGCGCTAGCGACGCCAGACCTTTGCCTCTCTGATCAAAATCACAGAACGAGGTGCAGCATGTTCACGCAGAAGCGTACCAAAGGGCGAAAGCAGGCGAAAGCACTGCAATTTTGCTGCGGTCTGCTCTGGTCTGCTGCGGTTCAAGCAAGTCAGTCCAGGCCGTTGATCCGGAGAAGCGTACCGAAGCGAATGCAGTGCAGTTTGACCGCTTGCCAAGTTCAAGTTGCAAGTTCAACAGTAGTTCAGTACTACGGACCTCCCAGAGCCTCTAAGCCTGCCTCAATTTGATAGGAGTCGTCAGCGGAAGCACTTCGACGGACGATTCTCGAGACTTGCATGCACGAAGCTCCAAGTCTCCGACCCCCCAACCTAAAAAGACGAATGTAACCTGTTGCGGAAAGGTAGTACAAACAAGAAGACTTGTATGCTATGCGTATGCGTATAATCTACATGATCATGGAAGTTTCGAGTTTCGGGGGTGGGGGATATGGATATAGTATGCGCACAGCGGGTAGGATGATGTTCACAGCGGTGGATAGATAGATAGAGGGGAGTGCTCACAGCGAAGGCATAGCATATACGACAGCGAAGAAGGGAATAAGATAGGGAAAAGATTTCAAAAAAGATAGTCCAAGATATGGATGGGGTGTAGATCTGGGAGGCGTGCGTGGTAGTTACGCCGCCGGGACCGGGACGCGTGCACGGGAGCTGGCCGGGCGAGCGAGCTCGACGTTCTCCTTCTCGACGCTCGGCGCGGGGCTGGCCATCGTCTGCCGTGCTTTGACGGCGCGCGCTGTCGACTGATCCAACGTGGCAGAGGCGACGCGGCGGTGCGCAACGGGGGCGCCCGAAGTTGACGACGCCAGGGCCGGTTTCGCCGAGGTTGAGCGCGAGAGCGACGACACGCGCGGCGTCGGCGTCGGCGTCCCCACCATAGACGTGCGTTTCGCGACCGATGTCGGCGGGCCCATGGACCCGGGCACGCGCGCGGCAGGCTTGCTCGCCGACACCGACGCGCTGTTGAGCCGCGCACTCTTGCCGAGAGCGGGGATCTTGGCGCCGCTGGCGCTCCCCCCGTCGGTGCCCGCGTCAGTGCCCGCGTCGGAGAGCACGGAGGGCGGGCGCGGCGTCATCCCCGGCGTGGTGAACACAGTCGAGTCGCGGCGCTGGTGCCCAATTTTCGAGGGCTGCGCTGGGGTCGCCCCGCCCGTACCGCGGACACCCATGCGGCGTTTCAGCTACGTTGGGAGCAGAAAATAAGATACACGACAATGATGATAGAGAGGAACACGCACGAGCTCCAGCTCCTGCTGTTTCGAATCGAGCGCAATGTTGAGCCCCTGGAGATCCTGCTTGTCCTGCGCGCGCTGCTTCGTGATCTGGACGATCTTGACCTCCTTGTCTGCGCTCTCTTGCTGCAGCTCGTGGATCTGCCTCCGTAGGCGCTCGATCTCGTCCTTCAGATCGCCCGCCCGCTCCTTGGCCTGCCGCGCCTGCTGCTCAGCTTCGGCAGTCTGAGCTGCAAGCGCGGCCTCCAGCGCGCTCGCCTGCTCTCGTTTCATCCGGCTCATCTGCTCGCGCAGCTCCTCGGTCTCCGCCTCACGCTGCAGGTTGCGCTGCGAGTAATCTGCCACTTCAGCGTCCCGACGCCGAATGTTCTCCTCCAGGCGCGACACGTTGTCGAGCGCGTATTGCCGCTCCTGGTCCAGTTCGATGATACGATTATCGCGCGCCTGTACATCCTGCTGCAAGGTCTCGACTTTCCCCTCGTGCTCGCGAATCTGCTCCATAAGCTAAAAGGTGTATGAGTACGGCAACGTTAAGAAAGCAAGCAAAGTCACCTCTTCGCGCTCCTTTTCCAGCGCCTCTTTGACGTCCCAGAGCTCTTGTATGTCGTTTTCTAGGTCGATCTGTTTGTTTTCGGTGTCGGCCCACTCCGCCTCCATGCCCACGATCTTTTGCTCCAGTTCCGCCACCTCTGCTTTCAGCGCGTCGCGCTCCCTCTCGACAACGTGCTTGGCTACCTCCACCGCTTCAAGCCGGTCCGCGCCCTTCTCCGTGTGCTCCCACTGCGCCTCGAGCTCGGATTTCAGCATGCCGGCCTCCTCCTCGTTGTCCTTGAGCTGCTGCTTGTAGTTGTCCAGCTCGGCGACGAGCCCCGCGTTCTCCAGTTTGGCGTGTTCGATGGCGGCAAGCAGCTCCTCCTTCTCCTCCTCCCATCCATCCTGGGCATCCTTGTGCCGTTCGCGCTCCTCCTCGTGCCGCTGGTCCTTAACCATCGCCATTTTCCGAAGCTCATCCTCGTCGATGAGCCCGATGCTGACGTTTCCCATCATCTCCATCTGCTCCTTCGCCTCCTGGATCCCGACCTTGAGCTCCCTCTCATACTCATCCCGTCTCCACAGCGTCTCGTGAAGCTTCTTAACGTCGTCGGTCTTCTCCCGGACCTGCCCCTCGAGCTTCGTGACCTCCGCGCGCAGCATGTCCTCCACGCGCTTCGCGCCCTCCTTCTCCCGCTCGAGGCCCGCGATCTGGCGGTGCAGCATCCGCAGCGCCTCCGAGCTCGCCTCGTCCATGATGCTGCGCTCCATGCTCTCCTGCCGCGAGCCCTCCACCTCCTCCTCGAGGTATCGGCACGCGCGCTCGAGCTCCGCCACCTTCTTCTTCCACGTCCGCAGCAGCCCGCGCCGCTTCGTCTCCACGCTCTCGACCTCGCTGAGCTTTTTTCCGAGAGCCTCGACCAGCGCATCCCGCGCACGCAGGTCTGTCTCGAACTGCGCGCAGAGCTCCGTCTGCAGCGCGAGCTGCGTCTGGAGCGAGACGATTAGGTCTCCCTCCTTGGACGTCTTGCGCGCGTGCGCGGGCGCAGGCGCCCGGGGTGGCGGCGTCGCGGGGATCAGTGTCTGCGGCGTGTAGTACGTCGTCGCATGCATGCTGAACGGATCGGGCTCAGGCTTCGGCTGCGCGTCCTTGGGGCTGCTGTAGACGACGAGGTCCGCGGACGACTCGTCGTTGATGTCCGCCTCGGGCCGCTTCGGAGACGGTGTGCGCATCATAGACATGAAGACCGTGTCGCTGAGCGCGCGGTTGCGTCCTTTGATGCCGGGCGACGAAGGTGAGCCGGAGCCTTTGGTCGACAGCGGAGACGACTTGGCGCTGGACGGATACGCTGGATAATCTCCGAACACGGAGGACGCAGACGATCGTTTCGAATCGGAGTGCGCCATGGAGTAGAAGACCGTCTGACCGAGACTAAAGGAGTTGCTGCGGTCGTGAAGTGCAGGCGGGAGGCGCGGCGCCGTCTCTTGCGCGTGGAAAATCGTCTCGTCTACCACATTCGTCGGAGCCAGATTCTCCTTCGGCAAGTCGGTCTCCCGCTCTTTGCCCTTGCCCTTGACGCGGTACGGCGTCGAAGTCATGACATTCACGCCACCGTTTTCGCCTTCCGTTTCGGTGTTGTTAATGGACATCTCCACATCGAAGCCCAGACCAGGGGGGAGCGGCATGGACATTTCGAGGTCTTGGGACATGTCAAAGAAGTTGGTAAAGTCGGGAGCGGGGAGAGGCGGGAGTTGAGACATGAGCCGGGAGTCGCTTTTGTCCGACTCTTGCCCTTGGGGAGCACTGTTGTCCTCGGGGGATCCCAGGGGCGAGAATATCTCAGCAACTGTGGGTCTCGTTTTGCTGAATTTCGAGGAACTCGCAAAGCGTGGCAGTGAACTCGACACATTGCTGTCCGTGGAGCCAGAGCGCTGGAGGCGATCCAAAAATGACTCATCGGGCAGCGGTGCAGGCGTGGTGGCAACGGCCTGGGTGAGCATGGCGGATTGGTAGTCTGTGTCCATGGATTGGTCTGGGCTGAGAACTTTGTACGCGTCGCGCGAAAAGAAGCGGACATTTTGGCCGGTGCCCGGGGTGTTGCGATCGCGAAGTATAGATCGAACGGAGCCGGTTCTGGCGTCGAGGGGAGTGGTCGGGTCTTGCATGGGGTCGTGTTCTCGCTCCTCCGCGCGCGACGGCGAGCGGGTGGTCTCTGTTGGCGAGCGCAGGCCATCGATAGACGGACGCTTTAGAAAGTTGAAAGACGAGCGGCGTTTCGCTTGAGAGGCGGGGGGACTGAGCATGTCGTGCGATGACGCTCGGCTCAGCTCAGCAGGTGGCCCTGACAAGGACGATGGCCCGACAGAGAGTTGTGAGGCTAAGCGACATATGAGCGAGCATCCTGCTCTGGAGCTGAAGCACGCACCATTTCCATGAGCCCCAAAGCCAGATTTGATTTTCTTCGGTAAACCGACGGGCAGCTTCATCGGGGAGGGCGCCCTCATCGATTCGTCGTGACCCTTTGTGTGTCGCTTGAACAGCCCCATGCGGCTGCTTTTCGATGGGGAAGGTGGCGGGCTCGGATGAGGGTCATTGGGGTTGTGGAAGACGGAGAGGTTTGGATGCTGTTCGAAGACACTCGACATCACATCGCCGTGCGAGCTGGTCTCGGACTCGACAGGAGCCTGCTTGGGCTTGAGGTGCGCCGCCGCGCTGCTGAGTTTGGCCCACATCTGCTCAGGTGAAGAGGGCAGCGAGCGGGTAGTGGTCACGGTCGAGGTGGTTCGTCCGTTGTTGAGAAGCAAAGGGCCACAACGGTACACATCACCAAACAGCCCAACAACGCGCACGCGTAACGTGACCGTTCTTGCTTCCTCCGCACCGCCACGACGATCTTCTTCAACTTGGCCTGCTCCGCCGCTGCGCATCATTTTCTCTCTTTCGGTAACTACCGCCGCCGGCAGGACCGCCGGCAGACCACACGAAGATTCAGCCGTTTGATCAGCCGGCTGACGATCTCTGACGATGTGCCTTTTGTGAACTCTCCAGATCTGACTCGGACAAACAACTTGCAAGTAAGTTTTGTATCCTGCCAAGCAGTCCTGACTGATTTCAACCTATGTATTCTCTGCCTGCGATGCACTCTGCTTCAGACTGCGAGCACTGGCACATGGCTGCGGCCCGATCCGTTCAAGTTGCGGATTTGAACAGCCTCTATTGAAGTAATTCGAGATACTTGGCAATACCGACTCTCGGGGGTCAACATTTGAACATCTCTACTGCGCTCCCACTTCACGCTAATTCACGCTCACGCCACTCTGATGTCTCACCGTGACAGCGCCTCAATTGAAAGGTTTCAGGGCGGCTCGCCACGGCTTTATAAACAGCGCTCGTCGCGCTTCAGGAGGCTGAGGATTTCTCATTGAATTTTTCGTCCGCCATGCACCTTCTTTCCTTCTTCGCCCTCACTCCCCTCTTAGTACCTTTCGCAAGCGCCGTCAACAATGGCACCGTTTTGAACTCGGACATTGATTCTTTTGTCGCCAAGATCCTCTCCGAGTGGAATTCGCCTGCGGGCGTCGCCGTCACCGTTGTTCGGAAGGATGGGAAAGGTGGTTGGGTCCTCGAGACCAAGGGGTATGGCAACGCGAAAGCGGACGGGACCAAGGTCACTCCCGACACCATGTTCTCCATTGGGTCCGAGTCCAAGGTCAGCGCGTCGATGTCCCTAATGCACTCAGATATTGAATCTCTGCAGTTCTTCGATATCGTCGCAACTGGCCTTTTGATCTCCAACAAGAGCCTCCCCACGCCCATCAGCTGGTCCACGAAAATGGCGTCCGTCATTCCCGAGTGGGGGCTCATGGATCCTGTCGCGTCCGCCGGAAGCTCGATTATGGATCTTATGAGCCATCGCACCGGCATGCCTCGTCACGACTTGTCCCTCAGTTTTGGAGACACGCCTCTAGCGATTGTAATATCTGAGCCCGCTCCATACCTCCGCTGATGATTTCTCTAGATCAAGCGCCTTAAACATCTAAAACCCTCCAGCGAGTTCCGCCAGGGGTTCCAATATAACAATCTGATGTACACTGTGCTCTCGTACCTCCCCACGGTGCTCCACCCGTCCAAGCCCTCGCTGGCACAGTACGTCAAGGATAACATTTTCAACCCGCTCGGCATGAACGCCTCGACGTACTCTTACGCCTTTGCGAACTCGACCGGCAACCTCGCGAACGGCTTTGCGCGCGAGGGCAACTCCACGACGAATCCCCTCCTCCCCGCGGTCACACACGCGCTGCCGTTCTGGCTCCCCATCGGTGGCTCCGACGGCAACTGTGCATCTCCTCGATTTTTTGAAGCTACTTATGTGCTGACGGATATGCAGTCCTCTCTGGCCCTGGAGGTGTCATCAGCACCATCACGGACGTCGCCGCCTGGCTTAAGATGCTCCTCTCCAATGGCGTGAACACCGAGACAAACACAACCGTGGTTCCGGCCAGTGTATTGAAGATGGTGACGTCTGGAATCACTGTCTATCCCTTCCTTGACGACAGGTATGTCACGGTCTGGCACGGAATATTCTAACCCAGCTCATCCCTATGTCAGTTTCCCGGAGCAATCTGTTGCCACTTACGGTGGAGGCCAACTCAAAAGCAACTATCGGGGACACGGTATGAATTATCTCTGATCGAACGGTTCAAAATCTGATAAGCAGAGACATCTAGACTTTATTGAGGTATGCTAACACAGAGACGTTAGACCAGAACAAGCTCGCTGACTCATTGTTCAATTCCAGCACGGCGGTGATGTAACAGGTACATGACTGCCTACTATGAAATCGGTAAAACGCGCTAATACCTCTCCTATAGGATTCCACTCCGCCTTCACCCGATTCCCCAACGATGGCGCGGCGGTCGGCGTCATCATCAACGACGATCTCAGTTACATCCGGGACATCATCCGGTACCGCCTCATGGACGAGTTGTTCGAACTCGCGCCGGTAGACTGGAACACCAGGCGCGCTTCGCCACTCTCGCCACGCCCTGCCTCGCTGACGGTCTTCTTAGGTTCAAACAGAAGGCGTCTGGGACCGCTAAAGTTCGAGCTTCGCTGGTCAGCACCCCCCGCGCAGCGAATGCCACGCCCCCGACTGGGGGCTTCGCCAGCCTGGTCGGGAATTACAACAATGCGGGCTACACCGACCTCGAGATGTGCCTCATCTTCCCCGCGCCGGCGTCCGCGTCGGAGTCGTGCACCGAGCTCGCGCAGACGCTCAACACAAGCTACCCTCAGCTCGTCGACTCTGCTGTCCCGACGCTTGCGTTCACTTGGGACCAGGTGGGGAGCAAGTACAACATGCTCACACACTTCGAGGGGAACCTGTTCAACTTCACTGGCTGGATCGAATACGTACGTATCTCCGTCCCACCCTTCCTTCCTTTTTACTGAGGGACCCTCAGCCGACCGGAAACGCCTCGCGACCCGTATGGCCGTATGATGCGGGATTCAGCAGCACGCACATCGAGTTCGGTGCTGGGGGTTTTGGGCTCACGGGCGGCGTATGGGGAGCGGGAGGTGGGCTCCCGGATCCACAGGGCGAGTCGATCGCGGAGCGGGCGGAAGTGTGGTTCAATGCGACCTCTGCATCTGCGCGCACCGGCCAAACAGCTAGCTGAGGCGGCGCTAGAATCGTAAGAAACGCCTTAGGTCGGTGGCTGTGATCCTTGGATGGGGACAAGCCGCTTTTCTTTGGCAGTTGGTTGGCGGACAGGCGCCTTGATTTTGCAGGCCCAGATGGTCGAATCGCCTCTACCTGCGCCGCTATTTATGTAGCTATATACGCAAGAAATTGATGTTTCAATGCGATCATATAGTTAAGCTTGAGCCTGGGATCTTAAGACTTGATTGAGCCGCCTTTTTTTGTTGCTTTTTTTTCGTTCCCAACATGAGTTGCGAGGGACTCACCCGGCCCGCTTGTCCCGTGTGGCGGTGAAGGTGGCGGTGACGCGCATGGCATGTCCTCCCTCCTCAAACCGTCACCAAAACGCGTCCTTGCAGGTGCTCACCTACGCGTGAAGGCCATTAGTGCTCCTGAAACAGCCATATTCGCTCAATATTGACCGACCCCGGCTGGAATGCAGTATGGGCCCCAGTCACCAGTCTCGCCGGGGGGGCCTCATCCGAGTAGCTTTCCGGACCCACACCGTGTGTACGGTGGGATATCCGGCCCACCACCTCCTCCACCACATCTATACTATCCTCCATGGAACTTCATGCCCGTCCCTGGTCCCCCGCCCAGCGCGTTCAGGCCCACCGTAGATGGCTGGTATATGTCGCAGCACGCGCCGCCGCCCATACATGCCCCCTCCCACTCAACATCTTCTCCGACCCTCTTGTCAACACCCTCTTCTAATGGCAACACCCTACCCCCCATGGATACCTGGGTCCACGATTTCTGGAAAGGCCGGTTTGCGCCGTTCCCAGGGACGACCTCGCTGCCCAGTCTGTTCAAAAAGAGCCACTCGCGCGGCGTCAAGATCATGGCGCCCTACGAACCAGCGACTCGCAGCCCCGGGCCGTCGCAGCGGCACCCACCTCATTCTATGATTGAAAACTCTCCTAAACCAGCGGTTAGTGTGGAATCTTGCCTGTATCGCGTCTAATCTGGGCGGCACTTTAGGAAACGGAAACGAAAACAAAAACGAAAACAGAAAAGGAAACGGACGGAGAACTCGACAAATACGTCAGTGGCCCCTTTCTGGCTCTCGTCGCTCACTCAGATCTGCGCAGGCAGATATATTTATCCCCCAGTATCTTCAAGACATCCAAAACCAACCGCATGCACTCAGAGTGCTTCCCCCGATACCCCCGTTCCCGAGTCTCGATTATCTTCAGCGATTTCTGCCATCTTCAATAATTGATGCCTCAGCCGCCCCGCGGTCCTCGATCCTCACTAATCCCCCACCCGCGACCGCCCCCTCGCTCGCCTCCGCGTATCATACTCACTGGAACGCGCTCCTCTCGTGGGAGCTGCATAAACTCGCCGTCGAGAAAGAGCAGATCGTGCTCTGGAAGACGGGGATCAAGGTCGGTGATTGGGCGCTCTCCGAGTTTCTCGTCTTTGTTCCCGGCATCCGCGAAAACACTCCCCGGCTGGAGATCGAAGATATGATCGTTTTACGAGAAGTCTTCGAGGCGCAGAAGGTCGGAAGCGGAATCGCGTTCGAAGGTGCGCTGCCTCGTTGTTCGTCGCATATATATCCCGATATCGGGTAGGTAGGGTCGTTGCGCTGAGGAAACGAGAGGGTTTCATTCGTACGTTCAATCTTCAACTATCAATGCACGCTGAGTCATCTCTCCCAGACTTCTTTTGTCCTCCGTTGAAGGACCATATCCGGACATTTGTCGGCCCACCCTTGCATTTCCATGAGGGCCAGATGATTTTCACGCCTGAGGACGTGCTCCCTCTGTCGTTCAACATCTCCTTCGTCCCTTCTGCTCGCCCGTCGTTTATGATGGATGTCGCTAGTAGAACGATTGACGATGCCATGGGTGAACCGCATGACACGAACAGGCGCCACGCCGCTCGGCGGTGGCTTTTTCCTATGCCAGGCGACGTTTTCTACGATTCTGGGGCGGACTCAATCCAGCGCCACTTGCCGGAAGAGAGTTGGTCGGATCATGGGTTGAATGAGGAGCAGAAGGCAAGCGGCAAGTCAGATCAACCCGGCAACTGTGTTGAACTTTGCAGATTGCCGTATCCTCTATCGTCCTCCACGAATCCCCTATTCCGTTCCTGATCATCGGTCCTCCGGGCACAGGAAAAACAAGGCAGGTGCCGCACTCGTCCACATCTACATGTCGGCTGACTGTAACATAACAGGACTACCGTTGAAGCCGTCCTCCAAATTCTACGCTTTTCTCCAGAATCTTGCATCATCCTATGCGCGCCCTCGAATCCGGCGACGGACACGCTGGTTATGCGTCTCAGATCAACTCTTCAGCCGCATGAGATGCTGCGCCTCAATCACCCATCGCGCACATTCGCCGAGGTACCGCTCGAGATCCGCCAATATTGCTGTATCTGCCCTTTTTTTCGGGGACGATGGACGCTGACACATCCAATTTCCAGACGTCGAGAACGATCGATATTCGTTGCCGCCGTGGGACGTGCTGATGCGGAAGCGTGTGGTGGTGTGCTCGTGCTTGGACGCGGGGATTCTCGTTGACGCACGCTGCACGAACAGTGCGCTCGCTCGGCTTGAGGCGGACATTGTTGGCGCACTGCATC
This sequence comes from Mycena belliarum, assembly GCA_029282135.1. NCBI lineage: Eukaryota > Fungi > Basidiomycota > Agaricomycetes > Agaricales > Mycenaceae > Mycena > Mycena belliarum. Next base: position 150,186 of record JARJCN010000091.1, read on the forward strand.
CTCGGCGGCAAATCAAGGAGCCCATCATGCCACACTGGACCCACTTGTTGATCGACGAGGTGAATTTCGTCTGGTTTATAGTGTACCTGAACACAACTGATGCCCCGCAAGGCAGCCCAGGCCGCTGAGCCGGAGCTGCTGATTCCCATATCTGTTGTTCTGCCCGGCACGCAGGGGGACACCTCCGCGACACTCTCGGCCGGCTTATCCTTTGGCACCATTCGCCCAGCCGTCACGCCGCAGCTCGTCCTCTGCGGTGATCCGAATCAGCGTCCGCCGTTTTCTATTCTGCGGTACCTGCCAATGTTGATTTTCCAGGAACTTTGCAGTCGGGCCCACCGTCACTTCGGACGCAGCTAGGGATGCCGAGCTAGATGTTTCGCTTCTTCAACGGCTGTTCGACCTCCCGGTTTATGCGGCTCATCGCGGGAATCATACGCTAGGGACCTTTCGGCCACACACCAATCTGGTCAAGGTATCTTATCCGCGTTGTTTTTACTCCCTGATAGACGCTGAACTGTGCTGGGAACAGAATTATCGGAGGTGGGTCGGCACGTTCAACTTTGCTGTGTTTGTTGGCTGAGTCATCAAGTCATCCGGCGATTCTGATGCCTCCATCTGCGATTTTCTATGAGGATTCCCTGGTGCCATGTGCGACCAACGGCACGATCAGCTGGTCTGGATTGCCCAACCCTAGGCTCCCGCTTCTCTTCATAGGCAGCGAATCCAAGGAAGAGTGCGTCGACGAGGTACGCGCAAGCACTTACCAACCAAACATCATTCAATTCACCTTCCTCATAGCGAGCGTCCTGGTATAACACCGGGGAGATCAAGTCTACGGTAGACACCATAACGTCGCTTTTAGCCGAAGGCGCAGCGTCGTCGCCACCTCTGCAAGCGTCAGAGATTGGCGTTATGTCCGCGTTTAGGGAGCAGGTGTGGAAGATTCGCGAGCGGCTGCGTAAGGAGAAGCTTAGCGCCGTCGACGTCGGCACGGTAGAAGGTGATATCTCGCTTTTCCACATTGGCCTTACGATGCTGATACCTTGAATAATATCTAGATTATCAAGGGCGTGAAATGCGGGTGAGGTCCCAGGATTACCCTCATCAGGCGAAACTGACTTTCGTGTAGGTTTGTATCATTTCATGTGTCCGCTCGAGTACCCGGTTCTTGAAGGACGACCTTTCAAGAGGCCTGGGGCTGGTATATGAGAGGAAGAGGTTTGCCAAAAGCCATAGCTCTCCTGTATATTCTTTTCATCTTTCGCAGGATGAACGTGGCCATCACTCGTGCCAAAGAACTGCTTGTGGTGATAGGCAATGGCGCAATTCTGCAGCAGGATCCCTTCTGGCGGAGCTTTCTTCAGTTTACGCTTCGCAACAAACTGTACGTGGGTTCTGTCAGTCAGTTCCTGGCGCTGAATTATCATATAGTTACTCTGGTCCGACGCTAGATCTTGAGCTCGATGGAAATTATGTCTCAAGGCTAGAGTAAGTCCAATCTCCCATCGTTCAAATGCTAAGTGGCCGACGCTCTCCTCTTCCAGGTCGGAGCTTGTGGTCCATTTCGACGAGGAAGACCGGGGAGTCGCGATGGCCGGTGGCATAGCGCGCGAGATATTGAGAGAGTAGTCAGGTTGCCTCGATTCTCTGTCAGTTCCATCGCTCAATCCCACGAACCGTCGCGCGAAAATAACCCTCATTCGGAGCCGGATCCTCGTCCCATATGACAAGCAAGTTTCTTGGAAACCATCCGCGCTGCTCAACTAAACACATCGTGACCAACGCAGTCGAATATGATTTCGACAGTTCAGCTCAAACCCGGAAACCTGGAGTCCATATGTTCGATTCCAGCTTTCACTTCAGGGCAGCAGAAAATCGTCTACAGAGCATAAGGACCGGGTTTCCACTGGGTTTCGAATGGCTTTCGACGTCGTCTTCGGTACAACAGAGACTTAACCTGATACTTGAATTCTAGGATTGAAAACCGAATTCAACTTCGACCACGCCCAAGTTCCGGGTGTGTGGACATCTACAGACCCGGCTTTACAAGGATCCGGTCGAATCTACTTTTTTGGTGCGGCAACATGTGGGCGTGCCTGCATTCTCCCACGCGCTCTTCATCCATATACCTCCGTTTTCTCGCGTGGATGGTCGCGTGCCAACATCGTGGGCCGCTGATCCAGACGCTGTTTGGCGTCAATCTCCTTTTGAAAACTTGAGGAAGCTGCATATGGATTTTGAAGAGAGGAGGGGGCAGCTGAAGGTGCGTAAATACTCAACCATGACGCAATTTGAATTTTTCAGGAATAAACGAGTTCATATAATGGCAAATGCGGAGACTTTCTCAATCGGATCACTTGGAACTGATGCCCTGCGGTGGCTATGAATCTACTATTAAATCCATTCGGACTCCTTGTGGGTTTCTGAGGGTCGCAGTGAGCAAAATCTCCCCATCAAACCCACTCTGACGGACGCCATTCTGCAGCCCAACTGCAGCCTCGACCCTCTGTGGGTTGGACATGGCAGCCCCCACCGTTGACATTGTGGACTGTCTCTCAACTTCAGATCGATTTGGTCCAGTGCGTAACGTATCAATATATGATACGCCGCTGACTTCTTGATCTGCAGTCTTTGTCTTGTACGCCCGTCACGAGGCTTCCTCTCGCTCTTCTCACTTCCTGGACCAGTCGCCAGCGCTGCTTTGTTTGTGGGTGACCTCTAGTCGATAACTCCAGGTCTGAAGCAGAGGAATGCAGCTTTTCGAATATTCTCTGACTTTGTCCGACGAGGCATGGCTTCAGGAACCATCGCTCGCTCTCGCACTAACCTGAATCGTAGTTGCGCTTCGTTTGGTTTCAACGATACTCGACGAGTACCATTCTTTTTGGCATTGTGAGGTATTTTGGCATGGCGAGCACAATTGTTACACTGGTTCAGGTGAGTGTCCTGCTGCCGCTATCTTGCTCTTCTCACTCAGACTGCCTCGAGACGCTGGCCACGTCACTGGTGCTCACGCACACGAGTATAGGCAAGCCAAGCGTCTGCCACTCGCTATTCATTTCCTTTTTATCGACATAACTGTATATAGCTTTGCGGGTGATCGTCATTGCTGCATCCGAGGGTGCGTGCTTCCATTATGGTTCATCTGTAGTTTTGACTCGAGAAATAGGTATTTTGGCTATTAGGACCTGGGCAATCTGGGAAAAACGTCAGAGTATTCTGGTCCTCCTATGTGCCGTGTTTTCGGCGGCTTTGGGTGTCAGTGTGACCCTGGTTCTTCGTGGTATCAATGGCACGCATGGTGCGCAAATTAATGTCCCCTTGACAAGTTGTCTTCATAACAATGGATCTAGTCCTAGAAATCCCGGAACGGGGTTGTATCAAAATTACCAACAACAAATCCCAGACCTATCTACTACTACCATACCTTGTGCTGATTTTCTGCGAATGCGGTATGTTCTTTCATGTCCCCTCAATGCTAACCTTGAACACTCTGCAGTAACGATGTCCTTGTCCGCTGCCCGGATCTTCAAGTGGCGCCACCAGATTTCGCCAACTGCCCGAACGCCACTGTTGGACACGCTCTGGAACGATGGCACGTAAAGAGCGATCAACAAAAATTTGCAGAAGCTGATTTGGTACCAGGACTACTTTATTTCTCGTGGTTGATCGGTGCGCTGTATCATCGAGACTAATCAGATTTCCACTGACGCTTCCGAAGCACTAGGGATTGTCAACGTTTGTTTGATTACTTTTCATAGCTCTGTACGTCTGATCCTCGTTAGAGCGGGATGTGGCACCGATCTCTCATCCTTCCCCCTGTTAGATCGGCGTTCGAACAGGAGGAGCACAGTAAGCTTTCCCGGACGGATGGTCTATCGCCGCTAATGCGACTTACGGCGACCAGATTACAAACCGCCGTTCACAGTATTCTGTCTAGTCGGATCATCCTAGTGAGTTGCCCGCCCAGCTTTCGTGCCCGTGTTAAGAACTCCCATGCAAAGCACCTTGCTACGCTCAATTCGCGACTACAGCCGAATCAAACGGGCACTTACGTTTCGGCGCTGTTCACTCCCACCACTTTACAATTGACGTCCGAGCGCACGACCGGTACCAGTGGATATTACGATTTGGGTTGATTTCACTTTGCATATGTAGCAGAATACCCCGCAAACATTTGAGGCTGACATGATCAAACGATCGCGGCCAGACTCATTATTATGCAGGTACAACAAGCGAGGCACGAGCTCGAAATGTTGTACTAGTGTCTGTTTTCAAGACTCGCCATGTGCCTCGACGATGAATTTCTCAGACGCAGCTCAGTGGTATCTTTTGTTGGAGCAACACGGAGAGTGACTTCTGAATATCGCGCGCCAGTTGGAGTGCCAGGTGCACGGTTCAATAGGCCTTCAAGCAATTGAACTTATCGAGGCGATAAGGCTTGGCCGGAGTGGCTCCAAGTAAGCGCTCTCGGTCGATGATTTTCAATGATTTCGTGGGCCTAGGAACTCCGAAATAAGCTCTGCAGAGGCATGTCGGTCGTTGTCGAGCACTTGTATGAAGTCCTCGGAGCTGATGGATAATCGATAAAGTGCTGCATAATGACGATAGGACATGTACATCGGCGTTCGATCAGTCTGGAAATCGAAAGGGGCTGTCGCTGTACCAAACAGTCCCTCCTCTCGAAAGTTGAGAATTCTCCGAACGCCGATACTTCGTGGTCAATAAATATCAGGGGGTTGCGCATGAAAGTAATACACAGACAAGGACAAGTAAATACTGAGTGGGTTTGCATAGCTATTCAGAACAATGGAATACGTTTTGTATTCAATCGTAGAATACGAGCGCGCGAAGCTCAATAGACTCGCGCAGCGGGGTGCCCTCCGGCGTTGCTGGGTCCTGAAAGCCAGTGTGGGGCGTGTAAAGGGCGACACTACCATCTTGGAGCGAATCAAAACTAACACAGACCATCAGCGCACATTCTCTGTTTCACGACCTGAATCGGACCGCACCATTTGATGAGAATCAACTCCTGGGGGGTGACGCCTGAGAAGTACGTCCACTTCTGCTTTGGGTTGTAAACCACACCGAATGTCTCGCCTTCACGGTCTGGGTAGACAAGCGCGACGGGGAGGATGTCTTTGGTGGGGTCGACGCTTCTGAAGTCGCACAGGGCGAGGGGCCAGTCCACCGCCGGATGCGAGATTGGGCGCCACAGATTGATGATCTGGAATCTGTGCTTCAGAAGTTCGGGGACGTCCCCGGCGGGGAGGTGTCGATGGACTCGTGCAACAGAGGATGCAGTGGTTTGGTCGATGTGGGTCATCGCAACGGGCTGGCGGCGGTCCGGAGAGTCGTCAAGCACGCCGGGGCGGCGGCGTCGAATCGCTAGGGAAAAACATGAAGATTGAATAAAAGGCCATAAACGAAGACTGCTTGACAAACTGTGGTCGAATAACACAACGCGACTTGCGCCAGTCAAGCGCTTGATCAGTTCAATGCTTTCCGGGTAGTACTCTTTCTCGATCTCAGCGTCGCTCATGAATGCAGTGTGCTTCGCAGGGTGATTGAAAAGCTGGTACCCAACCGTGTCGAGAGTTGCAGCGGCCTCGTTCCCGCGCAGATTCTTGATCTCGACCTCGTGGGCCTGGAGAGAAAAGTTTCTCTCCCTCTCTCCCGTCACTGGAGTAGCATTGATCTTCTGGTATGCTCGCGCTCCATCGTGGGGAGGCACATAGAAGCTGAGAGATGCAGTCGTACTGAGGGGAGTGGCGGAAACCATGATAGTTGGGGAGGTATGATGTTTGTGTCTTCGTGCCTGCGGCTTTTATACTGTGTCGAGTTTCCCAGGGAGGTTGGAACGCAATATGTTGACGGTTCTTGCGTGCTCAGAGAGGCCCAGCTTCTTACTAAAGTAACAGTTACCCGAAACCCTGCGATTACTCAGACAGGCTCCCGACGGCCTCAGTCATAGTGCGGACGCGCATGACTTGTCGAGGAAGTATGTTGTAACGCAATTGTTGACGGTTCTTGCGTGCTCAGATACGGGTGATCCGGAGGAATCCTAGACTAAGACTATGGCAAGACTATTCTGAGTCATGTCTGAGTCCTGACTAAGACTGCCGTCAATATTCCGACGGAGCACTGACGGTCCTGGACGGACCAAGTGAGACAACTCACGGCAACGCCTCTAGCAGACCCTTCGGGTTTCACATAGCGGAAGAAATCCGAGAAGGGGAATGTGGGTCCACCGACGTTGGGTGGACCGACGCGACTCGGTGTGGAACCGCAGCAAAGGGCCTAGGGCAAGAGTGACCGGCCGTCAAAACGATAGCAGCCTGTTGGAAAAAGGGTAACGGCGGGCTGTTTTTGATGGTGCCGCCTACCGCTGTTGGGCTACAAACATGCTGAATAATGATAAATATACGCACAACGGCTCAATAGTCCAAACCACTGTGCACTAAGCACCAACCACCGCCGCCCTCGCTTTCGGTTGCTCGAACGAGCAACCGCCGCTGCCCTCTCTCTCTGTTGCGCGATCCACCAACCGCTGCGCCATCGCCCTCTGTTCCTCAAACCACAAACCGCCGCCACCTCGCCTTTTGGTTGTTCGAACGAGCAACGGCCGCGCCCTCACCCTCTGTTGTCCGAATCCCCAACCGCCGTTGCTCGAACGAGCAACCGCTGCACCCTCGCCTCTCAGCTGCTCGAACCAGCAACCGCAGCGCCATCGCCCCTCGGTTGCTCGAACGAGCAACGGCCCTCGCCCTCTGTTGCGCGAACCACAAACCGCCGCCACCTCGCCTTTCGGTTGTTCCAACCCCCAACGGCCCGCCGTCCTCGCCCTCTGTTGCCCGAACCCCCAACCGCCGCGCCCTCGCCCCTCGGTTGCGCGAACCACTAACCGCCGCCGCCCTCGCCTTTCGGTTGCTCGTTCGAGCAACCGCCGCCATCCTCACCCTCTGTTGCCTGAACCACAAACCGCCGCGCCCTTGCTTCTCGGTTGCCCGAACCACAAACCACCTCGCCCTCGTTCGAGCAACCGCCGTCGCCTCTCGGTTCCTCGTTCGAGTAACCGCTGCCGCCTCGCCTCTCGGTTACGCGATCCATCAACCGCCGCGTGCCTTTCGGTTGCGCGAACGAGCAACCGCGGTGCCCTCCCGCTCGGTTGCGCGAACCGCGAACGCAGCCGCTGTTCGCCCTCTGTTGCGTGAACCACCAACCACCCTTGCCCTTGCCTTTCAGTTGCTCGAATGAGCAACCGCTGTGCCCTCTCCCTCTGCTGCGTGATCCACAAACCGCCACCGTCCTCCCCTTTTAGTTGCTCGAACGAGCAACCGGCGCCGTCCTCGCCTTTTGGTTGCTCGAACGAGCAACCACCGTGCCCTCACCTTTTCCTCAAACGAGCAACCGCGGCCGCCCTCGCCCTCTGTTGCGCGATCCACAAACCGCCCTGCCCTTGCCTTTTGGTTGCTCGAACGAGCAACCACGGTGCCCTCGCCTATCGGTTGCGCGAACGACCAACCCACTGCTGTCCAGTCATGCGCTACGATCTCAGAGACAGTAAGATACCATATCATAGATCTCAGAGACTAAATTATATGTACGCAATACTGAAATCCTGTACTACAATACTGAGAATAGAGTACGCCTTTTATTTTTGAAACCGGGCTGGCGTTCCTCCTTCCTATGGCGTCTCATCTCCTTTACCAGGTAGGTCGTCGTCATCACTCTTTTCTTCAACATGCGTTCGATATAGACTGGTGTGATCTTCCTCCGTTTGTTCGCGGGCTGTAATCGTTGTTTCTCCAGGAAAGCCTCCTTGATATCCTCTACCTGCTCCTTCTCGAATTCGTCGCGTATTCGTTTTGTGGTCGCCGTCCTCCAACGTCTTTCCTGATCCAGTTCTCCTTTTGCCAGCTTGCGCATCCCCTTATCGTAGAGACCTCGAGCCTCCCAATGGCGATCGACAAGCTGCCTCTGGCTGGGGGTAAGACCAGGATCTGATCGACATAATGCTACAAATCTGGATGCAAAAACCCTCAGCACATCCTCCGAAGACCAAAAGACGAAGTGACAAAGACTGACTGTCCCTTGTATCCTTCACCATGGGCCTGGGCATGCCCACAGAAATCAGCCCAACCCACGGTCCATCCTTCGGTCTCCGACTTAACATATCCGATCGTACGGGAGAGACGAGTCTTATCGTCTAGCGGCGTCCAACCAAGTTGTAAGCTGAGAACAAATTAATGTTGGCAGATGAATTTGGAATAGTAACTTGCTCTTTGCCTTTGCGGACTAAAATCCGAGGAGCGTCGAATAGAGTCCAGGAGGTACCTCGCTCCTGGCATGCAACAACCAATAAACGAGTCTGAACGGTCTTCGGAGGCTTGCTAGCTGGTTTCAGATGTAAACTCCCCGAATCCCTCTGAAACACAGGCTGAACTCGTTGGTTTAATGGAAGGGTTAGCTGTCTGGTAGAGTTCCCAGACCCAGCTTGAGCTCGGAAATAGCTGGTGAGACTTTTTTGTTGTGTTGGATTTTTATCTGGGACCAGTCAGTAACAATAACGACAGCCTCTGAAACACCTACCTTTTGCCCTTCCTTTCGTTGCTTTTGCCCGAGCGTCTTGTTCTAATCGCTTTCTTCGATCCTCAAAGTACTGGGTGATGGGATTGACGGAGCCATATGTTTCCTCAAGTAACCTGATCGAGTTCTTATCCAGCTTCGTTATCGGAGTTAGAGCCAGTCGCTGGATTTCTGTAGCACGCTTTGGGAGACGGAGATGGAACTTCTCAGCGTCAAACTTCTGGCAATTTGCTTGAAGAGCTTCGTGAGCCTCAGCCTTGACTAGAGCGTCCCAGCGATCATCGCTGCCCACAATGATGCGCCCCAGATGACCCCAAAAGAGAACAGCATGACGGATATTGGACAAGTCGAATGGGTGGACCGCACCAGATAGGTCTGTATCCTCGTTGCCCGGTAAGTGACTCTGACATGCCCGTCTCTGAAATTCAATTTGGAATCCTTGTGGCAGAGAATTATATGTGAATTAGACCTACATTATAATCTCCAATCAATTCAGCCAGTCCAGGACTGACACGCGCAACCTGCTTTCCATGAACCCACAAATCTCGAGCGTATCTGTGGCAGTATTATATGAGATATCGTCATGAACTCTGATGGAGTCACTTGCTCTTTCTGCTCTCCAAGGGTGACCGTAAAAGCGAACTCCTCAGGTTCTGTGCCATTTGGTCGGGTTCGAGTCTTGAAAGTCGTTTTCATATGTTCCCTACATGTGGGAAGATTAGGATATCCCATAGCCGTGAACTTAGTCTTACTTGTTTCGGTAAACACGTTCGACAAGAAACTGGAAGTGCGCCTCATGCAGAACAGCATATAAGTACTCATCATTCAAAACATCGAAAGCAGGAGTGAAAGGCGGAATTCCTAAACCAGTATAAGCTTCGCTCCAATCACAAGCAGCCTAAAAAGCAAATACACGAACTCACCTGCGCGAGCCAAAATCTCGTCTGTGTTATAGCTTCCACAGCCTTGCATATGATGTGTTGCGCCCGGACGTGCGAGCCATTGATAGATGGTCATCGATGTCCGAAATCTTGGGGCATGTAAACGAAGCCATCTGGCGGCCCATTCCGAATATTGAAAGTACATCAACACTGGATCAGGAACACGACATGCTTGAAGCTGAAATTCTTTTTTCTTTGTTCTCCAACATATCTGTTGTTGATGGTTGCTCAGGTGTAGATGTACAGGCAGTACGAGACTTACGCGTATGTTATTATCAGCCGAGTTGAAGGACAGCACATATTCTCTCATCAAGAGAGCGAAAGCTATCTTGTAGCCACGAGCCTATTTGCTTTCGTCAGTTTGGGTGTACACGAGAAAAGCGAAAAGTAGACATTTTTGATACAAGGGACTCGCCGGACTCGTTCCCACTGAGCTGACGTGTACATTTGCACAGATGTATGAAGCAGCAAATGTACCTACAGATTTTATGTCAATCCTAATACCGATAAGATACGACGAATACAGATATGATACATACCTCTAAGACGCAATTCTTCAAATCGAGGATAATCTTTCGAGGATGGAAGAACTGGCCCACTAGCTGCAGACCAGCGGCATCAAATGCCTGAGTGTGAGAATAGGCGGGATTGTTGAAAATGCCACCAAGAAGTTTCTGTGGCCAGAGATACTGTCCGTAGCGAATGACCGACTTCGAGTCGTTGCTGTGATCCTCCTCATCATCCTCGTCACTCTCGTCGTCAGCATTGGCATCGCCATCGACATTGTTTTCACCAGCAAACACGGTTTCCTCCTTCTCAGGTGGATCATCGTAGTCGTCCTCTGTTTCCAATACCGGTTTTGTCGGGTCTACGTTGCGGTCCAGCACGAGATGTTTTTCTGCAAAGAGTTCTTTTGAATTGTCTATGTATGTTCTGTCATTAGTCGGGGATCCGTCCGGGTTGCGACCTCGCCATATGGGTGGTACAAGCCGGTTCAGCTCGATAGGTAGACCTGATAGGGCGGGATTATTCCCTATCTTGTACCTGAAATCGGCTGGCAATGCCTTGTGCCAGGGTGTAGGCACTGTTGGCTATTAGCCATAGCATCAAATAAGCTTGAAATGCGCAGTACACTTATCTGGCACAAGTTGTATATCCATTCTCAAATCCTTTATCGCATCACGGAAGGACACCCAATTTGAATGATTCTTCGATATTTGGGGTCTGACGTTTTTGCAGAGTAGAGCATGCACCTTTCACATTTGTGTCAGATATGTAGTCAGTGATTGAAGGAACATACCGATCCGATGAGCAAGCCTTGGTCATCTGGCACTGACTGAGCCAGGATGAACAAGTCATCAGCCCAGACAATGTGCTTGTTTGAGACCAAAAGTCCAGAGTTCCAGGTTCCCGCAAATGTGAGCACTAGCCGAGAACGCTCTTCCATAGCTCTAACCTCGCCCTGTAGGACATCGCAGGCAATCCCTTTGACGATCATAGATTCCGGGTTTTGCTGGACATACTTAGACTCTATGATACCCTGGACATATTCAGGGATTTCATAGCCTCCCTCAGGTTCTTCGGGCATGATGTGAGGCGAAAGACGATGGGCAAGAACAAGGACAACGACACTGTGACATGTCACCATCGCTGCATTGGACACATCATTCATGTCGTCCAACGTCGCTCCCCCTGGGTTCAAATTTGTTCTCAAACCTGCCCAATGGGACAAAGATAAAAAGAAGTTCGTCAAGTTTATCGACAAGAGGACGGGAAAGCCGCCGCTTGTCTGTGTCGGACCAGGGAGTCAATCACAGCCCATCCTGATCGACATCGACAATGACAAAGGGCCAGGTAGCTTCAATGAGCCCATAGTTCTCCAAGATCTCGAACTTGAAGACCCTGAAGGTGTGTTTCACGAGTCTCCCCTCAGCCCCACACTGATCTTTTCAACCAGCCACTCATCAAACACCGCAGCCCTCTGGAAGCCATTCCACTGCCAGTGGCCGCTCTGGCGATCTGTACTTGAACGGGACTCCCCCTCCCACTCGATCTTGCAAACCCTATTTACAGTGTCCTATCTGTAAAAGCATACTTTCTCATCCCGTCTCGTACGTGTTATTATCTTTTCTTTATTCATTTATCGGACCAGTCTGAATGGTGATAGGTTGCAATGTCGCCACGACTTCTGCTATGGATGCATAAGGCGGTGGTTAGAAACTCGTTCAGACTGCCCGACATGTCGCCGCAAAATAACGAAAAAACCCACTGTAGCATCGCGAGCTTTGGAAGATGCTATAACAGAGGAAAATGAGCTGGCCGGGGTTAAGGATAGTAGCAAGGTCAATTACTCATGGGGTTCACTCTTCCAGAAGCAGCAGTTCGGGAAAGGCAAAGGCAAAGGGAAGGGGAGCCGCCCGTACTAGTACCAGTTGCCAAATTCTAATTTTTCAAATGCAAAATGATTTTATTGGTTCAACTCGTATACATTACATTACATTCGCAATACCTCCAATACCACAACGAACCGCGTACATTACATTCACAATACCACAAGCAACCACCGCAACTTGAATCCTCGGACGGGACGACTGAACCCTCGGACGGGACGACTGAACCGACCGACTGAACCGACCGAACCCCATCTTTATTGAAATAAGTGTATTTATGCTACAAATTCATAGCACAGGAGGGCTTCGTTTCGATAAGCAAGTTTTGTGTAGTCTCGCAGTCGACGCACTTGACAGACCTCATGGCGCAATAAAGGGTGACGAACGTGGACAGCGGCGGAAGTGGACGGATGGACCGGCGGTGGACGAGCCCAGTCGTGGGCGACGGCGTCAACAGAGCCGGCGCGGTTGTCCACGAGTGCGCCTGGGTGGCGGTGGACGCGAACACGGCGGACGAACATGGCGAGCAGCGACGAGCGCAACGAACACGGCGACAAGGGCGGGTTGAGCAGCGATGAACACGGGCGGGCGAGCATCGAGCGTGGTGAAAAGGTGGTGGATGATGGAGCACCTTACAAAGAAAGCATGAGGCTGGAGCTTAATAGATGAAAAGGAACCTCTCACATAGAAGATCATCACAAGGAACGATACTCGAGGAACAGGTCGAGCGAGGCAAGCGGGGAGGCACCGATACCACTGTCGAGACTCTTACCCATTATCATGAAGGGTTTGGACTTTAACTCCTTGAGAAGGGCGAGTCGACGAGGGCGTTGACACCTCCAAGTCGTGCGTTCAGCTTTAGTGCCTATTGCATCCATGATTGGTGGGCTTTTCGTGTCTTATAATTGAAGTGAGACTTACCACATTGTTCCAGTATTGCCGCCCAGCCAGTGTTCGGCTCGGCGACGGGCGCGAGACGCGCTGCCGCCCGAAATCCCGCCGATTCGCGTGTCCGGTTCTGTGCGATCCTTGCGTCCGCCGCTGGCACGTCGCCGGAACAGCGGATGGACGCGGTGGTGGGCAAACTCGGGCGGCGGACGAAATCGGGTGGATCGGGCGGACTCGCGCGAGCCGTGAGCGGAGGTGAACGAGCCGCGTGGTGGACGAGCGAACAGCGGTGAACAAAGGCGGGTGAACAAAGGCGGTCGAGGTCGAGGTGGGTGCGAGACGCGGTCGGCACGGTGGTCGGTCGCACAAAGACCACCCAGCAACCGTCAATACACGGTAGGCGAATCGCGCGAGACGGTGACGCGCGGCGCTGATCGAGCGCGCAGGCCGGCTCCAGGTCCGTATGTCGTGATTCGCGCGGCTTGGGATCAGCGCGCCGTGTCCAGGAGGCCGCGCCGCGCGTGGGAACAGCTCGGAGAGGGTGCTGAGGGCGCCGGACTCGCCGCCCCGAGCGCGACTTGCATGATCGAGGGCGCGGCGTGTTTCCGGAACCGCTGCACGTGCGACTCGGGACGGCGCGGAGCGGAGCAGCTCGCGACTTGGGGGTGAAACGCTGCGCGAGCGACTCGGAGAGGGGGGCGTGGTTGCCGCCTCGAGCGTGCGGGAAGCGGCGGTGGATCCCGAGGTGCGACTTGTGGCGACCAAGGGCGGCCGGGAAGCTGAGAACGCGGCGCGGGCGGGTGAGGTTGCACGGCATCGCGTATACATACGAAGGGCCGCTCGTGCGACTTGGCGAGGGCGGGTCACTTGAACGGCGCTGCCCCCGCCGTCCTCACGCTGGACGCCTCGAAGTGGATCACGGGACGACACGGCAATGGGCGGGGACGGTGTTCGCGCGGCACGGCAAGGCAAGGTCGAGGTGCGAGGCGAGGTCGGCGGTGGTCAGACGCATCCGCGTCCGTGGACGTGGGCCAGCGGAAGGGACACAGACGACACGGATGGAACGGCGGCAAGACGACGCGGACGCGGGCAAGACAACACGGCGGCGGAGGTGGTGGACGACCCTGAGCGGGGCCGGACAACGTGGGCTGCGGGGCGAACAACGCCGCCGCGAGAGCGGCGCAAGCGATGCAGCACGGGCAGAGGAGCGCGGGACGCAGGCGACGGGGCAGAGGAGCGTGGACGCGGCGGAGACGGCAGAGGAGCGTGGACCGGCGGAGACGGCAGGAGATGAGCGTGGGCGCTGCTGAACGAGCGTGGCGTGGGCGCTGGGGAATGAGCGTGACGGCGCTGGTGAACAAGCGCGAGGGGACGGCAGAGGAGTGTGGTGGGGACGTGGTGGGAGACGGAGAGGAGACGAGCACTGGTGAACGTTGGAGAGGAGACGAGCGCTGGTGAACGTTGGACGTTGCGGCGTACTGACTAGGACATGGCACTGATACCCGAACGTTGCATCAGATTCCCTTACCCCGACCTTATCCAGTGTCGGGACAAGGCAGTCGTAGCAACGTTTTTGGGTGGGCACCTGTCGCGGTATATCTGGAGCATGCAACATTAGAACAAGAGGATGTGCAAATGAGAGGGTACACACCATTTGTGGCTCCAAAAGCCTCCGCATTCCCTCGAAAGCGCCCGTCGCTAGGGCAGCAACAGAGATTAGATTAGGTCAGCTGAGGTGGATGTGGACGAGCGCGAGTGGACAGCGAGCAACGAGTGGACAGCGAGCAACAAAGAGCGGACAGCGAGCAACGAAGAGCGGCGAACAAAGCCGCTCCACATGATGATGGGCGACGAGCGAGAGGGGGTATACCAGAACACCAGCGGGGCGAGTGGGGCGAGACGTGGAGGAGCGGGAGCAAGGACGATGAACGGCGTGAGCGAGGACAATGAAGAAAAGACACTTAGTGACCGCTGTGACCGGCCGTGACATTATCACCACTGCAGTCCGAGTTCAGCCATTTCTCACTTTAATAAATTCGGACCTTCGGTCCCTAAACAAGGGGGGAGACCCTTTGAACAAAAAAAAAGAACTGTTTTGGGCTATATCTAAATATCTGTACGGGGCCCCCCGTTTGTGAGGCAACGTTCATAATGATTTTGTGACGTTGGTAACGAGGCACCTGACCGTGACACTTCGGAACGGGCGGCACACTGCCCAAAAACATTCTACTCGTACTAAGTACTCGTCATCTACCTGGGCCCAGTCTGCACTGTTTTTCAGCAGCACATTTGATCTTCTTGTCCAGGATCTTCGCAATTCTGGTGATCAGGTAAGCTCTAGAGCCAAAACCAATCAAACCGTTTTACGCGTTTGTTCATGGATATAAAGTTGTGATTCTGATTCTGGAGCTATACATAATAAACAAATTTTTGAAGCTATACATAAAGAGTGGAGGCCTGCGGGGAGCTATGAAAGAGCACGATGCCCGCCACGGCCGCGGGCAGAACCCAGCCACGAGCCGCCCGCGGCGTTCGATGCCCACGCCACTGCGTTCGATGCGCACAGCGCCGGGCGCGTTTCGCTCCACCACTCGAGTCGCAGTCCAGTGCTCGGTGCGCGCCGTCCTGCCCGAGCTCCGCTGGCAGGATGCGGGCGGGACTCGGGAAGCTGCTGAGTCGCCGGCGCGATATCCGCGAATGGAGAGCATCGGGCTCGAGAACGATCCGCTTTGACGGCTCGCAGCGATGGAATGCAGGAGGGCGGTGACTCGTCGCGAGGTCTGCGCGAACACGAGGGATGCGGCGTTCTCGAGGTGCGTGTCCGCGCCTCCCCCAAACGATCGGCGGGCAGCAGTTGTCGCAGGCATGTCGCGTTCCTGCTCTGCCCTGAGGAGCGCGATGTAGCACGACGAGCGTACATCGCGCTCGTCGTGCATCGCCACTCGCGGTGGAGTACGAGCATGGGTGGCGGTGAGCGATCCACACCGTTGTGGATCTCTGGGGCGGCGGACAGGGGGATCGCAGTCGTTTGCGCTCGTGTTCGCAGATGACCGCTGGTCGTTTGCGCTCGTGTTCGCAGATGACCGCTGGTCGTCTCAAGGCGCGGCGGAAGTGGGAAGGGGTGGAGGCGACGGCATGTGGGAGGTGACGGCGGACTCGGCGCGAGCGGGACGGACTCGGCTCGGGTGCCGCTGTAGCGGCCGTGGACCGCGAGCGACAGTGGGTGGAGCGAGGAAAATCGCGGCGGCGGATAGGACGGCGGCCGGACGACGGTGCCGGAGCGCTGTACGGCCGTGATGTGCCCTCGAGATGATCCTCAATCTGTGGGACGTGTCAGCGCAGCTCGAGGATCTGAATGTAATCAGAACACACCTTTCCCGGAGAGCTTGCGGCATTCAGATCCTCGAGCTGCGCTGACATCTTTCCCGCACCGCAAGCTCTCCAGAGTCCTCCGGACTCGCGTGATGAGCGTCACCCGTCGGGCTCCACTCAAGGTAGATATAAGAGGCAGATATAAGTGCACTGTACTGTTCATCTAGTGTTGGAAACAATTAGAACACAATTGTTTAATCGCCTCGAATTCCTTGCTGCATGATAGTGAGTGTCCGTTGTTGAATGTCGGGGCAGGGAATGGGAAGCAAGAAGTGGGACTAACTGACGTGCAGGCGAGCGGACATGCGCGAGAGATCAGTCGCGCGGGTGGTGTAGGTGGTGTAGCGAGGCGAACCGGGTCAGCAGGCCCGAACATAGTTCAGCGTGGTGGCCTAATGAAAGTACGCGCTGTCTGAAAGCATCGATAATGGTCGCAGACACGGACCTGAGGGGCACGGCAGGAGCGTGGGCAGCAAGTGCGGCAGGGCGGCGGGAACTGGGGCTCAAGCGGGGGCGACAGCTGCAGGGCGGCAGTGGGGAACGAGTGCGGTACTTGCCGCTCGCGGGACACGGAGCGAGTCAGGGCGGCAGGCAGGGTGGTGAACAAGGCAGTGAGCAGATGACAATGGAAGTGGGAGCAAAGTAGGAAAGCTAACCTCAGTCCCACAGCAGTGTCACACTCTTGATTTGGCCGGCACACATATTTTCTAATTTGATAACGGCGAATGGCGAATGTCGGCGATTTAAAATCGCTGAGTGAACTGCTCATCGAAATTCAACCATTCGTTTGAATCCTTTTCAAAATATCTCTATGGAGCCCGTTTGCGAGGCAACGCTCAAAATGATTTTGTGACTCAAGTAACTGTCCACATGACCGTGACACTTCGGATTGGGCGACACACCGCAAGTACTACTCATCATCTACCTGGCCGTCTGCACTTTTCAACAGCACATGCTCCTCCTCTTCAACACCCAGATTAATCTTCTTGTCCAGGATCTTGGCAATCCTGGTGATAAGATAAGCTCTAGAACCAAATTCAATCAAACCGTTCGTGTAAATGTCATCAACGGTCAAGCCCGTAGCCGCCGTGAAAGCCTGAACGATGTAAGTCCGGTGCCGAGTTTCAACAGGCTCCTTGTAGAGATTGGCAAGCAACGGGATGGCCGGATTCGAGGACTTTGCTCGACCAACTTTGTACAGAATAAAGTCGAGAAGCACTTCATTGATGTTGCAGCCGCACGACAAGGCTCCTTTCAACGCGTTGACTTCTATGGAAGAAGGGGTGAAAGGAACTCCGACGATGTCATCCGGTTTGTCCTGAGCCTTTTTCCTACTCGCCTTCATGGAATGAAAAGGGCAAGTGTTCAACTTGGTAGTCGTCCGCAAAATATGGAGCGCCAAGTCTCGTGTCGTATATGAACATTCCGGTAGGTAGTCTGGTGCAAACCGCATGAGACGCCGGTGATCATAGGGAATAGGGGATTTCTTTTCCAAGAACAGGCTAATAGCCATTCTGCCTTGATCTGCGACAATTAACAATTCTGATAATTGCGAAGGTAAGTCTCTTACTTGCGAAGTCAGTCTTCTCTTCTTCAGTCATGGTATAATACCAGCGTTCATCAACTTGATGAGCCTTCTTGTTGGACGCTTGGGTATTAGCGGCTTCTGGAATGGGGATGGCCTCTTTATCCGTATCGTCCACTGTTTCTGTTTTCAAGTCAGATAAAGGTGATTGAAAGTGTTTTTGATGACACCTTTCACTTTTCCCTTCTCCGTCTTGGAGAGCCTCGCCTGCAACTTGATAATAGACTCTTCTATATCATCCCTTTTGACGTCTGCCGCATCTATCGCAACAGCCAGGGCTTCCAAGATAATTTCATCCAGTGTCGTATTTTGAAGGGAGAGCCGCATTTTCTCAATTCTAACAGATAGTAACTGATCTTCCTCAACTAGGGAGGCTATTTCTTTCTGCAAGGAAGCTACAACCTCATCGACATTTTTCTTGGTCGTGGCTTTCGGTTTTTTGGGTTTTTTAGATATCGCCGTATCTTCAGGCAGGGGTGGTTGCAGTTTGGCAATAAAGCCATCGTCCAGTTGCATAGCTAGATGAAGGTATGGTATTTATAATCTTATAGATATAAGAAACATAACACTCACGGTTGGTGTCATCATCATCGATATTTTGCTCCATCTTAGCGGCCATTCCCATTCCTCGCCGCCACATCTCGGCGGCAACTGCCATTCCCGCTAGGTGCTCTGCACCTCCCTTTTTACCGCTGTCTTCATCATCATCGGAGTCTAACTGCATCTCAGAGAAACCTCCGTCTTCGGTGTTGCCGTCGGCATTACTGTGAGAGAAAGGAGGGCTATAATTATATTTGGCTCGAAGATACTCTTTCCGATCAATCAGGAACTGCTCTGCTTCCTCCTCCTCTTGAGACGAATCTAGATCAGAACCAGAACAGTTTGTGTCTTGAATCTGTCTTTCGTCTTCAATCTGTCGCTCAAATGCAAGGACATCGTCAAGAGCCTGCAAGTTGTGAAGATACGGCAATAGAAACGAAGGGAAATAGGTGTCACCTCAACAGGTACATGCATGATTGCTTTGCCTTGCGGTGGATTCGTGATTGCTTTGCCTTGCGGTGAATTCGAATCAATATCCATATCCATGTCCATTGACTGTGAGACGTCAATTGTGTTCAAGTTCAAGTGGTTGAAGGGACGAACAACTTCTCCGACGGCCTTGTTTTTTAGACCCTTCTCAACGGCCTCCATATCCAAAAGCAGGTTCTTTTGTGACGCAAGCTTTGTAAATGCGTCTAGAGCAAGATCGTAATTCATCTGTGCACCCTCCAAAGCATTTCGAGCTTCTTGTCGCGCGCCTATGGGAATGGGGATGGATATGGGATCAGTCGGTATACACTAGACTTCACATACTCTGAGTATTTCCCTTGGCTCTAGGCTTCATGTTCAAGAAGCCTTCATTTGCCGCTTTTCTAGACTCGAGATCTTTCTTGGTCGACTCAAGGACCTCTTGTGCTTCTTCCAGCAAGATGGCTGAATGGAGCTTGAGATTTGCAGGAATAGGGTCAAAGGACGGCTTACACAAGGTAGGACTCAGCGGTGAACTGGTTCCGCTCATTGTGCGATTGAGACTCAAGTCACGGAATACATGTCACATTCTCTTGTCTCTTGCGTGTCATTCAAGAAAAAAAAAATCAATGGTGTGTCTCCTATGTTGCATTATATATCTTGCTTATTTTCTTAAAGGAGGCTATATGCGGCGACCCTGAGTGTCAGAACTCTGATTGTCGCAAAAAACCAAGCTTAGACTTGATCATCTATCTCGGTGGTACAGACAACACGTATGTACCACTCCTCCCCTTTTCTATTTACTTTGATTGACACTGGAAAAAAAAGGCAACCGTTCAAATGGCTTGGCCGTCTTAACATCGCTGGAGCATTTGTTTTTTCAAAAGACGTGTCTTTGATGCACCGCCTTGGTGGCCGAGTTTTGGAGGTCTATCGTCCGTCGAGCTCTGAATGGATTGAGATCCATCCCAGTACCAGTCTTCATCCTACTGCCTGGGAGGGTACATTAATCTACAGGCTCAATACTTTGGAGGATGATTCGTGCTACGGTCTCTCAAACTTGATACGGCGTTTGCATCATTCTCTTGCTACAATGAACGAGTATGATATTACCGAAATCCCTACAAGATATTTAATTGACAGGACGGAGATTGTCCCTTTCAATTTGATTGAGACGGTAGAGGATGTACTCATGTACTCGTAGATATCTCTGTATATATCTAAGTCTATCCTCGTTGTTGAGACATGATTAAGGCTCGAAGCTCCTCTAGCTGAGAGGCTTGTTCGTCCATCTTCTGTCTGTCTGCCTCCCTTTCCTGCTGGATAGTCTGAAGTTGATGGGTTGTTGACTTCAATGCGCTGCTAGTACTCGCATGCGATTTCTCGGCTTCCTCCAGTTTCTTTTGAAGAGCGGACGCTTCCTGATGTTTAGCGTTCTTGAAAGTATGGAAAAGTTGGTTGAAGCTGTTAGTTATTTCCTGTATCTCGGTTTTTCCATCACGTAAAATCCGTGGCGATGAATAATGGATAAAAGGTTCAGTTGCATGCATATGGTGAGCGGCAATGAACAAGTAACATGAGGTCTCATGAGCTAAAGCTTCGCACTGTTTAAAGTTTAAATAGAATGAGGATAATCGAATTATGAAACCAAGTAACTCACGCGTTCAATCAAATCACGGCTGAGCCTGTTATATCTGGAACTGCAGTCTTTACGATCCAAGATAGGGTCCCTTAGCGCTCTTGTCCGGATGATTTCTTCAGCAAAGATGGTGTCAGATATAATATACTAAGGAGAAAGAAGAAAGGACGTGCCATATGATTCACTTCCACGGTACGCTCCATTAACTTGGCCGTAAATGGGTTCTCTTTTGGAAGCCCTTTCCCGTGTATTGGGAGTTTTGCTTGGGGTGTTTGATGGGGTATTCATATAGCTATTAGATGTAAAAGGATCTAGATGTTTTCAGTTTGATGACATTCTGAAATTTAATCTTGTACCGTCTTCGTCTCCATCATGGGAACGGCCACCCAAATCATTGGTGAGAGAAGGATCTATCTATTAGATATTAGTTGAAAATAAAGATAGCATGAATACGTTAATGAACTGACAGTTCCCTGGAAGACAGAAGAGGGACGACTGAATATGTCGTTTGGGGCGGATTGTTCGGATTGTTCTTGTTCAGAGTTTGGTAGGTTAAATTGAAGTTCTGGTTGGGTACCAGTAGTAGCTAGCATTGCCTGGTAAATAGGTGGGAGAATGTGGGCTTGAACATTGCTTAGGTTGGGTCTAGTGGGAGCCGGAGTCGGGGTTAAATTTTGAAGTGAATTTTGTTCTGTTGGCAAATGGGCCGATTGCCCCTATGTCTTGATTGAGTTGAGAAAAGAAGAGGAGCTTATTTTACAGACCATTTGAGCCGTGCTAGTAGGGGCAGTTTGAGTCGAATGGCTGGCTTGCGCTATCTTCTTTTGTCCACTTTTAGTATGTATACAGTCTTGCATGTAAGGCGAGCCAACACATCTATGACAAATCCTTTGTGCCGAGTTTGTTTTGCCAGTAGAAGTCTTTGAGGAAGCCTTTTTCCTTCCTCCCGCCATACTGTGTTATCGAAAGAGGGACTTGTACTTTTCCGGTCCAAACCAATCACGTGTTTCAACAGTTGTGACTTTATTTCCGGATTTCCGATTTCACTCAACTTTTGGATTTCGGATTTTCGGACATTTGTTGTGTTGGTCAACTTTTGAGTTTAGACTTTCGATTCAACTCTGACTCAAGTTGGACTCAAGTATCTTGAATTTTAGGTTGGTTCTTGGTTCCACAAACTAAGTCAGTTAGTGAATCCAAGAACAGTTTCTGCTGCATTTAAAAGTCAGTTGGTGGAACCAAGAACTGTTTCTGCATCCGAAAAGAAATTGTTTCTGCATCACAGAACTGTTGAACACATGCAGAAATTTCCAGTTTGAGAAACCATCAATATTTGATGGTTCTTACACAGCCACTGATAGATGAGAAGTTGAAGTTGGTTGATGACTCAAACTCATGTCTTCGTCCCCTCCTTCCAGAATTATCTTGAAAACACCTCCCTCATCCCCTGGACATGCACATATAGAACTAAATCTAACACATGGTCCTATCATCTCCCCTGTCAAAGCCACACGAGTTGTCAAAGATAAGACAAAACGTTCAAATGGAGCCCGTACTTCAAAAAGGCCTGCGGCTAGACAAAGAAATCTGGGACGGACAGATTCTCTGCTTAGCAGTATAAACAATGGTGACACAGATAACACGGAGATGGACACTTCATCGGCCGATCCACCTGCCGATCCACCTGCCGCTTTTCCTGCTTTTGCAATTTCACAAACTCCGTCTACTCCAAAGCATGAGATCGATTATATGGAATATGTGGACTCTGTGCTTGCAGATAATGAGGCATTCATCCAGATCGCTAAGAATATGTTTGTTGTCAATGGGTGGGACGACAAAAAAGGGCGTTCGAAGGTGCTTCAAATTGTTGTATCTTTTTTTTCGCAATTGAATAGCGGTTGTAGAACACATGGTATCACATCCAGAGATCTACAATAGGGCGGGAATATTTCTATGTCTGCACTTGCCCAAATAGCAATCAGGATGACTCCTGCGTCCATGAATACTTACTCAAAAACTATGGGGACGAATTATTTCCTAACGACTCGGATCTATCAGGTATGTTCTGGAACAACTGAGTATCAAAAGATTGAAAGAATTGTTTGCTAGACTTGGATGAAGAAGTTATTCTTTTCTCACGACAACTGGAAATGAACGAGCTTGATTATCTGAATTATTTCTCGTGTCCTTCTCCAAATATGAGGGGCTTGCGCGGCCGTGTCATCGTGACTTATACTGGTCTCGATGACGGATCTGGACTATGGAAATGCCTCAAAGATCCCCTTGCTTGTGGACACAAGGGAGTGTGTCGTTCAAAATTTTTCCAGTTGGTGCAAAGTAATCCGGACGCTGCGGACAGTGGAGGTGTCGATAACGAGACATGTAAGGACATGGTCTATATATCCTGGTATTGACTTGCTGATTCTGCTTGCAGTACCAGTTCCCAAGATACGCAACGCTTCTGGAGTAGAGCGCTCGGTTTCCTATAGACAACGCCCTCCTCCTATATGGGCCTCTCTTCCGAGTGATCCGCTATTTGAACGGATTCCACCCATCAAATTCCCTCCCAGATATCTACCGCTCAGTGAGGGATCTTCATGCTGTTGTCGTGCGACCGAAAGACTTGCATTCCGATCTGGGGACACAACTAAAGAACAGACGGCCATAGTTTACGGACTGACCGAGTTCTTTGTGGTGACTGTACAAGTTCAATCTTGCAGTTGCAAGTACCGGTTCATCGGTCCTGACTGTGCAAATCTGGGAATCTTCAATCTCAATAACAAAGTATTATTCACCCATGAGATCCTGGACGAGTATACATCCGCATATACAACCTCGGAGACACCATTCTCAGCTTGGATCGTCACCATGGAAAGGCGTTACACTTTTCATAGTGTCGGAGCACAGTCTTTCTGCAGTCCGGCAATATTCCGTTCAGCTTGGTTTGCTTATGCAAGACTCCAGTATCTGGACGGGGACATGCAGTGCGTTAAATGTGGACCTTCTCCGGAGAATACGATTTGGGATGGAGTCACCCTTGCGTTCAATAAAAAACACCTTCTACCATGTTGGAACCTCCAACAATATCTCAGCCCACCTCAATAATTCGGAACGCAACACTATATGTTCCGGATCAGAAGCTTATGCCGGACACGCCATCCAGAAAACTGGTCCAGAAAGTGGTCAACGGGCCACCTATCAAACCTGTCGCGCCCGCTGGTGTCGAACATGAAGGGGATTCTGATTCAGCAGTTGAGGATGACAATGCTGGTGACGACGAAGGAGGAGGACATCGCCCCAAACTCCCGAAGGGTACTCAGCAAATTTTGGAGCGTCTTGAAGCGGTTCCCAAGGCAGTCACACGACTAGCTGGAACGAATCCTCCACTTTCTAGGCTTTTTGAGCGTCATTTTGGAATTGATTGTGTCTACAGAGGCATCAAAGCCCCGGATGTATACAAAAGACTTTTTATCCAGGTAGAGATGATAGCTGGACAGTTTGAAATGTGTTGATTTACGCTCAATTAAAATTGACAGATCAGCGCAGAAGAATCGGTTCTTCAAATGGCAAACGGCAGTGCTCTGGAAGCGCTCCAAATCTTTGTTAAAGATCCAAATCGAATGAACGCAACTGCACTCATCGACATCCCGGTCCTTCATGAGGTGCTGGTCTACGAATTCGATAACAACGGTGGAGCATTGCCTACCGACTTGATAGAAGTTTGCATCTGGATTCTTGAGAAGGGGAATGCGGTCCTCCGCACATTGAAAAAGGATATACAACCATTGAAAGCTGCCGAAGGGCCTGTACAAGAGAAGCCTTGGATGGAGGTCAGTTTCAGTCTATACCCGGTGGATTTGAAAGACCTGAGATACCTTAGACCGGCTGCTGCTACGGCATGCCAAAAGTCAGGGAACGGCCAGCTTATCCAAAATTGAAATACGACACAAAACTGGATGCCGGTGGAAAGCGTGGAGCAAAATGTTCCAAGTTTTATTCACAGTACGGTGAAAGGAAACTGACTGGTGGGATAATGTGCGCTTGGTGTACGCATAGCATATGCTATGGGTTTCACTGCATTCCAAAAGGTGAAGGCAGGAACGACGTCTTTTCAGCATTGGTGACAAGATGGGAAAGCGCACCTAAAAGGGTGGTGTATGATTTTGCGTGTGCTTTGGGGCCATATTGTATGACTCGGGAACCTGCCTTCTTTGCAGATACACAATTTGTGATCGACGACTTCCATTCAACGGGGCACTCAAAGTGTGCTCCAGCGGCTTTCCTCAAGACATATTGTGCAGTTGACCCAAGACTCCGATACATCAACACAAGTGCAGGGGAATGCGGTAATAGCGGGATTTCGAGGATCCGTAAATCGGTCAGCTATATGTCCCAGGACAGGGCGATCGTATATACCAAGGTCTTCTTGTCCATCTGGAATAGGCAGATAATTAGGGGTATGGGTGTATAGACTCACGTATATGTACACAAATTGGATCTCATTGAATTGAGCAACTGAAGGGCAAAAGTGCGTAGTTAATCCGCAACCTAGACACTAGTTGATCAATTGAGTAAACAAAAAGCACAAGTGCCGTAGTTGGTAGATCCAGAAACCGAAAGACAAACGTGCCGTGGTTGCTAGATCCGGAAACCACAGTGCAAAGGCGCCATGGTTGGTGGATCGAGAAACCACAGTGCAAAGGCGCCACGGTTGGTGGATCGAGCAACCAGAACGCAAAGGCGCCGTGGTTGGTGGATCGAGCAACCAGAACGCAAAGGCGCCATGGTTGGTGGATCCAGAAACCACAGTGCAAAGGCGCCATGGTTGCTAGATCGAGCAACCAGAACGCAAAGGCGCCGTGGTTGGTGGATCGAGCAACCAGAACGCAAAGGCGCCATGGTTGGATCGAGCAACCAGAACGCAAAGGCGCCATGGTTGGTGGATCGAGAAACCACAGTGCAAAGGCGCCACGGTTGGTGGATCGAGCAACCAGAACGCAAAGGCGCCGTGGTTGGTGGATCGAGCAACCAGAACGCAAAGGCGCCATGGTTGGATCGAGCAACCAGAACGCAAAGGCGCCATGGTTGGTGGATCCAGAAACCACAGTGCAAAGGCGCCATGGTTGCTAGATCGAGCAACCAGAACGCAAAGGCGCCGTGGTTGGTGGATCGAGCAACCAGAACGGAAAGGCGCCACGGTTGGTGGATCGAGCAACCAGAACGCAAAGGCGCCGTGGTTGGTGGATCGAGCAACCAGAACGCAAAGGCGCCGTGGTTGGTGGATCGAGCAACCAGAACGCAAAGGCGCCGTGGTTGGTGGATCCAGAAACCACAGTGCAAAGGCGCCATGGTTGCTAGATCGAGCAACCAGAACGCAAAGGCGCCATGGTTGGTGGATCGAGAAACCACAGTGCAAAGGCGCCACGGTTGGTGGATCGAGCAACCAGAACGCAAAGGCGCCGTGGTTGGTGGATCCAGAAACCACAGTGCAAAGGCGCCATGGTTGCTAGATCGAGCAACGAGAACGCAAGCTCCTCGCCGGTTGTTCAATCTATGAGTGCAGTTCAATTGCTCGTTCCAGCAACAGAAGCAGTCTTTAGTTAGAGTTCAACACTGAATGGATTTCAAGAAACACAACAAGCTAATAGGTAGGTAGGTAGGTGTATTAGTACAAGCTTGTGAGTACTGAGGCAGGACTCCAGCAGGCGGTGCCATCAAAAACAGCCGGCTGTGACCCGATTATTGGCAGGCTGGCATCGTTTTGACGGCGGGACACTGCCCACTTATTCGCAGCAAAGCGGCAATTCTTTGGTTGTGTTTGCCTGCGCCTAGAGACACATTCTCGTGTCTGTCCCCTTTGCTCCGTTAGCGTTCAGCTCAAGTACTTGTTTCTACTCATGTCTTCGCCTGCTGCCTGCCCTGTTCTGGCACTGCCCACGGAAATTACGGCCGAAATCTTCCTACGCTGCATCCCCGTGGGCCCTACCTCTTCAACCAGCCCTATGCGTACACGCGGCTAACACGCCAAGTACATCACCAAAAGTGGGGGCATGTGTTATGCCTTTGTGGCTTGGCATCATGCAGATGTGGGTTTATCATGGATTGTGAAGGTTTATAATCTCCCACCTGGCATATAGAGCCTTGACAATCCACTAAAATGATTATATCCACCTTGTAAATGCACATATGGCTTATACTATCGGCACCAGATTTTGAAAACCCGTGCCCGAAGTGCCACTCCCGCTTTCTCAGGCTAGTGAACTACGTAACTGGGATGTTGAAGTGGCAGTGGCTTGCATTTTATTCGCCCAACAGATCCAGAGAGACTGAAATAATGCTATTAGAATCCCGAGCATGCAGCGCTGCATTGCTGAATGCACTAACAACTTGAAGCCGCTGCAGTGAACGCGCTGGCTGAAGCCCGAGTGTCACGGTGTTATGGACACTGCCAGGCGGCTAGAAAGCGATGAACTACGACTCACCTTCTCTGTAATTGAAGGATAGGGCTCAGAATAAATGAGATAAGTAGTTTGGGCCAAGTTTTAGATCAATCATTCAGCCACACACTGCCGCAAGTGCTTGGTCCGTGCGCGTTGTTTGGTCTTGCATATCCCATCACGTGGAAGTTGATCAGCAACGCGTCGCATCTTTCTGAGTAGCGGCAATGTGGCAGTAATTTGATGCCATCACCGTTCCCTCCGGATTTGGACGCACTGCCAAAATGTGAGGTCCTGATGGACGGCCTCCATATAAAATCAACGGACAGAGATCAGCTGCCCCACATAGTCTCAAAAATGCTCTAAATTTATTATACATGTATTCTAGGAAACATATTTCTATACCGTCCCCTTGGGCTGAAGATCTGAGAAATATGCACCCGTATCGAGCTGAAAAGCCCAAAAGTTTTTCTTACAATACATGTATAATGGGTCAGAATAATATTTGGGCCGGTTTTTGGGCCCATATCAGGTGCGTGGGAGCTGATAATGTGGCCGTCTGGATCAGCGGCAACGAGCCTGAAAGCTTGGACAAACAAAGGCCAAATTAGATGGTCTGCCCCCCCAGCAGAGCTTCTGAGCCTCGAGCACTTGTTTAAACTGTTTCCAAACCAAATCCAACACCAATCCTGGAGGTTCATGCATCTCATGGCCGAAAGAGACGAGAACATTACTCGACTGTGCTTTGCCATCAAAAAGCGCGGATCACGCTTAGTAAGCGAACGATTTTCGACCCGTTGTTGCCGCTACTCAATCTTTCGTCTTCCCTCTTCCACTCCCCTTTTCCTCCGCGCGCCTCCCCGGCCATTTGAGCCCCAGAATCCTCAAAGGCTGTCAGGCTTCAGAGTAGCTGGCACTCAAGCCCTCCTCAACTGCCACAAGAGCACTCTCGAGCATCCCCCCGAGCTTCGTCCATGAATGCCTCTTGTATCGGGAGCCAGTCCATACCGAACCACTATATCGAAAGATCACTCTGCGAGCACCCTCCCCCTGCGCGTCAAGCTCTAATGAAGGTGCCGCCATCGGCAGTGAAGTCGTCGCCTGCCCTCTACCTCACCAAGTCCAAATCATCAAGTGCGCGTGTCAGTCAAGTCTTCAAGTGCGCGTGTCAAGTCCTCGTGAAGGCCTCGCAATCGGCGACATGCCCTCATTCCCCTACTCAAGCCCTCAAGTGCCTGTGTACATTCCGCACGCCGTCCTCAAGCGTGACGTCTCCACTGTGGGGTTTCTGCGCCATCGCTCGAGCCCCGCTCCCCCTATGAACTGCACGTGGGCTCTCCCCTTCCCTGCCGTGTTCTGCTCCTACGCCACCCAATCCCACCCTTGTTGCTGGTTGGCATGTCTGGAAAATCAGGTGCGGATGTCTCTTGTATAGTTTCGGTAGTCCAGGACTCCTGTCTTACTTCTGCAATGCAATCCATTCTCACTGCATATCTTGCATTCCTTACAATCGATTCAAAGGCGAGCTAAAAGCAAGGCACTCCGCTGCAATGCACGGAAACCTATATAAACCCCATAAATGCTTGTAAACCCTCACAATCGTGATGACGATTGTCAAAAAACCCGCCCCTTATAAACCGGGGTGAAAGGTCATCATGATTTTTGGGGTTTATAGAGATTTATGTCGATTGTGGGGCTTATAAAGCTTTGCAATCACCTATAATTTTCTCCCACTTTTGGTGATGTACACGCACGATCGCACCAAACGGATTTGCTATACTACTATGTCGGAAAAATCTTAATCGGCTTTAATCGGCTTCAAAGGCGTTCAAATCCGATGCACGGTCACATGCCTAGGCCTGGCTTCGAGCGCACAGGTCAGAATCCTTGAACCACTTCGAAGTCTTGGCATGCTGCGGTGAGTGTTCCAAGGTCTCCAATTGTACAAGGCCATCTATAAGCCTTCGAACTGCTTCCAGGGGTGTCAAACCACCCAAGCAGTAATTCAATATCCTACATTAATCCTTCTTTGATTTTAGTGGATACACAGAAAAAGATGGCAAACATATGTGTATTGCACAAGGGTATCTAAATACATCACAGTATAATCTATGGGTGTCCCTAAGGCTGACGAAGGTTCTGAATGCCAGCAGCATGAGAATCAGACAAAGGGTGTCGAGCGGCAGACTCACATAGCCATAACGCTCGCATGGGCAGTGATACCGCGACTATATGAATAACAACATTAACGAGACGGCCACCTTGAAGGGGACAGCCGCACCTGGCTGCGCGACTAAGAACTGAGAAAATGGAAGACTGGACGACACCAGAATGTGCAAAGAGGTTGTCCTTCAACCAGCTTGCTTGTCATTGATGCATAATGGTGCGCACGCACCTTGAACGACCGATAGTCTGAACGAGGGCAGTGGGGGGATGGTGGGGGAGAGAGGAAGGGAACAGTGGAGCTGGCGTTACGGAGCGCGGGTTCATATAGTCGCCCGCTCCACACCATGACATCACTCGCTCCACCCTTATGATCTTTGCCCCGCTTCCTGATTTAATTTCTCTATACTGCCACTAAGTACTGACTCTGACTCAGGCACGTATCCAGTACCACTGCTGCATCTGCCACTGAGCGGGAACTTGAAGCTCGCCGATACCATCCGACTTGTTTTGAACCACAACACGCACCCCTCTCTAATTCTGAGCACCTTGCTGATTGTATTGACCGACAAAGCATCGACCCGTGTGTGAACACACAAAGGGACTTAGTGTTCTGATGAAGAGCAGAGAATAGAACACTATGAGTCTATGACGGTCTCGGACTCGCATACCTTCATTCGGCACGGGACTACGTAGTATGGAAAGCCGGAGCACCACGCTTTTAAGCGACGTCCGGCTCCCTCTGCCGTATGATTGGCGGGTTCAAGACCCCGAAAACTCATTCAAATCATCTATTCTATGGCGCCCCTCCCGGTGCGGCTGTTCCAGCCGCATAGCGGCTTGGCCTTGCTTGTCGTAGTCAGTAGCACGTGACCAATCCAGGCTTTTCCCGAGACTGCCAGCGCAGCGCTTCGTGCCTCGCCCTGAGCGTCTCCATCGTGGTGATTGGAGGAGATTCGAGTGCCCTACGTGCCCAGCCGCCTTCAGCTATCCTAGCCCACCGCTGCATCCAGCGAGACCCCGCCTTTTTCCACCACGTCATCCGATCGTGAGGACCTCTACCTGCCTCGCAGAGCTGCTTCGTCTCCCCCATTTTCTCTCAGCTTTCGTCTTTGCTCTTCCCTGTCCGCCTTCCGACGCTTTCACATTCAAAAACTATGTCTTATGCTTCCAATTTTGCCTCGCCGGCCACCCACGAGGATCTTGTTACGGACATCAACGGAGGAATGGCGGGAATTGGTCCTGAGGGTCGGAATATGTCCAGGAGAGTTTTGTCATATCGAGAGCAAGAGGCGCTGGGTATGTGGGCGGCGACGATGAAGGTTATGGCTGGTACGCAGATGCACTTGCCTACAGCTCCGGTTTTTGTCCCTGTCACCATTCGTCTCCCCCATTCCCAGTCCCTGTCCCATTTCCATCCATACCCTCTCAGCGCTCAGCCTTCTGCACCACCCGGCTCGCCGCGCCAGTTTCCACGCCCCAACCATGTTTCCGACTCACATACGACGGCGACAACGGCAGGGATTCTGCACGAGGCGTCAACAGCTTGTACAAGAATCATGCGTGTCGCACAGGCCCTCGAACGACGCGGCAACGCCGAACGCCGTCTCTCTCGCAAACGACGTGCCCGTCCGCCTCCGGTCAGTGCTGTGCGGCCTGCACCCGCATCCACAGTTCCTGCTGCCGGCGACAACAGTCCCTGCAGAGCGGCCACAGTCCGCCCATCTCGACCCTCGGCCCCGGGCCCCCTGAGTCTCGTCGGCTTCCTGTCCGATCCTCCTGTGGCACCACCACCTCCCGCACCGTCTCGTCTCTCTCCTCCTGTATTGCCGCCCCACCCTCTCCTTCGCACCTACGCCGACGCCGGAACAGAATCACAGCCCGCTCCTCTTTCTTGCGACATAGCTGTTGATGCGACAGCTGTGCGTTGCTTCTCCGATATATCTGTTGCAACCACCGACACTGACGACGATCACACCACAACTTACGGCGAGATCCACGAGCCCTTCGCACGTTCGTTGGCTCGACTTGTACCCCGCAACTTGGAGCGGGAACGGAGATTTACGCAGGCGATATATCTGGATGACTGGTACCGCTGATAAGCCGCTAGAAAAACCAGCTATGAAACACGCACTTTTTGCGATTTACAGCGCGCATCTAAGAACCAGCACATCTCCGTGTGGCTGGTTAATCAGGATTATTATCCACCAAACCAGGAGGCTTAGAACATCCACTCTGCGAAGTAAGGTTGAAGCCCCAGACCTACGAACCTTAGAACCCACAAAGTTTTATCGTGCTTAGCTGGAATACGCGACGCGCCGGGGTCACGTGACATGTCATTAGACCAGCGGAGATGTCCGAAGGAGATTAGGATTGTTCGTCTAAGATTATCGGAATCTTAGGGGTACATCCCGTAGAAACCTATAGTATGTGGTACCGTTGGAAAGTTACGGCCCAGCGCTACCTAAGTAACGAAGAGAGAGCGTAAAGGGAGGAGACCAGGGCTAAGAAATGCACCACACAACTCGTTCAACAGGAGTTGTCCTATACCGATCGAGGGGTTAGAAACCTAGGAACCGTAACAACCCCAACTCTCAAGACAGACACCTAGGGGGCGCGGCCCACCAATCACATAAACCGCGCAGCATATCCGACGACTATTTAATAAGCAATGTATACCAAAGTAGTCGATCATCGTTTGTAATTGTAAATACCTGTAGTATAAAAGACCAGAGGAGCAGAGAGGACGGCACTGAATCGGACCCCAGTTCGTGTACGAGGCAACTACCATTGTCCCTCATCACAGCTAGGATTTGGTTGAGGGCTTTACTCTGGAATTCCGCTGTCTTGCGATAGTGTCCCGAATTAAAGTTTCTTTTGATAAATCGTCCGTTCTTAAGATCGTCGAGCTCCGTGCTAAACCGTATCCGTCTCCGTTGAATCCGCTCCGTAACTCCGAAGTACTCCGTGTCCGTTGAACTGGGAATTTTGAGATCCGAAGTCATTCCGAAGACCGTTTATCCGCTCCGATAAAGAGAATCAGGCAGAAGCCTTAAAAACCTTGCCGGCCTTAAAAACCGTATCTTGCATATAGCTGAGAAGCTTAAAATCTAAAAGTCCCACAAGACTCATACTCCTAAGAATCTTGACTCTGTCAAATTCTACGGACGAGACTATACCATAACCAACTTGGAAGTTCCTCTCTTACGAGACCTTTCTTGTGCAGAAACCTTAAATCTTGACTTGGAGCTCCTTAGACCTACACTTGTGTCTAATAAGACCCGATCTCGTCAGATAAACTTTGGTGCAGTAAAGAGGTGTTTAGTGGATTAAGTCCAGGTTTCCGGGGGTTGTGCTAGAGTGCATCTGTTTAGTCAGAGGACGATAGTGCGATAACTTGGTTGGTTGGGTTTAGTTTGTTTTTCATTTGCACGCTTAGTTTCTGAGCAACCGTTTCATCTGGAGCCCACCGCGAGGGGGTTTCGAGAAGAGATTTTCAATCTCTGCATAAAGAAATTATCTTTGAGATATTTCGAGTCATCCGTGGCTTAGTTTTCGAACGAGAAGTCAAGAAGGAATCTTGAGTCCTAAAAACTCTGAAACCTTAGACAACTGTTTTAGAGCGCACATTTGGCAATCCAGGCAAATCTGTCCATAAACAGATAAAACCACGTCTTCGCAAGACTCAGACCACGAGTCAAACGAGGAAGAATCCGTAGAGTTCGAAGGTTCTGGGAATTTACCAAGTACATATTGGGATATTCCTGGAAGTAGAACTTCTGCCCGCTCCGCTGCAGCCAGAATTGTTGCACCCCTAGAAACCGCCTCTAGAAGACGAGTTTCAATTCCCGAGAAAGCTAGAGCCGAAGCATCTGCTAAGACTCAAAGCCGTATAGACGCGAACTTAGGACGAAGGTCTAAGAACGTGAACCCTATTGCCGCTACCGCGAGCACTAGTCGAAACCAAGGAGCAGCCATAGCTTCTACCAGTCAAAACCCCTCCGTTTCGAGACCGGCTTCGCCAGTTTCAAACACTTCGTTCCAAACGAATATACCTAGAACTCCAGTAGTTCAAATAACTCAACCAGTACCGAGTGCCGTCCCAGTTGTTAAAACCAGGATGTCAGGAGTTGCTAGTTTCCGTGTACCGGTCCCTTGGGACAGGAACGCACCAAGTTTCGATGGAGAAACCGCTGGGAGTCTTAAGCTTTATATTCGCTACTGTCAACAGTATTGTGGATCAGGCGAATATA
>JARJCN010000092.1:0-173620 GCA_029282135.1 Mycena belliarum
GATATTTTGCATCCGATTTTGGTTGCTTTCATTTGCTTTACAAAATGGTAAGTAGCGGGATTAACTTCGGACCCCCCATTATTTACGATCCGCCGCTGTGAATCACCCCATTTCCGCGCTCGCTATAAATACCACTGGAGGCGAAGTCTCAGCGCATAATCACAAAGGACCACGGCCGCGAGCAGCTTCCACAACTAGTGATGGCAAAGTTCGGTTCGGTTCAGGTTCGGGGCATATTTTCCCGAACCCCGAACCTGAACTTCGGTTCAGGTTCACCAATTTGCTGAACCCCGAACTGAACTTCCGGTTCAGGTTCGGTTCGAGTTCGAACCCGGTTCGAACCTGAAATATTTTTGAGGCCTGTGAGGTTCAAAATCTTTTAGACAAAAATGTTCAAGTGGTACAAGGAGCACTAGCCCTATGTGCTCTGATGTATTCACAACATTTTAGCAGTTGGGAATCACAGCTAGAGCACATTTACAGCAAATAGGGGCATGGGTCATCTATGCATGTTCCTCCAAAAGCAAGATTAGTTCCCTGTGAGCACAAGGCAAGACATGGGGAGTGTGACATGATTATTGTAGGTCAGTTACATGCTTGCTAGCCGCAAAATTAGCTCAAAAAACAAGTGAAAATTGGTCAGAAAGTACTGTTGAGGTTCGGGGTTCGGTTCGGTTCAGGACAATTTTTTTTGGCCCGAACCCTGAACCGAACTTCAGGTTCAGGTTCAGCGCTTTCCCGAACCCCGAACCTGAACTTCGCGTTCAGTTCGGTTCGGTTCAGGTTCGAACCGAAATCTCGAACCGAACTTTGACATCACTATGGACCACAACTGTAATCCTGATCTGTCCTCAGGCCGCTCGACCGTTAACCCTATTAGTATCTCATGATTCTCACCCCCTCTTTTATGCACAGTGAACTTGACCTCCGGTTTCAACGGAGAAGCAGACTGCCGAGGGGCTTAGCAATATCAAACTTCCAGGTCACCAGATACAAACCGAAGGTAGGTCACTTGGGTTGTCCCATCTGAATTGAGTGCCATCTATCCAGTGGATACTACAGATGATAGTTCAGAGCAAGTTCAGAGTTGCTTCAGAGTGCAAGATTCAAAAGATTGAAAGACGGACGCACATTGTTTCGCTCCGGTTGACCATCATTGACACTGTTCTGTGGTCCCCTTCCGATGGCCCAGGCGCCATGAAAGACGCTGAAGCTGTCAATGTTCTCCGATTCAGTTTCAACCGCCCGGAGAACTCGTTCACGCCGAAGGTGAGCCCCAACGATGCTGTCTCCTCCACGCCATCCCTCGTCTTCCAGGCTTCTACTGTGATTTTGTTGGTATCATCATTTATGTCTGAATCTTCTGTCGAAACCAAGATCCAGCGACTGATTCCAGGCTCCTCCTTTCCCAGCCTGACTTCCATTTGGACAACACAAATACTAACACTGTGTGGATCTTAAGGCTTGAAGGACAGGTAAGTTAGCGGGGGTTGAGATGGTTCAAGCAGGTCGGGATTTCGCTCCTTTATACGAGGGCCCCATCAGTGCGCCACAGCTAAAATCGTAGAACAACACAACTTGCACCGGGAAGCCCGGTGTCTCTGGCGGTGAAACTTCATTCTCTAGGAACTTCCTTGTTTTTTTGAATTAAGATAGGGGGTCTCGGACACAGAAAACAACGAGGCTAAGCTGGTATGTCTGGCGGTGAGGCCCAAGTCCGCAGGTCCTTTCTTGTTGTCTGGGATTAGCGCGGGGGGCTCGGGCTCGGACACGACTCGGAGAACAACATTACAAGAAGTTGAAATAACTCTGCCCACTGCAGTGTAGTACTATTCCTGACCTTGTTTCCCGATTTAGTGTGCAGGGCATATAAAGCCAGCTTTGAGCGGGGTACATCTACCACCAGCCGTCGAAATCCGAGGCGAGAGTCGGCCTGGACGAAGGGCGGATGGCCGGCCCGGTCATCCGACCCGTCACCCAGCGGCAGTGACGTTTCCTTCTTCCCACCACCTCGCCGCTTGCGCTCGCTGTGGAAGCCCCGCCGCTGCTGCATCGACCCCTTGACCCGAGCATCGACTCGGAGCGTCGCAATCGCCCCCGCCCAACGCCTCCCTGCTCTCCATCCTCAGTGCAGGGCCACATCACCTCTGTGTTCAAGTTGTCCGCTCGCCCGTTGCGCGTCCTGCGCCCGTCGTTCCTTCGATGCACGACCCTTCCTCCGAGTCTCCAGACCTCGCGCCACTGACATTTGTTTACCCGGCGCCTCTCGTCCCAAGTTTAGCCCTCTCGTTCTGGCCCCTCCGCCACGTCACCCTCCTCCGGAGTCGCGTCGCGCGCCCTGCGCCCGTCGTTCCTTCAGTGCACGACCCTTCCCCCGAGTCTCCAGACATTGCGCTACCGACGGTTGCTGGCCCGTGCGCCTCGCCTTTCAAGCTCTTAACACCGGGCTACTGCTAGGGCGTGGATGGGTCCAGGGTGTATGCTCATTAGCGGGCGGTGCGTTCCCTATGATGCGGGTATTTTATCGGTCCGTGCGCTCCATGCCGCTGCAGTTGCAGCGCCCGAGCGCGCCTGCGTCCCAGTGTCGTCGTCGAGGGCCTACGTGCTGCGCCAGCCGCTCCGAACCGGGCCCGTGCAGGCCGCGCGCCGCGGGGGTGGGCGGGCGAGTGGAAGTTGGAAGTTGGAACCGGGGGGCGGACGCCTAACCTGCGCCAGCTGAAGTAAACTGGATCGTTCCCCGTGATCATTCCTACGTATACTACCCGCGCCGAGCACCGGTGATGAGAATTCTGTAATCCTGTATCTATGCTGAGTTCGTTCATTGTTAATTTGTGTGTTTCAGCTGTAGGTACCACTTACCAATTGGAGAGTGCCCGGACTGCCGACTCCTCGTGTGAATATATGACTGCGTAGCTGGAGCTTGAAATTGAATCTTGAACGTACGCGCTGGGCTCCATAGGAAGTGATCACAGTCAGGATTGCGGTTTTGGGGGCTAGGATCTGCATTCAGCGCTAAGAGGCTGAGGGAACGGGGGAGATGTAGAAGAAAAGAGCAATCCAGTGCGGTTCGTATGTACTTCTACTTGAATTCAGAGTTCCTGACACGAAAGAAATCTGGGACGCCGCCTCGTCATCTATCCAGAGGCATGGAAGCGGCATATCTTGCGGGAGTTTCAGCTGAGCGAGACTGTCTGCTGCCGTAGATCAAGATGTTGAGCATGCCTTGAGGGATCGAAGCAGGCCAGGGGGAGACATTCGAGCGCAGGCGCCGTCAGAGGCTGTATCAGCCGTACCGTCGCGTCCTTATCCAAGTTGGGACCTGCAAGCGAGGCGCGGTGGACGGCTCAAAGGACTGGTCGAGGCCGCTGACCCCCCGACGGAAGTCGCAATGTGTCCGTGACGGCGCTCCCCAGAGTCCAGATGGTGAAGCATTGAAGAAGCAAGTTGGACTCAGCCGGTGCATAGCCACAGCGGATGGCTGTCCCGTCCGCCGAGATGCCGGTGTCGTTGAGGGGGAAGACAAGATGCGGAGCAGCGGCCCGGGCACGTGTCTTCCACGTGGCGTCTTTTGCCAATGCCTCGAGTCGACTCTGAGTCTCAGTTTGGTCTCAGTCTCGAGTCGTCCTCTCGCCGCCAACAAGCAGTTCGTGCTTTGTCTCCCTCGAGCCCGTTCGAAGTTCAACGTTCAACGTTCAATCAGCTAACCTCGATTAGTAGAACCACGGCGCAGATTGGTCGCATCGAATCTTCCTAGTGGCAGGGCTTTGTGGGTTCACCCTACTACTAGCACGACAGACGAGCGGAAATCGTCCCCGCCGTCGCCCGCGACCGCTTCGGGGCTCGTGCGCGCCGCTAGCGCCGTGTTCCGCGCCGCGATGGCCAGAAAAACGTGCACCGTCTCTCCACGCCTCCGGATCACGCCTGCCTCAGCCTCAGCGCGCGAGCGCGCATGCAATACTTGTCTCAAACCCAACGCCAAAGGCGGAAGACGCGTCTAGAGATGCATGCGCCTCCATGGACCGCTTTCTTCCGCCCGCGTCGCCATCACCCAGCGACGGGACGGACACCGTGGCGGGAGG
Organism: Mycena belliarum; assembly: GCA_029282135.1. Taxonomy (NCBI): domain Eukaryota; kingdom Fungi; phylum Basidiomycota; class Agaricomycetes; order Agaricales; family Mycenaceae; genus Mycena; species Mycena belliarum. The sequence continues at coordinate 4,080 of JARJCN010000092.1, forward strand.
GTCATGCGCGTACCACTCGCGCACGTCGCTCCGTCGCGCGGGGAAGGAACACGCTTTCCTGCTCCCGTCTTCCCCTGTCTCTTCCCTTGCTTCCGACTCATCGCCCGTGCGCGCACCCCCGATGTCCACCTCAGATCCAAACTCAAAGATCTACGCGCGACTCCGGCTCCACCCAGCGCACAAGAAGACACCTCCACAGCCGTGCATGCATCGCCGTCTGTGCCACCTTCACGCGCCGCCATCGTCGCACCTCGCGCTGCGTAGGGCGTAGGGAAAGAGTGGGAGGACTGGTTTGCGCGTCGCTCAAATCGCTGTGTCGGGCGCGGACTCTGTCCGGCTCCCGTATGCCCCTTAGCATCCGCCCGCGCCGCTGCCCGTCTCCACGCCAAAGTATGACGTGCGCGACTACAAGTTTCCATGGAGCGCCTTCCTTCTGCCGCCTGCGTACCCGACACCCGGCGCCCATGACTACGGCGACACGGATGCAGGGAGGGCGGGGCGTGTGTCGCCCGAGCGCGTATCCGACCGTCGGGCGCGGAGGTGTGCCGTTAGCGCCCATCACCACGCGGACGCAGCTCCTTTCGTGCAGGGGAGCAAGAGGACGCGCACGATTCCTGTTCGCGCGCCGTCTTCACCCGCCCGCCCGTGTCGTGCTCAGGTCCCGCCTGTCGTGCGACGTTTGACCCACAGACCATCTCGTCCCCATCCCCTTCCACAGCCCTGACACGACGGCCTCTCCCTTCGCTCACCCCCGCGCGCAGACACGTTCGTTGCTAGCCCTGTCCTCACGCTCGCCCACCGCCCCAGCTGCCCGCCTCTAACTCAAGCTGAACAGACGACGAGGGCGACGCCGCCTCAGACTCATCGCTTTCGTCTCGTAGCACGCGGGATGGGCGCCGAGCGCATTTGCGGGGACGAGCCGCGGTAGACGGACGCGCTGCGCTACCGAGTCCCGCGCTGGTACAGTCTGTGTCCCCGGCCGTGTCTGCTGCCACGTCGTCAAAGCACGACACGCGCGGTTCCGCTTCGGGCGCCGTCGGTATGTTTCTGCTGTTTTTGCACCAGCGCCCGTGTCTTTTAACTATCCTGGAACAAAGGACGGCGTGCTCTGTGTTGCGTCGCCCCGCGTCGAGTCGATCTGCATTCCGGGCAGCGCGTGCGCTCGATCCGATTGTCCATCTGTGGTTTACGGGATACATTTCATCGTTTGCCCCGCGCTGAATGCTGACACTCAGACTCTCAGTGTGTCAGCGCGACCCTCAGCGCCTGCGTCCTCCTGCTGCTCCAGCTCAGCGGATCTCTGCAGCCCGGATGCGGGCGCGCGTCTTCGCGATCTCGCCTCCCCCCTCCTCCTCGCATCGCCTGTGGTCGCCGTGGGGCGCTCGTCTTGCGCACGTCTTGCGGCGCAGTTCACATCTCTCATGAACCAGAGATCCGCGGCAACTGTCGCTATAATTTACAGTGGGTCTCTACAAATACAAAAGTATGCTGTTTGATGTACAAATGTAACACAGCGCATAAATTGGCTTTCTATCCGTCGGCGCGTACCTGGCGGTGACGCCTGTTACTTGCGCTCACCTCGGTGACGATGACGCGGTGCAGGGTTTGGTGGATCCGCCACGGAATTACTAGTAGTTCCATTCCCGCCGAAGCCTCCAGGCCCGTTGTACGCTGTTGGCGGGTAGCCAGTCTAAATGAGCTTGACGGTTAGCTGTATCAATAATACAACATGATGAAATACATTGGGTGTATTAGGATTGTTCCCGCCAAGATGTCCGGCAAATGGCGCTTGCGGGTAGTTGGTGGAATTATTTCCATTCCCGCCGAAGCCTCCAGGGCCGTTGTACGCCGTTGGCGGGTAGCCAGCCTAAATGAACTCGATGGTTAGCTGTATAACGATACAAAATATCATGTCGGAAAAAAGCCTGTCAGCTTGCAACGGCATGGTCTGGCATGTGACCTTGCCGGTGCTTTGAACCATGGCGGGCAGCCTTCAAACCACTTCGAAGCAGTTCGAAGATTTGGTGGGGGTTTCAAGCAGTGGCATGGTGTGTCAAGCCATGTACAAATCATATGCTAATATTGAGACTCTGGACAACTGGATGAGACGGGGAGAGAGAAAAGGGAGTGTAAAGAATGAGATTGTCGGCAAATCCAAATTTCATAGGATTCTTTGAGTAAGCATGTTCAGGACTATTGTGGGTCATCGGAGTCTATCTGCCGGATTGCCGAGAGGTGTGGAGCGCGGTGGGGCCACAACCCGGTGGCTCGACCAAGATACAAAACTCAGGTGGGGTCGTCGGGGAATTTTACCCTACCTGTGTAAGCGCATGCGCCCACTTAATTCTCGGGCACTAGTAGTTCATTTGATTAGACATCTCTTACCTTCTAGTACTTAGTCCTATAACTAAGCAACTAAATAATGATAGTATGGTAGTGAGCAAATGTGTAAGGTAACCTCGCTACACTTGGGAAAGGCTTGTGTCGAATCGACATAGTACTTTTGTTACTTCTGAAGGACCGAGGCTTGACAGAGCTTGGAACGCCGCCGTGGCTTGGAACTTGTCAGCCAGGTTATAAGAGGTTGCAGGATTCCGAGCTGTGCGTTAGAAGCCAGCTAAAACCATGCGACCATGGAACGGCATGCATCATCTTCAAAGCCGATAGAAGCTGAATTGCATTTTTCCGACACAAGTACGTTTGTGGATGCATTAGGATTGTTCCCGCCGAAATTTCCGGCATATGGTGTTTGCGGGTAGTTGGTCTGCGCGAACGCGATGGTTAGCTGCGTCAATTAGGCGAAGCTCAAAACGCGCATTCGTTCCTTGCTGGTGTTGCTGGATGGGATTACTTAGCTCGGGGCGATGCAAGGCTGAGTTGAGTCCTGGCTGACGATGCCACTTACATTGTAAGCTCCAGGCCAAGGCTGCTGTAGACGAGGGGAGAGTGAGCGACATGAGCAGTGTTGTGCATTTCCACTCACGTTCTGTTGTGGCTGGTTCAAAGGAGAAATTGGGACAGATTGCCACTGTTGCTGCCGTTGTTGCTGTGTAAAATACTGTCAATCCGATGGGATGGTCTGAATCGAAGAATACTCGCATTATAACCACCGAACGGCGCGTGTGGAGCCGGATACCCTCCACCGCCTTGCATGGGCTACAGTCACGGGGTAACGATTGGCGAATTGCACATAGTCAGGAAGATTGGGGTTGCCTCGTACTCACACCAGTATTGTAATTCTGGGGATGTTGATTCGTAGAAAGAAACTGGGGCTGCCCTTGGAGCCCCCCTTGTTGGCCTGACATTGTCGGCGGTATCTGCGGATAAATCAGTTGTGATAATCTAAACAGTTGGGAGTGGTCACTTGAACGAGAGGCGGCGGCGCTCTTGAACCCTGGGTCCAAATGAGACACGGCTCTCATAAGCCCTGATCAATGAAGGATTCGACGACCTACCTGGGACATCCCATGTCGAGCGACCTGGCTTGCAGATGATCTATCTACCCCTGTGTTTGGCAGTTCAACGTCAGCCCAAAGGAGCAATGGGTCAACACATCAACGTACCAGATTTCTTTCGGGGTTTAGCTATAGCTCGCAATCAGTAAAGCAGAAGAGACGCGTAGCTCTGACACACACGCTGCCGCTCTCCATACGTTTTGAGAATAACTAGAGCGCTGAGTCAGCTTCTGAAATTTGACAACAAGCGATGGAGTGGACTTTACGCGCGTCGTTCGTTCCAAACTCTAGGAAAGCCGGTCAGGTCTCCCTCATAAAGTAGATAGGATGACATACTCTTTTTGTAGGCTTCTCGCCGTTCCCGATAGTGTGTGATATTCATAGCAACATATGGTTGTTTACTATGGTTCATGTCGGTAGTTGTTTGATACATCTTGTCATCGTCCAAGAGCATATCCACTGAGCGGGGCCCTCCCATCCATATGCTCTTGGATCCCTTTCGGTGTATAGGAAAAACCGGATCGTCAAGAGGCATCCATCCCGGGTGCCAGCGATGAGGGGAATCCTAAATCGAAATCCAGCACGTCAGCTCTGAGCTGTTACGGAGATGCGCAAACGGGTCAGTGCTCTTACAATCTCAGCGCTAAACGACGAGAATGGGGCAACATCGATAGTCGCTGAGTCCATTTGGACCGCCACCACAAGGCAGGGACGGATCTTTCCCCACGTTCCGGACCCCGAGTCCCAATAGTTACTGCGGCTGCTGGCGTCGATAATTTCGCGGTCCCCATGGTCACACCAGAGGATCTGACCGACGAAGAAATCTTCCTCAGACTGGAATCGCCGGTACTTCGTCATGAGTGAGGAAGAGCGAACGAACAACGGTGACGCCGCCGGCAGATCCTGATTCCTGACACTTTATGTGCTTGCACGAGTGGACCCACAGACGTCCGGTCTGGGAATGCCAGATCGTGTACCCGTTCTGATTCTGATTTTGGAGAACGGGCACATCTTGAATATGAACATCAGATCTGGGCGGTACCAGCTTGTCCGCCGGAGCCGCGCGTGACCGTGACAGTGCCGTCACTGCCACCCGACGACGTGGGGACCCACCACATTCCCCTCCTACCTCGAGCCCCGCCTTTGCCGACCCTCCACGTCCTATGTCCCGAGAACCATCATCTGCTCCCAATACCTACTTCTGGGCAGTCATAAAGCCGTCAGCAGTCCATTCAACGGCATATCTGGAATCAGCACTCGCTACGTCGGCCGCTGCTCAGGTCCACTGCGGTGAATATCTGGCCGTGGTTCGGGATCCATTCCCCCCTGCACGAGGGGACCTCGAATCGGACAATGGCCTTACAGTCGCTTATCTGGTACAGCCCTCTCGCTATCCCTTGCCAGAAGGTTTTGTCCCGATCGCGCCCTGCCGAGTAGGGTCGAGGGAACCTCTGACACCCAGCTTCGAATGGCCGTTTGAAGAGTGCGTCATTGACACTGCGAGGCACTTTGTGTTCAAGCATGTGTCTCAGGATACGTGCAACGCCCGCCGGTGCGAGGGTGACGCAGCACAGGCCTTACTCGCCACATGCAGGCTTGATCGTGGTGAAGAACACCAGAGGAATCTGCGAAAGCGCCTCGCTGATGAGAAGTTGGTACGAGGCGTGGATGAGCTATCCTCCCACCACAGGTCCTGGTGGACGAGCTTCAGCCAGAAGAGCAGGGTTGCCGAGAAAGTCCCTGGTCAATTCTTTGTGCCGCAGTGGATCAGCGCCGAAATCCGCTACGACATCGATTCCTTCGAGGGTTTCTTGCCTGTCAGTCAATGCTTCGAGGACCGGGCGGAAATTGAACGGTATGTACGGACTGCCCCGCTTATTAGTGTTAACTGCTGGCAGGTTCAGAGCCAAGTTCTCCCGTCCGTCGACAGAGCGGACAATTCGCTGGATTTCGAGCCAGGTATGGGATGTATGAGACGTTTGTGCTAAAGCTCACCGGAATTTAGGCCCCGTTGGCGGCAGACATTCCGCTCGAGAGCGACCCATGCCCCTCGGAGATTATGGAGTACATCGACCATTGCGAAAGGCCTCCGACCCCAGAGCGGATAACTGAGGTGAAACCCTCGGTGGTGTTGGAAGGCGGGGATGAGGACGACTGGGACCCTTGGAGGCCCGATCCCCTGAACGAACTCGCGTACTCTTCGCCGCCGCCCCCAATATTCGAACCGCATGTCCTTCAAATCATCTATTTCGACATTTTCGGCACCCTGGTCGTATGTCCGCTCCCAAATATCTTTCTCTAGTCTTGATTCCCCACCCCAAGGATAGCGAAACGGGGCTATACACTGCGCTTCGCCCCCTGCTTGACCGCTGCCCCATGCGATTCGAGCGCTCGGAGGCGCTTTCGTTCTATCTTCAGTGCGAAGACGACGCGAAGGAGCAAACACCCACCGCGCCGTACTCGGAGATCCTCGTCCAGGCACATACTGGCATGGCTCGTCGCCTCGGCGCGGCCCCGTCCGACGCCGAGGCGGCCGCATTCGCGTCGTCGATCGCGCACTGGCCGCTCGTCGACGGCGCTGTTCAATGCCTGCAGACGCTGCGTGCCCACTTCAACGGGATCATAGCCCTTGCCGACGTGGACGACGCGACGCTGCGCCAGACCCCCGCATTCTCCGTCCTCGCACCCTACTTCGCAGAAATATGGACCTGGAACGCCTCGCAGGAGTACCGCCCCTACCTCGCCGCGTTAGAGCCGCCCTTTTCGTACCACGACAGCATCGGGGTCCCGCGGGAGCGCCGCTGCTTCGTTTCTGCGGGACTCCACCGCGACTTGGAGCCTGCGTGCGAGTGCGACGTCCCTGCGATCTGGGTGCGCACCCCGGAGAGTCTCGCGGCGCGCCTACCGTCCGACGAAGGCACTTTCGTGTGGACAGTGTGCGATGGGTTTGACGATCTGATAGATGCACTTCTCCCCGGGAAAATCGCAGGCTCAGTGACAATCGTAGAACTACAGACGACTATTGGTAAATTTGCTCAAATGTAACAAGTCCTTTCTAGAGCGCGCGGCTGGGTGAACCATGCTCTTTTTTCGATTCGGCAGCGGCTTGGGTGCCTGACTCATTCGTGCACAAGACGGTTCGAGTCAAAACAAAACTTCTCACCGCCCGCGTGTCTTCACACGGTTACAACAAACACATCTCTCTCATGCCCAAATCCTCCTCAGCGCCAATCTTTGAAATGGAAGGCGGGACTCCGACGGCGCGATGCAGCACTAGTACTTGTGCCCCACCGTTCACAGCCGCAATCTTATCGGATGGTACCTCTGCGCCAACAGCCACTGGTGAACTCAAATATGCATTTATTGGAGCTACACTTTGAGTTTTGGCGGATATCATGATCAGCTCTACGGGCAACCATCCTCTCACGACGCCCCTCAGAGTATATTTCCGACGAGGCACATGCCTCCTAATTGCTTCCTTACACTCGGAGCTCGTTAGATTGCCCGAAACTATACATCCCGAGTCAGCGCGTGGAATGGGATGGTGCTGTGCAGATGGAGCCGGTAGAAATGGGCACCGGCCATTCATTAGACGCTCGAAAAGCTGTGGAGATAACAGGCTTGAGAAGATTTGGGCGATCGACGGCAGGAATGTAACAATAGTAAGCGCGCAGGGCGCCCGACGTAGCTCTGGAATGTGCGCTATATTCCGAGTCCGCGTGCTTATTGGGAACGTTCAAAGCCTGCGTTAATTGCCGCCCGCATGATTCGTTATCTTATCGGACTTTCTCTTGACCGAGAAATGCGACATTCAAGGCCCAAGGGACACGGTTATTGACAGTGCCTCGAGGTTGGGGCCAGGCTATTATGCGATGCGCGACAGCGGGGATCAGTACCTGATGGCCAACAGCGAGTGCTGTTCACGGAGGTTCACGGTTGAAAGTTGAACATTGAGACAATGAAATTGATACGCCCACAGAACTACCTTCTTGGAAACCGGCGCCAAATGGAAGTATCTCCAGCTTCTCTGCGGCGTGCAGGAGAGCTCTCAGAGGAGGATCCCCTCAGTCCCCCAGAAGGGGATCCAGGGGGGCTTTAGTCTGAGGCACATGTGAAGGGTTTCGGAAATGCTGTTATCGCTGATAAATGTACTAGACTCAGTGTTGATGCGCGGATCCCAGGTATAATTTTCCGGGCGCAAACAGAAGACAGAGATTCTTCTGAGACAGCGACAGGGGGTGTGTTTCTTCAGACAGTCATGCGAAAGGTGAATGCGTACCACCCACGATTTCTATGAATGCCAGGTTCGAGTCATCTTCTGGGGGAATGGTTTCCCGGATGATCATTGATTTCTCAATGCTTGGAACCTTTCACGGTTACATAAACAAAATTTGAGATATTTCCACTCATTTTTCGACTTAAACTGAATGTTCAGCTTGATATTTTGAGAAATTTACGAACAGAGGCCCGCGATTCTTCCGGTATTCACATTGCCAGGACCAGTTCGCGCAAATTTTCGCAAGTTTTAAACGCAAATGACGCTGCTTCTATGGGAACATTTGACGCGAGGCTCGCGGGATAGCGCATCCAGATCGCGGGAACACCAAACCCGCACGCCGGCTCTAAATCCCGGAAGATATTGTTCGAGACAAGACAACGGTGCCCCCGGAGAACCGTCATGGAGTCGTGATACAGCAGCGGGGGGTGCAGGGTGCCCAAGTCAGGCCGGTACGCATGGCACGCGTCCCAGGTAAATACCTCGGCGAAGTACGGAGCAAGGACGGAGAATGCCGCAGTTTTGATGAGGGTGTTGTGGTCGAGGTCCACCAGGGCAACAAGGGCCGGGATCGACGAGCGCAAGTTGCGGAGGCACTCGACTGAGCCGTCGACAAGCGGCCAATGGACGATGGATGATGCGAAGGCGGATGACTCCGCGTCAACAGGGATTAGGCCCAGCCGTCGGGCCATATCAGTGTGCGATTGCACCATGATTTCCGAGTAAGGTGCGGTCGGCGTCCGTTGCTTTGCGTCGGCTTCGCTTTCAAAATAGAACGACAACGCTTGCGAGCGCTCAAAGGGCACGTGGCACCGCGAAAGCAAAGGTGCAAGAGCGTCGAAGATCCCAGATTCGCTATCCTACTCCACGCGTCAGCGGCGAAGGGGCGAGTTGACAGTGCGTACGATGAGTGTTCCATAAAGGTCAAAGTACATGATTTGTACGGCGTTGGGTTCAAACCAGGGGGGAGGGGGTAGGAAGTGAGCGAGGTTGTCGATAGCACCCTCGCCCCAATCATCGGAGAGGTCGTCTTCATCTGCTTGGACAGCGGTGGGTGAATCTGCCTCCCGGTCAGGGCTGTGCGGCCTGTCAAAGCTGGCCATTAGATTGATGATGTCGGGATCGCAGAGCTGCTCGATCTTGCTGTCGAGGAACGCCGCTACCCCTGCGAAAGGTGCCTGCGTGGGGGCGAGTTGTAACAAATACTAACAAATGCGACTCCACGCACCTGGCTCAAAGCCCAGCATATCGTCCGTTCCGTTTCCGGACGAGAGAACTGCGCTCTGAGTCTGCGTCAAAGATTAGAGGTGTTGGAGTCCAAGAGAATAGGTTCACCGTTCTATTTCTCGCACATCTTCAAAGCATTGGCTCGAGGGCAATATTTCGTGCAGAGAATCGATGTCGTATCGAATTTTGACGCTGATAGTCGACGGCGGGAAAAACTGGCCGGGAACCACCTGGGCGACCCTACTTTTGCGGCTAAAGGTCGTCCACCAGCTGGACTCGCTCAGTAAGTCATCGTCGCCCCGCTCCACCCGCTCACTAGCCAAACGCTTCTGATAATCAAGATCAGCTTGCTTGATGCTGTCCTCCTGCTGGATTAAACTGAAAGATTCCGCGATATCCCATGGCAGGATTTTGGCAACCCGTTCGAAGTCTGGACCGAATCCGACAGGATTAAAGACCAGAATTTGCCCCGTGTGAATCACACACTCCCCAAATGGCCACGCAAAGTGGGGCTCCAGTGGATCTCGTCCATCGAGTCGGCACGGTGAGATGGAGAGGTATGTCTCTGGCAAGGGGCGGAAAGACGCTGGGTGGACCAGATACGCGACAGAATGTTGGGGCAGGACTTCTTCGAAAGGGTGCTTCTCACGCCGGGGCTCCAAGACAAGTGCCGGATATTGGCCAGAGGAGACAGTGGCCGCAGCTGCAGTGGCAAAATTAGACTCTAAGTATGCAATAGAGTCGAGCGCAGACGGGGAGATGACAGCCCAAAAGTAGCGCCGGATCTTGGCCGACATGAGCAAGTCGATGAGGGCAAGGTGAGGGTCGTGGACACGACCGTCACAGTGACTCGTTGTGACTCGTCACAATGGGGGGGGGGGGGGGGGTATATTATACTCGCGTGGTCCACAACATGAACAACGAGTTTACGGAAGACAAACAAGTAGTACTGTATAGGGTGGTTATCCTTACAGAAATCTCCAAGTTGCCAACCGAGCACAACACAATTCCAGAGGGTCGTTAATCACAAGACGCTGGCACACTATGCACTGGCCGGCCTTCATAGGCGGGACCTCCGGGTAAAACCTCGTGGGACCTGGTCACATTACCCAGCAAAAGAATGCTGGTGTGCGGGAAGAGTTCTCTCAATCCCAGGCAAAAACTCCCCGGAGTCCACCAGTGCACAGAGAGCTGTCGTGGAACTGTCTCTTTGCAGGTGCATGCAACAACAGGCTTGGATCATCACCGAAGCGACAAACACAAGGGTCGTAGGCACCACTCCCGAGGGAATGATGCAGCAGGAAAGCCGTGAGGCAGACCAAAGTGCAGCGAGGAGCAACCGTAAAGTCGCTCAACCCGTGCAGAGCACAAGGCTCAGAATGTTTTTTTAAAAAACACCAGAGAGGAAAAGCCGTAGCCCAAGAAGGAACGAGAAAAAGATGCTTTTGAGCATCTACTGTGCGCACCAACACGCCCGCTGAGAAAGCAGGAGCTCGGGGAGCATCGACTGCGGAGCGCACCGGCGAGCGGCGTCTTGAAGCGCGAGCGCGATGCCAAGCGGGTGCCAAGAATGATTGGCGGCATGCGTGTCGACCCGGGTAACGACCCGGGGCCTCCGGTTGCGAAGCGAAGTGCCAGCGAGACATCGCTCGAGCTGGCAGGGCAGCCGCCCACAATCCGCCCACTGAAGTAGGGCCATCGTCAGCAGTCTCGCGGGCATTGGCAGGCGCGGTCTTGGTATGCGACGGAATGACGATGAACGTCCCTCGTGCTGCAAGCACGGAAAGATGTGCGATGGCTCTTGACGGCCAGAATCGCGGCCTGGTCTTGCGGACGGCAGCGTGCGCGCTGATTGAGCCAGTCCACCCGGGAATGCATTGCATTAGCGCCACAGAGGGTGCCCGGGTCCCAGGAGTCTTGAAGAAGCCGCTTCGCCAGTTTTAGAAAATCGACATGGTGGTCGGGATCCTGCTTCTTCGTGACGTGGAAGTTGCGTGGAAGTTCGTGGAAGTGCCCGCGCGCCCCAACTTTGAAACTTGTACTTCCTGTATTGTAGCCCCGTTCACTGCAGATACTCTTTCGAGATATCTATGGACTTCTCATTGTACGTGTCCCTCCGATCTCTAGCCCTTATTCCTAAGCAATTGGAAAGCCGGGACAAACCCAGTGGATTCCATGTGCTAGCCCCGCCACTTTCCCGCCCCTTTCAAGAGGGAAAACAACATAAGGTAATGCGGCCCCCCAAAGTGGTACTGCAGGCGCATACCAATATGGCTCGGCGACCGGCTTGTCCCAGCGGTCGTCGAGTCGTCCGCGTTCGCAGCCTCGATCGCGCACTTGCCGCTCGTCGAGGGTGCCGTCGGGTGTCTGCAGGCCCTCCGCCCCGCATCCCGGGATTGTGGGTTGCGTCGCTCGGCGTCGTTTATGGCCATACACCTCTGGTGCATTGAACTCTGGACGTGGGAGGTCACTCACGCGTAGCTTTCTTATATCACTCCTATATCGCAATAGCATGGGGCTTTCGCGCGGGAACTGCCGCCTTCTCGAGCGGGCTCTATCTCGAGTTGGACTGCGCGGCCTGGTGTAGCACTCCTTCAGTTTAGCTGGGATATCCGCAGAATAGTCGCAGGGAACTTACCGTCGGACGAAGCGACAGCTTAGAAGCATCGTTTCCTATAATCCTGGCGGAGAAAGCAGGCGCCGTGACCGCTGTAGAACTGCAGACCATGATTCGTGAACAGAAGTGTAACGCACCACAGTGATACTATGGCATCAGCCCGATTGTAACCGCACGATTTGCGTCCGATTATTGATGGAGCCGATTCACTGAGGATTTATTTGAAAGTTGAAAAACTTCTCAGCACGATCGCGGTAGAACAGCAACTGGTCTTCCGCCAGCGGATTGCCCTGTGTGAACGGCTGCTCCAGTAGATTCGTCCGGTCAAGTCAATAAGAGATGAAACGAAGAGCGGGACTAGTACGCACCCAGAAAACGCGAGCACGACAACTTGTAACGCATCCCGCTCAGCAGCGTACATGAGCTCCGACACGCCGGAGTTGGACGCGTCCGCGAGGTCCGGGACGAGGTATCGGCAAAAGCTCGTCCACCAGGTTGACGAGATTTCGCACAGCGGGGCCCAAAGGGGAGAGGACACGAGAAAAGAGTTAAGAGGTGAGATGAGGGGTAGGCTTGCCACTCACACAGCAGAGAGTCTTCTTGAGAACGTTCCTGAACAAGCGAATCAAGAAGGCTCAGTTCCAGGTATAGAAGCTCAAATCTGTAGGCACATCAAACGCACGACGGTGGAGAGTTGAGGAGGATAATCCGAATCACATCCCGTGCTCGTTGCGTTGAGCGCATTTTGTCTGGGAAGAACGGTGCGGGAGATCGTGTGCACATACTAAGTGTGGAAGTCGCCAGCAATAACGGGAGGAAAGTAAGCAAGAGACTCCGCAAACGGTCCAGCACAGTCTGTTGAGTAACTTAAGTTAGTATCCACATGGCGCTCTGAGCTGCTCTCCAAACCGAACCTCAATTCTCAAGAGTCTAGGACAGAATCAGATAGGGAGTTTTAGTTCCGATATAGTTTGACTGCGTACCTCGATTAACCATCCCGCTACCACGCGTTCGAACAAAAGGGCCGAAGACAGACTCGAAAATTAGAGCCCAAGATTGAGGTCCTGGGCCAGAATTGGGATCTTCTGTCAAGTCCAGCTCACATCGTATCTTGGAGTTTGATGGGAAGCCATGTAAAGAATACGCAAGGCGAAAAGGCCCGAGAACTAAAACCCCAAGATGGTGGTCGAGGTCAAGGAGAGCTGTCACGCTGTGACTCTGTCATGAGGCCGTGTTCTCCCATCACGTGATCTGAGGCCCTATTGAGTCAATGAGTGCTTCCTTTGGACGAGTTTGCATCCAGACATAGAAAATTCTCGGCTTCCTTTGAAGCCCTAGATTCCTGATCCATAGAATGCATATTCATGGACTAAAACTACAGTCTGTGAGCGGCAACTGTCGCCGTAATCTACAGTCGGGCTAAGTATAAGTAAGTACAGATATTAGATATTACATTAGTTTACACAAAACGATGCTGTTGGATAGCATAGCGCATAGACAGCCTTGCGCTAATCGCTGTTACTTGTGCTTGCCCCGACGACGACGACGCGGTGTAGGACCCGTCAAGGGACCCGTGCTCGTGTTGCCGCCAAAGCCAACTGGGCCATTACACGCAGTTGGCGGGCAGTTAGCCTGAATGAGCCCAACGATTAGCTGCATACAGACGACGTGACAAGGCCGCACGTTTTGGGGCGCATCAGCGCCGTTCCCGCCAAAGTTTCCGCTATACGGCGTTTGCGGATGCTTGGCCTGCGTGAAGGCGATGGTTAGCCCCATCAATACGGGATGGTGAAGTCGCACAGTTGCTCCTTGTGGTTGTTGCTGTAAGACCTTTATCCCGAGGGAGGCAAAAGCGGCGACGATGTCCCTTGCATTATAAGCTTCGGGCCGCCAGGGCTGCTGCTGTAAACGACGCGGGATATCAAACGACGCAAGCACCTCTGTGCAATTCCACTCACCATTGGCTGAAGCTGATTCATGGGAGTAATCCTGCTTTTCCAGTTCATTGGTGGTCCCGTCTGTCGCCGCTGTTGAACGTTCGGTCGATGGACTAGTTGCACTGGAAGAAAACCCGCATCATAGCCACCGGGAGGTGCGCGTGGAGCCGGGTCCCCACCGACTTGCGTTGGCGGCTGCTACATTGACGGGGTAAGATAATTGAGCACATAGAGCTAGGTAAATGAGAGACTTACTGCATGAGCGCAGCCCCTCCTTTGCCCATGGTGATTCGGCGGTGCCTGAGAAAATTTTGGTTGGACTAGGGAGATTAGCGTTGCCTCGTACTCACACGAATATTGTAGTTCGGAGTGAGTCCGTTTAGAGGAGGATTCCCTATAAAATCTTCTCTATCGCGTGACATCGCCGGCAGTTGCTGTGGAGGTCGAATGAGCTACGGCAGTTCTTTTAGCTAGGGCTCACATTATAAGCGCTCTGGGGTGGCTGCGCTGTTGGACCCTGGTGTTACATAAATGAGACAGACGACCTGATAAGTACCTATAGACTTTCAGGGACTTACCTGGGATATGCCACGTTTGGCAGACTGTATTCCCCGCGATCTCTCTCTCCCCGGTCCTGGCAACTCAACGTCAGCCGCAGGGAGTGTCGAAATGAAACAACGTACCAGATCTTGCTTTGGGCTTCGCTATATTGGGGAATCAGGGCTAATCGAAGAACTGTCTAATTCTGGGGACGAACGTTGTAGTTCCCCGAACGTTTTCAGAATGACTAGGAAAGATCAGCTTTTATAAGTTTGGGACGCATCGGAGATGCCTCACATGGATCGTTTGTACCATACCCTAAAAAATCTGGTTGTTCAAAGTCTCCTTCGAAAAGCGAGAGCAGCGGCATACGCATAGCATAAATTTCCCGACGCTTCCAGTAGTGGTCGTAGTTAGTTAAAGATGTTGGGGGACAGCTCCAGGCCGAAAATTCCGGGCGTTCTGTATGCATCTCAGGGTCCGCCAGACGCATACGAGTAACGGCGGGTCGTCCCAACCATATACTGTTGGAGTCGCTGTGGAGGTAGATGGGGAACTTGTCATGTGCGAGAGGTTCCCAGCCTGGGTGCCAGTGAGTTCTTCCCTATGGGAGTCGGCACATGAGTTGTCATAGACGTCATGGAATGGGCTGGCATACATCTCGGAAGCTTGAAATGGGTGCCAGCGTAAGATTCTTGCTCTTCACGTCGATCCCCACGATAAGGCAGGGACGAATCTTCCCGCCCGTAGAGGTCGCGGCGTCCAAGTAGTGACCCCGGCTGCTGGCATCAATATCGGGGTCGCCGTGGTCGCACCATATGATTTGCCCGAGGACGAAATCGTTCGCATCGTGGAAGAGCATGAGCCTCAGGGAAAGGGAAGGAATGATGTCGAATCCTCACACTTTATATCGTCGCGCGATTGGACCCACAGAGATGCGCATTGGATGCGTAAAGAATGTGCCTTTGAACCACGGGTTTTGATATCTGCAGGTATCGGCGCGGAAGATCTCAGATTGCCGTAGTCGTTTAAGATCGAGGCGGGAGCAAGGCGGGAGGCCACCTCGTGGCAAGTTCGGCACGGCGGCCCGCCGGGGCATCAATGAGCGCACGTGACATTGGCGCCCACAACACGACTTGTCACTCAGACTGACACTTGGCTTGCTCTCTCATCGTCACGGCTCTCACCCACTTCCGCTTATGTCCTGGAACCCATCTGCACCAATCAGCGTTCCGGAGCTCTACTTCTGGGCCGTGATAAAGCCGTCGGCAGTCCACTCGGTTGCTTACTTGAAATCGAGCTTGGCTACTTCGGCTGCCGCCCAGGTCAAGGGTGGTGAATATCTGGCTTTGGTCTTGGATCCCAACACCCCTGCAATTCTCGGTGGAAGGCTTGAGCCCAACAGTGGAATCACATCGGCCTATCTCGTGCAGCCGTCTCGCTATCCCTTGCCAGACGCGTTTCTCCCGATTGCACCCTGCGGAGTGGGGACGCGGAAACCAGTGACGCCCGACTTCGAATGGCCATTTGAAGAGTGTGTAATCGACACGGGGAGACATTTCATCTTTCAGCATGTGTCAGCGGATACACGGAATGCCCGCCCATATCATGGCGATGCAGCGCGAGCCTTGGCCTCTCTGTGCATTCATGATGGGAATGAAGAAGACAGAAAAAGATATCGGAAGCGCCTAGCTGCTGAAAAGGTTCTTCGGGGTCTGGAGGACCTATCCTCTAAACATGCAACATGGTGGACGACCTTTAGCCGGAAGAGCAGGGTTGCCGAGAAAGTCCCCGGCCAATTCTTTGCACCAGAGTGGATCAGCGCGGAAATTCGCTACGACATTGAATCCTTCGATCGTTTCTTGCCCGTCAGCCAGTGCTTCGATGACATGGCGGAAATCGAACGGTACGTGCGGACTCCCGCTGTTAAAAAGTATTCATATCCATTGCGCACAGATTCAGAGCTAAATTCTCTCGGCCTTCGACGGAGCGGACCATACATTGGACGTTGGCCCAGGTGCGTAATTATGAACAGTCTCCTACCTCATCTTACTAAAAGCCAGGCACCGTATACGACTCCAGACGCCCTTCTTGAAAGCGCGGCCGAGATTCCATGTCCCTCCGATGTTATCGAGTACATCTGCAATCTTGAAGGGCCTCGAACCCCGGGGCCCGAACAGAAAGAGGACCTGAAACCTGAAGGGGAGGACGGCAACGACGACGATGATTGGGATCCTTGGAGGGTCAATCCACTGGACGAGCTGGCGTACCCCACACCGCCGCCCCCGTCGTTCGAGCCGGATGCCCTCCAAGTCGTTTATCTTGACATTTTCGGAACCCTTATCGTGTGTCCGCCCCCTAATTCCTCCTCGAGTTCTGAGATTCCCCAAGGACAACGAAAAGGGTCTATACACCGCACTAGGCCCGCTGCTCGCCCGTTGTCCCTTCCGATTCGAGCGCGCCGAGGCGCTTTCGTTTTATCTGGAGAGCGAAGACGAAACGAAGGAGCGGATGCCAACCGCGCCCTACTCGGAGATTCTCCTCCATGCATACACCGCCATGGCTCGACGCCTAGGCCTGACTCCTTCCGACACTGAGGCATTCGCATTCGCCGCTTCGATCGCGCGCTGGCCGCTCGTCGATGGCGCCGTCGCATGCCTGCGCGCGCTCCGCCCCCACGTCCCCGCGCTCGTCGCGCTCGTCGACCTCGATGACGCCACCCTTCAAAAATGCGCCGCCTTCTCGGCCCTTGCGCCATACTTCGCCGAAATGTGGCCCTGGGACGCCTCTCAAGAGTACCGGCCTTACCTCGACGCGTTCGAGCCGTCCTTCACTTATCACGACAACATGGGGGTACCGCGCGAGCGCCGCTGCTTCGTTTCCAGCGGACTCTACCGCGACCTGGAGCCCGCGTCCGAGTGTGACATCCCTGTGATCTGGGTGCGCAACCCGGATCGTATCGCGGGGAGCCTACCGTCCGACGAAGCCACTTTTGCCTGGAAAGTCTGCGACGGCCTTGACGGCGTAATTCGTGCACTTCTCCCCAGGAAGGTCGCAGGCACCGTGACTACCGTAGAACTACAGGCCACTATCCGTAAATTTGCTCAAATGTAATGCTTGTTTCAAGTACGCGACGTTCTTTCACAATCGTTCGAGTCAGAGAACCCAACGACAAAACCTTCTCGTTGTCCGTGTGAAAACACGAGGCTGCAACGCAGCCATCTCATGCCTAAAACCTCCCCAGCGCTAATCTGTGAACAGTGAAATTATAGAAGGTGGGACTCCGGGCGCGATGCAAGACTTTCCGTGCCCGTGCTGTATATTTCAGTTATCAAGCAATAGCTGGGGCTTCTCAGGAGTCCGATTCGAATTAACTTCAGATGAATCAAACCGCCAACCACGTCTGCTGGTCCCTCTAATGTACTACGCACGTTCACAGGCACAATCTTTGTCTTGATGCTGCGGCAGATCGCGGTGCTATGTACGCAAAGGTCCTTCGAATTTGACATTGGTGACAATGTGTTGACGAGGCTTATACTACACTCTTCCTTGCCTCCCAACACGAGCTCACTACATCGCCCGAAATCAAACAGACGTCTCCGGGAGCGCGTGGAGTAGCTCGTGGATAGGAGGCCGAAGGGGTGCTACTAATCACCAGAAGGCACCGGGTCATTTACACGCTTACTGAAAGCTGTGGAGATATGTAGCGAAGCATCAGGGATTTCATCAAGTTCAGAAGAAGATTTGAACCAGAAATCCGCGCCCATCATTGATTCCCCGCAAGCGCAAGGCAACGAAGGTCTGGCCTGCGCGCCATGAGGCGTCGCGCATACTCCGCGTGTGCCTTGAACCAAAACCTCCGTTAATTGCTGTTCGTTGGCTGAATTGGTTATATTTGATCCATCATTGTAGAGATATTTCATAGTATGTACTGTTCATGGTTTGTTGGTGTCGGATTTTTGAGTCTGAAGTTACATAGAAGCACCTTTGAAAGTCATCGCCTATCGCCTGTGATCCGACGATAGACAGCTGAAAACAGTAAGACAACTCTATTTTGTCCGCCCACAGAACTGCCGTTTTGGGAAGCCGGCGCCAAGTGGAGACGGGCGCGGCGCGGCGGTGCCCAGAAGAGTGTTTAGCGGGGGGTATCTCTTACAAAAATAAAATTCTGAGAAGCCTCGGAAAATAGGTGTTTGCAGCTTGCAGTCACGATCCCAAGGGAGGATTTTCCATTCTACTTACCTACCTACCTACCATGTACATGTACATAACAAGACAGGAAGTCCACACCGGCAACCAAGCTGCTCCCGACCGCCGAAGCATTCTGCGAGGTGGATCTGATGATATCTTGAACGGTTGAACATTGAGACAATAAAATGGATGGTAACCTGGAACTATCCGGGTACAGCCGGGTAATTACCTTTTTGGAAGCCGGCGCCAAATGGAAGTATCTGCACTTGCCTGCAGGCTGCATCTTTGGCGGGGCGGAAAAAAGATCCCTAAGAGGATCCGGAGGGACTACAGGCATAGGGCAGGTCGTCGAGAAGGGGAAATGCTGTTGAACCCGATGAATGAAATCATTTCAATTTACTCAACAATGCGCTGACGACGAGTGCCTTCTGAGACGGCGACATGTACTCTCCTTGAAGAGACTCACCCGGAATGCGAGTCGGCGACTGCGCACCACCTATACCCGCCGATATCTTCCATAGATGGGAAGGTGTGCCTGCCAGGATCAAACCACGATGCAAGCTCAGAGAGTCAGAATGGGTGTAAATGTCACCTCAAGTACCTTAGGGCGCCCAAAGAAGACTTTAAATTTGGACACCTTGAAAGCGCAGGAAAACGGCGGTGCAACGGCGGAAGACAGGGATCCGTCACTGATCCGATCGGTGGCAGTACACGTCTGCATCAGGGGCTGTGCTGCGCCACCACTGAGCCGAGGGCCAACGACTCATTCATGGTTAGGGCGAATCATGGTTCCCTATCACAGACAGAATGGGGGGTAGTTGGAGGGCTGGGTCAGAGACATTTGGACGCAAAACAATTGACGAAATTCGACGTAAGTATACCGTGCCCCACACGAAAGCATTTACTTACCAATTACTTACAGACTTCGGTCTTCGTTGAACTTGAGTTTACCTTGCTGGACCCGCAGACTGGCTGTGTTACCTTCTGGGCGGAGATCTTGATGGAACCCGAGCAAGACATATCACGCAGGTCCAGCGTGATCCACAAGCCAAACAAAAAAGTTCTACCACTTTCGATAATTCGGGCACGTTGAGTCGGACCCCAGACTGATCAGACTTCGAAAACGCACAGACGCTAGATCTAGGGATGGTCGCAGTGCTACATCCCATTGATTTTCTTCCTTTGATATTGAGAGAGGTCCGTGATGGGTTCGCGGTCTTCCGCACACCACACCCGATGTGTTATCTATTTTCACGGTTCATGAGATGGAAAATGTGTATTATGCAGCTTCGTGTTCGGGGTTGAAGGGATCAGGTAGGTAAGGTAGGAAAAGCTAAGCACTTCCAACGAGTCTGCAGATGGAAACCGTAGTTCATATGATAAAGTGAGCCAGGATCGAGGGTAGGCGACTAAGGTGGAGACCAAGATAAAAACTACGCAAGTTATCAAGTCATCGAAAAGCCAAAGATCTGCCTGGCATCGAGCTTCCGGAAGATGGCCCGTGAAGAGGTCCGTCGGGACCCGAGTTTCAAGGAACGTTCTGGATGTGACTGCGAAGGTTTGGGACTACGCCCGGCTGCCGGCGCGGGGGGGACGCAAGCTGAAATGGCGCACACGATCCAGCTTGCCCAACGTCGGCGGTCCATCCCTCGCGTCCGTCGCGGCCTGAGAAGACTTCCATTGCCATGTACGAGCTCAGTCGGGCCTTGCCAGTGCCCTCGCGGCCATCTCGTGCTTCTTGCACCGCAGGCACGCAATATAGCCGCAGCCCGTGCACATCTGCAAGCCCGCGTCAGTGGCTAGCCCACCATAGCATGGCCCCGACTTACAAGCGTAAAGGCCTGTGGTAATGAGGTGAATCTGCACTTCCGGCACTCCGCCCTCCCCTCGCGGCGCGCCCATCGCGGACTGGCGCATTGATGAGTACGTGCCTCTTCGAGCTTCCTTTCGAGCGCCTCCCTCTTCTCCGCAATAGCCAAGCGTCGCCGCGAGGATACTACATCTTGCGCCTGCATCCATGTTCTCATCGCGAGCCGGTACGCCTGCTTGCGCTGCTGTGGAAATGATGAGCGCATAGGTGTGCGTCTGTTGGCGCGCGTCGACGTACCTCCTTCTCGGGCGCGGGCAGCGCGCACCACGCGCGATAGATGAGCTCAGCATTGTCTTCTTCCGCGAGGTCGCGATCATACATTGTGTGCACCAGCTCCTGGAGCGGTGTCTGCGGCCGTCCGCGCGTGCGCGGTCCGGGCGGCGAAACCCCTTTCGCCCCGCGGAGCCGCAGCAGCCAGTCCTCATACTCCATGTTGCGATGTGCCGACAAGTTCGCCGCCTCTTCTACAAGCGCCTGAATGAATTCGGACAACATCACAAACTCTCGCAGGGTAGACACCATAGAGGCACGTACTTGTCGCTGCTCTTCATCGAGCTCGTTATACTCGTGGGACGCATCTTGTATGTCCCCCGAGCTCGAGGCCGCAAACTGGCACCAGAACACGGACCAGGGCGTTGCTTTTTGCGGCGGCTCCTGGTTGAAGGCGACTAACATTAGGACCGATTAGCAAGTATTGGCAGGTTTGCATAGCCGCGAGCGTACCTGTATAATCGTGGTTCACGTCCTGTGTGTATCCGTACTTCTGCGCACGAGTCTCCAGGGCTGCTTGGACGGCAGGGATGACCCCGCTTGCAGCTGCCCACGCATCGTATTTCTCCTGCTGCGAGCGAAAGATTTCCGCAGCTTCCGTTTCGTAGACCTGTACAGGGGGCATTCCGTGTGTACAGAGAAGCTCGTGGGATAGCGCGTACCTCCCGCTCGCTCGCAGGCATGTCTCTGTACTTTTCAGCGATGGAGCGGCGATAGTGCTGTCGTGGCAGCCGCGACGCTTCCCCCCTCCAGAAACTCCGCCGATATTGTGAGTCAAATAGGCTTATCCCAGTGACCGCGCGGGGCCGGAGCGCGGCGTAGGCTCGATGATTTTGTAGCTCAGCCTGACAAAGCATCTGCGGAAAGCTAGGACGTACCCTCGAAAAGTGCATCGTCGGATGCGCTTGGGGTGTTGGTGGGAGGGGCGCTTATCGAGTGCTCTATCATGATCCGGATTGGGATCTAATATCTATCGCCCCGGTCAAAGGTACTTGCGTTCTTGCTCTTCGGGCTCATCGACCGGAGCCACGGGAGCTTGGTCTGAGACACTGCCAACACGAGGAGTTGTGGTGATACGCCGAATACCGCGGGCAGCGAGAGTGTATGGCATGCGTGGCAACATGATGATGGTGTGAAGCAAGCTTAAGACGGTCACGAGATGGCACTTGCCTCGATCATCGATCAGCGCTCAGCGCTCAGCGCTCAGCGCTCAGCGCTCAGCGCTCCTAGCGCGCTCAGCACTTAGCGAGCGTTCAACATTTTAAACAATGGAATCATTTTTCAATTCATCTCAATTCAATTTTTTCGAAAAGGTGCAATCTTGGCAAGGAAGTGTAACTTTTTACAAGACCCTGACCGAGCGCCATGGGGAAGGTGTCAGGCTACCACTGTCCATAAGTATCGGTTGTGTGGCATGGTAGCAGCTTCAATTTGGACGGTCTTGAGTGACCGTCGCCTTCCTGTAGGCCGTGGCGAAGGGTCCGGATGATGACAAGATGATGACCACGCAAAAATGATGAGGCTGTGTGGAGGGGCTGTGCAGGCTCGGCTTTCATGATTTTGCTTTCATCTCATGCACTCTGAGTCTCACTGCATCTCGTATCTGCCTTTTCACGAGCCGTCCAAGCTAACTACTGTTCTGCTATCCGCTCGCCACCTGCTGGATCAAGCTCTAGACGTCCCGAATGCAGCACCTCCACTACTAACTCAGATATCTGGTGGACGCGTGCCAGCAGCTTCAAGAGCTTGTCGCACCTTGTTGGTCAGGCGGTTTCTCTAGGAGGAATACATGCGTCGCTGAACTGTAAGGCTTACAGGCCGAACGGAATGCCTGAGCATTTGCAAAACAATCTCAGCGGCAAACGGAATCGCAGGATCAAGATTCAGCCCTGCGATCCCAGTTTCTCGCCACCGTCTCGATTTCTCCCCCCGTCTCGTCTATCATCCACTGACCAGTTTCCAGGAACTCCTTCTTTGGCTTCATTCAGCTCGTCGATTCCCTTCCAGAACTTGTCTCCCACCTTCCCGCCCGTGCTCCACCTCTTTTCGCTCGTTTGGTTTACACCTCCCCCCTGCCTCACACCTCCCCATTTTCCCCCACCTCCTTCGTTCATTCGTCTCAGTCCTAGACTCGAGATGCGAGATGCAGGGATCCTGTCTCCTCCGTTCGTACCTTTCGAGCGGTGGGCGGTCCTCCTCATGCTGCCCGATGCAGCTGACTCGCCCGGGTGTGTCAACAACATGGCTGCATGGCTCGGTGCACGGCATCGTGGCCCCGCGATGCTGCTCGCAGAGGCTGTGTCTACACCGCTCCATCCCCGGTGGTCATAACGGGGGGTCTGCGCGTCGCGGCTAAGCAGTCGTGTCCGGCAGGGCGGGGGGACGGTGCCCGCGGCCCCGCCTGGCTTGTCTGCAGTCGGGATACGCGCGTGCTCTCCCCCTCCCTCGTTGCTTGGTCTCAACTCGAGATGCGAGACGCGGGTACCATCTGTGCTTCGTTCGTAATTCGCGAGCGGCAGGTGGACTCGCCCGGATGCGTCGACATGATGTCTACCCTTCAGGGCAGCACATCATGGCCCCGAGATTCTGCACGGAGAGGCTGCGCTGTGTCAGCGTAAGCGTCGCTCCGTTCCCTGGTGTAAACGCCGGGGTATCTGCGCGCCACGGCCGAGTAGTCCCGTCCGGTCGGGCAAGGCGAAGGCGCGTGTGGTCTTGGAACAGCCGGGTGCGAGTCGATTCGTCCGCAAGTTTGCGGGCGAAAGACGGCGTGGCGTTCCGATGCGAGGGTCGCTGCATGCGATCTGGGAGCCGCCGGACGCGTGCTCTCTCGCTACGCTCAGCGAAGGAGGGGACGACGGCGCGAGCTGTGGTGATCGTGCTATGCACCTCCACTGCGCTTGTCCCTGTGGCGAAGGTCCACCGCGGAGACGCGAGGGCCTGTCTGCCGTCGGGGTGCTGCGCAGGGGGACGAGATGCCGCGGGGCATGAGGCTTATGCCTCACGTCGCGCGACAGCCTTGCCTGCAACGCCGGTGTAGCGCGAGGTGCGAGCGCGTGATGCGCCGGAAACGACGATGTCTGGCAGGTCAAGGAGAGCGCGCAGTTGTTATGGAGCGGGGGCGGTTCAGAGGTGATGTGACGGGATGGGAGAGGGCGGGAGGTTGTTGTCGGTGGGAGTACCCGATAGCGCTCGCCGACGGGCGCATGCCAGATCTGCGTGTGCCGTCCGCTATGTGCAGCCCCACCGGGGGACTTGGCGAGGGTCACGAATCGTGAATTTGAAGCTCCTATGACTTGTGTTAATCACCTTGCTTTATTATACCCTTGCTTTTTCTTTTCGTTTCGCGATACTGCGCATATGGGTAATCAACATGGCCAAACTCGGGGCTGTGCGTCTTCAAGAAAACATCGTTCTCTCCCTTCCCGTCGTCGTGGACTGCTAATGGATTACACAGATGCTGAACGCAGCCGCGGAGAGAGTCCCTATAGCGTGTGGTCGAACAATAATAGCATGGCAACGATTCCATTCCATCCCCTCACCAAGCCCTGGATCAAAATCTTCACCCATCTGGGAGCGGTGAGATTGCTCAAAAAGGCTGAAGGGTCCCCCATATCCAGGGGGGTTCTGCTTAAACTGATGTCATACATCCAGTGCGTTCTCCTACATTCTCCTACACGTGTCGACAATCTTGTGCTGATTGGGTGAGTTCACAAGTTACAAACATGTAGCGCATCGCACGGTCATGGAGATTCTCAAGAGTCTACGGCGTAGAACATCATCTGAGGCCACCTCGGAAGGAGAGGCACGGGCATTAATTTGTTCTGGGTTCTTGCCGGAGGCCCCGCGACTGCTCGTGGCGATGGATATCGACGCCCTCGAATGCACTGCTTCAATCTTGGCCGACATAGTCCAACATGATGTATGCATGGCCGAAGTCGTTGCAAGTGATCTATGCCCTTGGCTTGTTCCGCTACTATCGTATGTTGCTACACTTGTTGCAGACAAAGTTAACATGTACTAGGTCGGAGCACACGGTCCCAACACGCGAGCTCGCGGCGTATATTCTATCTCGGATAAGCGGGCATTCGTCTAAAGGGGCCCGAGCTGTCGTCCTTACAAAGGATGCATTGGCTTATGTCATGGAGTTGTTCGAGTCGGGAAATCATCTTCTCCTGGCTGCGGCGTGCTGGACTATTGGAAGGCTTGGTCATAACAAGCCCCTTTTCATCCATGTCACATCCCTCGGTCCGAGCATATTTGAGCGGCTTGTAGCGCTTTCGAAGGATCCATTGACCGAGATCGGCGGAAGCCAAGCCAGCCGGTATGTCAAACAATCAGACACTTTTATGAAGGGGGCAGGCTTCGTACAACGGCATGCCGTTTGCGCTTTGGCTGAATTGGTGTCAGCATCTATCGTCGGGGCCCGGGCTGCTGCTGATGCAAATGTGCTCAGCCACGCCGCGGAGCTTTTGATCTCAGGGGAGGTCCCTGTGCTGGTACAAGCCTGCGCGTTGTTGGGCCATCTGGCTAGTTACAACCTCATGGAGTCAGATTTGGCCATCGACGGAATAGTTCCTCGAGTTCAGGGCCCACTGGAGTTTCTTTTACAGTGAGTCGATACCATTGCATCACAAATTTTATTCAACGGAGCTGTTGAGTCACGACAGTTCCCAAGTTCGAACCGTGGCATTCTATGCCTTACAACGGATCTTCCCAGGACATCCCGCCGTTCCCCCTGCCGGTGTGACACCGGAAATACTGTCGAGGCTCACAGACCGGAAGAACTTCATTAGATCAAAGGAGTCATTTATCCTACCGTGGAAATTATGCTCAGGGGCTGGAATTCAAGAAGTGTACCAATGTGTGCCGCTGGTCCTTTTGTCGCGGTGAGCGTAATTTAAACTTCTGTTAAGTATGGGTCAGGCTTACACTCCTCCAGCCGGGCTAAGAGAAGTAGCATGCGGGAGAGCGCTATGGAAGCACTACAACAGATCAGTACAAGTTCCACACGCAGCGCCCAGCTTGTCCAGGAGGCAAACCGTATGCTAAAAGAAATGGATGTATCCGAACAATTGGGCCTCCCATTGCTCTCCATCGGGATTGGTGACCGGTTGCGTTTGGGAGAGCTTCTAGACTGATAGTTGTGCCCTATCTGAGCTGCTGTGCTGCCTTGGTGCTGACACTATCAAATGGAAACCACTAACCCCTAATCATTCAACCGTCGACTCGGAAGCGTGTATAGGATTACATGATAGCGGCCATTACTGTACTTACTATCAATTAATTATACCGTTACGCGTTCACGCGCTCCCCCTTTTTTGTATTGCGGCAATGATTCTTGCTCGATTTATCGCAGTTATCTTCCTTCAGAAAGTCCGGGGCCTTGGTTGAACTTTTGATCGAAATAGAGTATCACTCTCTATCCACCAAAAGGTTTCAGTGCTACGCTTGCCAGCTTATCAGCTGACCGGGACTACTTGCTAGATCATCGTCGTATCATGATACAGCGGGCTGGCCTCGAGTACCACTCCCAAGATGAACTTGCGGGAAAATCTCCATCGTAAGTATACACCAGCGGCCCAAGCTTAGGGGACACTAACTTGGACTCGGATCCCGCTGACCTGCCGTTTCATGTGCAGGCTCCGGCGCACAAGGCATTTTACATGAAACCAGTTCGGGGCCTTCGGGCATGGTACAATGACCAGGTACATACTTCAAGACTGTGTGTTTCACCGCCATAAGCTCATTTTGCAGTCGACCGAGTGCGATAGCAGTCGATAAGTATCAGGTCCAGTGCGCGGGATTGCCTATTAATTTGGTGTGCAGCCCGTTTAGGCTACGGAACGCCGCCGGCAGGCGCCGGAGCCGGTGATGCAATCAGCGGCATTCATACCTTCGTCCCATGCCGGTAAAAGCCGGTTCTGTTTTCATCCCATTAAAATTCAAATGCGTTTCTTCTCAGTGTGCGGCGAGCCTTGAGAACAGGAATCAAGGCTCTTCCCCCCGATGGGCGACAACACTTCACTCAACTCGGCAACCCATATAATTACGCCGGCACGGGAGGAGACCGCAGTGGTCAAACGGTCAACATCAGGCTCCTGCGCAACTCCTGGTGTGGTCCAAACAGCCTGCAGCGGGGAGTTAGATACTGAAAGGAAGGCGAAAAAAGAAATAGGCAGGCAGAATATGGAATTCAACTCGAACTTCCGTGGAATCACCGGAATCAAGTTCAATTCTACTAGACAAGACAAATGTTTCTGCAATCAAGTTTTCAGAAGATCGCTCGGCAGTGCCGATTTTTGGCCATTGGCCATTTACGGCCGCACCGAGAAGGTTTTTTTTTCCGCTGTCTTCCCGAGATGCATAATGAGCCAAAACCAGTTGTTTATGTAACTGAACTGATTCTTTATATTTCCTGAGCACCTATTGAAAGTAACCTCGAAACTTGGCTCAACTTTGTTCGAATCTGAGTTTGGATTTGGAAGTTTTGGCGGCGCTGGTTATGGGGACCGGGGTCGTGGATGTGCCGGTGCACCTCTGTGTACCTAGTTTGGCAGTATGTGTTACGGCAAGGCCGTCATGATGCATCGCTTAACGCTTTTGTGCGCTACCCGAGCGCAGCTGTGGCAACAGCCACTCGGCGCTTTGTCCTCTGCCCTTGTTCTGCTCTTGTCCTGCTCTTGTCCTGTTGACTGCTGCTGCATCTAGACGACCCATTCCTAGGCTGGCGTAGGCCGGGTCGATCGGTGGTCGACAGCCGAAGACGAGTCACGACCGCGAAGAAGAGACGAGGACGAATACGGGTGGCAGCGGTTATCAGCTTGTTTGCGACGACACACGACTGCGACACGACTTGCTCGCACGGACGAAGAACGAAGGGCAAAGACGACTTGCTGGAATACGAAAGGCACCATCATGGCACGGGTGGAGCGCGCGGAATCGGGTGGGGCGGAGACGAGGTCGTTGCGGGAGTCAGGATCGAGGTCCCTGCGAGAGGCGAGCTCGAGGGCGGAGGAGAAGGAGACCGGGAAGGAGCACGCGCGGCAGAGGGAGCGAGATGGGGGCAGCAGGCGAGAGCGCGAGAAGGATGGGGGGCGGGACAAGGACAAGGAGAGGGAGAGGGATGCACGCTCATCGAGGGAGCACGACAAGCCGCGGTCGTCGCACGACAGGGAGCGCACCTCCTCCGAATCGCACGACAAGCCTCGGTCCTCACACGAGCGGGCACGCACGACCTCGCATTCGCATTCGGACTCGCGACACTCGCGCCGTTCGCACTCGCCCCCGCGCGACAGGGATAGGGACAGGGACCCCAGCGACAAGGACAAGGAGCGCAGCTCCGAGCGCGCAAAAGCCGCGTACGGGCCCGAGTTCCTGCGCGCCTTCGCGCGGCCCGCGTCTCTACTCAGCCTCACCCTCAAGGATGGCAAGGACGGGGGGAAGGACGATGACGGGGATGCAGCACAGGGCGGGGAGGCGCCGTTCGACGTCATCAGCGGCGCCGACGCCAGGCGGTTCGCGAGGCGCTTTGTACGGTGTGTCTTGCGTGTCTTCGATCCTACCCTACCGGACTCGTGGCGCTAACTCGTATGCAGGGAGCAAGAGGAGGCCGCTGCCGCCCCAAATCCCGCACCGGGCAAGGACGACAAGCTAGAAGACACGTCTCCCAAAGCGACCGCGCGCACGCTCCCACCGGTCGTGTTCGCGTTCCCGCGCAGCGCGGCAGGCGACGCGGGGCGCAAGGTCGTGGACTTCTACATGAGCTGGCGGGGAAAGACGGTGCGTTTCTTTGTTTCTTTGTTTCTTTTCTTTTCCTTGTCCTCAAGATGAGGCTGTTTTCATCGCATTTCCACGCTGCGGGCGACTTAGGGCGACGCTGAGGACGGGGATGTCGCGCTTGCTTCATCCATACCACTTGTCTGACCCCATTCCATCCATCCACCTTTCTCCATTCCGCCCGTTACCTACGCCCAATTGGGTCCTCTTTGCCCATGTCGCGAGCAAGGCGGAGTCATGCTCGCGTCCGATCGTACTCGCCATCCCGCCGTTCTCATCGTACTCGCATCCCCGTCCCCGTCTCCTGACTGCTCTCCATCCCATCCCAATGCTGCTCAGACTCAGTCTCGCCACCGTTTGCATGGAGAAAACAGAAGACGTACGAGGATCGGGCGCTCTGTCGCGCCGTACACCGTATCCTGCACGCCCTTCCTCGTGTCGCTGCGCTCCTCCCCTGCTCCTTCGCTGTCAGCCCCACCTTCGTGTCGTATCCGCGACGTATGGCATGGCTCGCATCGCATCCCAATCCGACCCCATCCACACCATCCCACTCCCGTTTCCGTTATCTCCCAGCTCTCCCCTCTACTCCTTCCGTTTCCTCTTACTCCTCCGTCCCCGCACCGAACACTGACCCTCTCCGCAGAAAGCGACGCGCCTCAAGGGCATGTCGCGCCGGACAGGCTTCCTCGACAAGGAATTCCATCGCGTGCGCGAGAAGCTCGACGCGGAGTGGAAGCGCGCGAGGTGTGTTGTCCCTCTCATCTCCCTCCCTCCTCCCGACTCTATTCTTCCTTCTTTCCGTTCCATTTCGTATGGCTTCCTTCTCGGCGCGGGAAGACAATGTGGCGGATGGCGGACGCCCGTCTCCCCCGTTCCTCGCAGTTGCTGTGCTATCTGACGTCTCTCCATCCACTCCTTCTCCCTGCCTTCATACTCCCCGTCTCGTCCCGTTCATTCTATACGTTCGATCCTCTCCTCCTCCTCTCCCCCTCTCCTCCGCATCCCATCCTTATCTCTTGTCCCCTCTTCTTCCTCGTCCGAGTCTTCTCTCCGCATATGACGCCCATACGCTAACCCCTTCCCAGCCGGCCCCTCAAAAACTCCGCCTCTGCCTCTGCGCTGAACGACGGGCCCACGCAGCTCGGTACGCTCTCTTCTCTCGTTCTTTTCCTCCTTTTCGATTCGCTATTCGGTGGTTTTCGTCCGTGCGTCGACGCCGAGAACGCTGTGACTGACGTGCGTCCGCGGCTATCGTGGTGCTCGTCCAGGGCGTCCGCCAGGTCGACGTCGCCGCCAACAACGATGCGGCGAGAACAGAGTCGCGTTGTATGATTGCTGACGCTGGTGGGCGCTGGCCTGCAAGTGGGTGGTCGGCGCATCGTCGTCGCCGTCGAGGTCGTCTCGCCGCCGGGGGGCAGCGGAGAGTGGATATATATGCGCGTCTATTTAGGCGCCGGTGCCGGGCGCTTGGCTACCGTCTCGCTGGCGATGACGCCAGGCGACCGCGACGAGGGTGGTGGATGCAGGCGCGTACGTGGGTGGCGTAGCGATGTATCGTTGCTGGCGGGCGCTCGGAGTGGATATATGCGCGTCTATCTGGGCGCTGGGGTCCGCGTCGAGGGCGAGGTCACGCTCTATCGTCTGGCAGGACGACGGGTGGGCGGGGTGGATATATGCGTCTCCCCGATACGCGGGATCCGCCAGCTGTACGCGATAGGCGAGGACGTGCTCCAGGCGGTGGCGGTGTGGGTACGCGAGGGGAGTCGCTGTGCTTCCGCGTTGGCGGTGTCGACAATGAGCGGGTGACGTCGATCAGCGCCGGTCATGAAGCGTTCGCGCGCGGCGCGTGGGAGCTGGATTGCAATGCGCAGGGACGTCAGCGTAGAGGACGACGTGCTGTCTGACCCCATATCGACCTCGCTCCACCTTTCGCTTCCTTCATCCTCCGCTGTTCCCGCGCTCCGTCTGACGACACTTGCTAACCACATACCACCCAGTCCGCGCGCCGACCGACCCACAGCAACCCCCGCGGCTGTCCCCATTGCTCGCCGACCTGGCGCGCAAGGAGCGCGAACGCGATGCGTGCGTCCCTCCTCTGTTCTCCACACCCCTTCATTCTCGTTTTTTTTCCGCTCCGCCGCGTTGGCATCGCCGCCTCCCCACCCTCCAGTCCTCCCGCGCTCACGCTGATACCTTCCCAGGGAAGCCCCTGTGCCCCAATCTATGCGCTCTGTCTCGGATCCGCTACCGCTACCGTCGTCCTTCCCGATCAACCCCGTGCGTCCCGCGCTTGGCTCGCACCGCGGGAGCGTCGACAGCGTGACGAGCCTGCCGCTGCTGGGCATGGTGCGTGGCGTGCCCGTAGGGAATCGAGGTGCGTTTTCGTCCTTGTTTTTGCGTTTTTGTTCCGTTTCTCGTTTCTCGTTTCTGGTTCCTGTTGTTGAAATCGATGACCGCGTGTGGGGCGTGGAGAGCGCTCGAGCTGGGCGCGGGCGCTATAGGCCGGTGGAGGAGGTCTGTAGCTCGCGAGTGCCCAGTTCCAGCGTACGAATGTGGCGCACAGCGGCGGCGTGCCGTTACGGCGTCGTCGCGAGAGCTCCGAGGTGGCGTCGTGGCTCTCTGCTCGGCGAGGTTTTCCACACGACCCAGGACGATGGGATGCTTGCTGCGTCGTGTTGCTCGCGTAGGCGAGGCTGCATGCGCCAGACAAAGTGCAGGTTTCGAGCGGTGGAACTCCTCAGGTCAACGAGAGCTGCTGCCCCGCGTCGACTCAGCCTTTCTACCCGCGCGGCTCGACGACGATTCGCTGGGGGTCATCGGCTCGACGAAGTGGAGCAGCCGTGGCGCCGAAAAGGCTAGAGGAGAGAGCCAGTTCATGGCCTCATCACGGCGTAGCTACCTTGGGCGGCACGAGGCTGAGGCGTGGCCCTGTCGGTCTACTGTCGCAATCGCCGTCAACGGATTCCCGCTGTGGAAGGCATTGTGGACAGATATGGTAGTGTCGGATATCTTCGGCCTGTGGCGCGTCTGATCAAGTCATCATCCTATCCATCACCTTCCTCTTTTGTTTTGTTTTCATTCACCTCGACTGCCACCACATATATGTTACTAACACGGTCCCGCTCTAGTGCCGCTACGAGTCATGAACCCGGGGGATAGAATGTCGATGTGCGTACCCTTTTCCTTCTGCCTAGAATGCCCCTCCTTCGGACTACTTCCATCCTTTTGTGGCGCGTCCCATTGTCCATATCTACCCGCGGCGCCTGGCGCTTGTCGCGTGGCTGGCGCATGATCAACTTCGACGCCGCGGATTCACGCACGCGCCACATCGATAACTCGTATATGTGCCGTGTCTCTATACTCCTATCTACCCTAGCTCTGCCCTCGTCCACTACGCTCGCCCACATACATACTCATCCTCGCTCCACACCTCCTCATGCGTATACTAACGCGTCTCCCGTGCTGCAGGTCCTCGAGCAGTGGTACGTCGTGCCCGACGTTGTGTGCCACATCCACCGACTGACTGCGTGTTAGGCTCGGCCGTCATTGAGCCTCCCAAGGCGAAAGTGCCGCGCAGTTCGCCTCTGCGCGACGGCGTCGCGTTTAACGTCCCGGAATCGAACAGTCTGGCGGGTGAGTAGGAAACAGCAGCCTCCGCCAGTGGCTGACCGTTCATGGGGTGCAGATCCTCAGACCCACACACTCCAACTCCCTGGGCGAACAGCGTCGGACAGTAGCGGCTTGAGCGAGGGCGCGAGCAGTAGTGGCTCGAGCCGGAAGAGCAGAAACCGGAAAGACAAAGAGCGGAAGTCGCATGTCGAGGGCGGAGAGGGTGGGCAGGAGAAGATCCTCATCGTACTTCTGGACGAGAAGGACAGGCCCGACGAGAAAGGGAAGAGCAAGAGCTTGCCGGCGGCCGACGCGACCTGGCACGGGTGCGTCGTCCCTTCCTACACACTCGCGCCATATAAATAATTAGTATACAGTCTTGAGCGTCGCCTCTCCACGCTCTCGGGGCGCATCCTTCCGCCACCCGGCTCAGTCCATGACTCGCCGTGGGTCGGCCCACTCGTACACCTTGACGAGGACGTCACGTACCTCAACACACCGGCCGAGTCAGAGTCCGAATCGGACGACGATGAAGACCGTCGCCCCGGTGTTGTCGTGCCGATCAAGAGTCTACTCTCAGCAATGGGCTACCTTACGCCCGATGCCGCTGTCATGGGTGGGACGCCCTCGCCCTACGGCTCGTACGCCGCGCTCCCGGGTGCAACACCGTACAGCAGCCCCTACGTGCCTGCCGCCCCCATGACGTACTCGTCGCCGTATGTCTCTCCCTACAATTCCCCGTACAATGTGTCGGCATCGCAGCCCCCAAGCCGCCCACAAACGCCCGTTTCGTGGGGGCCGCCGTCTGCACCGGCGTCTGTGCCTCCGTGGGCCAGCCCTGGCGGCGGTTACCCGCTGACGAACTACACGAGTCCGGTGCCCGGCGGGTACAGTCTGTATGCGAGCCCTGCGGTGGGGTACGCGAGTCCTGTAGCGGGGTACGCCGCTTCAGCGGGCTACGCGACTTCAGCGAGCTACGCGCCGTTTGGGGCAGTGTATGCTAGCCCGGCTGCACTGTACGCGAGCTCTGCGGCTGGATATGCCAGCCCGTACCCCAATGCCAGCCCGAATCTTGCTGCAGGGTACTCCAGCCCCTACGTGCCCCCATTGGATGAGCCGGGTGCAGGCTTTTATTACAGCTAGCCGTTTTCTCTTCTTGGGCAATTGTGGGAACCTTCGCACATATCTAAATCCTCGTCAATGCGCACATTATATCATATCCATCCATCCATCCTGTATATTCTCCTCGCTCTTCGACATTGCTCTCGATATCCACCGATCGTATACTGCATCCTTTATCTTTTCCATGTGTATTTATGTATAGTAGCGGCGTAGATAATGGGATACATAGTGCCCTGGCAATGTAATACTCTGATTTTCAGCGTCGGCAAAAGCGACATTGGATAACCCATCAGTAGCGCGTTTCCATCAGTAGCGCGTTTGCGAGGACAAGGCCCCCAAAGCCTGGCTGCAAGTCGAATAATTTGGGCTGGTTTCTGCGAACTCATGAAGCGCAGAGGGAAGCCGTGAAGAAAGGTCCCGTACTATCACGCTGTTCCCAAAGATGATCCTGTGCGCGCGGAATTCTATGGAGCTACAAAACTGGAGTCGAGTCGCCGTCAAAAGGATGAAGACGGCGTGACTTCTATACGCTACGACGATTTGTAATACTAATTGTTTACTTGGCGAAAGTCACTTCGTCGCACAGATCCAAAGACTTAGGCATTCATTCGTAGTGCGGTTCATTACAGTGGAGGTATAGGCAGGTTATAGAGTGCAGCAGAAAGGCGTTAGGTATGTACGTTTCATCATCAATATGGTCCATGAGTGACGAATCAAGAAAGCGGAAACGGAAAAAGGGAAAGGGGAATTGGGAAAGGGCGAGATAAAAAGTATGAGCGTCCGTCCATCCGTCCGAGCAATCGCGACTAGTTATACCCCTGCGGTGGCGCCGCCCCAGGGGGGAGACTCCACCCCGTCGAGTTGCGCGAGTAGCGGTTTTGCGTCGGCGGCGGCGGCGTCGCCTGCCCCTGCCCGCCCGCGCTGACCGGCGCCTGCGACGTCGGACGCCGCGCGCTCGGCCTTGCAACACGCCGCACGCCGCCGCTCGGGTCAGGCACGGGCCCGCTGTCCGTCAGGCGCACGCCGCGCCCAGCAGCCGCCACCGGGTGCCGCGCAGGCGACGCCGAGCCCGTCGACGACAGCGCCTCCTCCGGCTCGTCATACAGCCCGCCGGGGCTCCCACCGGCACCGGGCCCGACGCGCAGGAACGGGTTCGCGCTCGCGGGCGGCGTCTCCCCGCCGCCGCGCGGGTACTCGCGCGGCGGGCGCTGCGGGGCCTCGTACGCGTACGCGTCGTTCCAGGACTCCACCGCGGCGGTCTGCGGGCTGGGGATCAGGCGGTGGGCGGACGCGCCGGGGTCGTACCCGCCCTCCTCGCTCGAGCGTGCGCCCATGGTTACGGACGACGTGGACGACATGGGGTTGCTGCTGCCGGCGCTCGCGGTGGTGTTGCGCGAGACGGCGAGCGGCGTGGGGAGCATGAGGAGCGTGTTGCTGTCGTGCCGCTGGCGGGGCGACGTCGCGTAGTTGGTCGACTCGAGGGTCGAGCTGTCGCCACCGAACCCGCCCGACGGTGGGTGTATGTTGTCCGAGTCGGTCACCAGCGAGTACCGGTTGCTGTTGTCCGTCCTACCCTCGTCCGTCAGCGCTGTCTCAAAGAAAAATAAAGAGTACCCACTTGCGATCATAATACACCTCGTCCGAGTTCCGCGACTGCGTCCCGCTCTTCCACCTTCGCTCGCGTTCAAACTCCGCCCAGCGCTTCATGACAATGTGCGTCGAGTCGAACTCGCCCTCCTTGTCGCCCGTGTCGACCTTGTCCCCCGCGACCTTGCGCGTCTGCCCCCACGAGAAGTCGTCGAAGTGCCAGAACGCGTACGCGGGGAGGATGCCGTTCCAGATTGGTAGACTCAGCAGGTAGATGAGCATCCACCCGATGTACGCGATCTTGCGCGAAGTGACGATGATGAGGACGAGCGGCAGACCGAGCACGAACGCGAGCAGCACGAGGGGGACGGTCGTGTCGGTGTGGTGCGGAACGATTGAGTAGATGATGAGATACAGAGTAAAGGTAATGGCGGCGGGCAGCACAAGCGTCCCCGCGAGCTCCATGCCCACGACGAACTGCATCGAGAAGCAGAAGGTGCCGCACAGGTCGCGCACGAGGATGAGCTCCGCAAGGTTGTGGATCGTCGAGTTGATCCACCGGCGGCGCTGCGAGAGCAGCACGCGGAACGTGTCGGGTACGACCGTCTTGCACACCGCCTGTGGACAGAACATATTCTTGCGCTTCGGGAATGTCTTGAGCATCAGCGTCGTTAAGTAGCGGTCCTCCCCGAGGAGGAGCAGGTTCTTCTTGTGCAGCGTGTCGACGACGTTCTCCGAGTAGTGCTCGACGATGTCCGGATTCGCGAGGATCGGCACCCAGAAGCCTGAGTCACCCTTGGGCGCCTTGATGCGGTACATGCTGAAGCACCCCGGCAGACAGGTTACGCCGCCGAACATCGACTCGAACGCCTTGGTCATATGGTGCGAGATGTAGTACTCGAAGACTGCGCGGCGTCGAAGTCAGCACGAGCGAAGCTCCCAAAAGAAAGAAAACACACCCTGCATCATCGTCACGAACGTCTCCGCCTTGTTCGCGATCTTCGTCTCTCCACACAAGCCCATGATCTCCCCGTCATGCACCATGCACGCGGCCATCCGCGTCAACGAGTCGGGGAACACCTTCGTGTCCGCGTCGACACACAGCACGAGCTCGTACCGGTCCGGGCTCACGCCCGTCACCCTCCACAGGCTATTGAAGAACTCGTACTCGAACGTCGTCATGCGCTCGTCGAAGAGCACCTTCTGCAGGAACGCCATCAGCACGATCTGGCTGTCGCGCTTGCCGCGGTTGCCCGGCTTCGCGTCGCCCGCCTCGAGCGGGTTCCCACACTTGGCGACGAGGACGATCGGCACGCGCTGCTGTTTCGACCGCTCCGTCGTCGCGTCGTCGTAAGCGTAGAACCCCGCGTACACCTTCGCCATGTTGTGCCGCTTGTGCCCGTCCGCGATGGCGACGTACGAGTGCGCCTCCACCTCGCTCGGCGCGACGACAAACTCCTTCATCATCGCGAGGCAGATCTCTGGCGTCGTCAGGTCGTTCCCCGCGCCCTTCACCATCCCGTCCGCGATCACCAGGATGAGCTTGTGGCTATTCGGGTAGTCCGTCGTCGCGAGCGAGTCGAGCGTCGTGCGCAGACCCTCGACGCTCTCCGAATACGCCGTCACCAGGCAGATCGTGTGCGCCAACGGGAAATTGAACGGCTCGTAGTCAGCGGGCGGCTGCGGCACGACGTTGTGTAGGGGAAACGGGCATGGGTTCTCCGCGAAGGTGCCCCGCAGCGGCGGCGTGTCACTCCCCGCGCCGCCCCACGACACGAGGCTACCCGGGCGCGGCTGGTCCGCCGGCGAGCCGGGCATTAACCCTGAGCCCTTCCCGCTCGGCGCGATTGACCCTGCGTACACCGTCGAGCGCTTGTAGTTGCTCCCGCTGCTGGAGTCGAGCTGGCCATACGCCGTCGCGGGCCGTCCCCCCTGCTTGCCGTCCGCCGGCGTAAACCTCGAGGTGTTCGGCAAGAACGTCTTTCTCTTCTCCTTCGTCCGCAGCCCACCCTTCCCCACGTTCGGGCGGTATCCGCTCGGCGCGGGCTTGTAGATATCGTTCGACCAAGCCTCGATCTCGGCGCTGCGCTGCATCCGCTGCTCGTACGTCTCCTTGGGGAAGTTCCCGAGCTTGTGGGAGAAGAACCACTGGAACATGACCGCCATCGCGAAGCGGATGAGGACCACGCCGACGATGAAGATGAGCGAGAGGTACAGCAGCACCTGGCTCGCGACGCAGCCGATTGAGTTCGTGTCGATGAAGCCGACGGTGATCATGTCCTGCAGGCAGTGGCCCAGCGCCATCTGATTCGTGCGCATGAGGCGCATGGTCATGTCGCTGTTGCGCCAGTCGCTCCCCGCCGTCTTCATTTCGTTAAACACCGCCGGGTACGTGATCTGCGTCGGGTCGAGCCACGCGAGGAGCTCCAGGTCGAGCACCGAGCTGCCCCCATCGGTCAGCTTGACGCCTTCGTGCGAGGCCGACGAACGTACCTCTCAAACACCGCCAAGCTGCGCGCCGTATTTCTCACGTCGTCCCACGTGAAGTACACCTGCCCCTGCGGCTTCATCGTATCCAGCTGGCCCTTCACCCTCACATGGCAGCTCGTCGGGGACGCATACGCTGTCACGTTCGGGGTCGTCGTCCCCGTCTGCGGGCGTACGTTGCAAGGAAAGTACCAGTCCATCGCTGCGCCAGTACCGGTGATCGCGCTCCCGCTGGGCCGGCTGACGACGCCGAGGCAATGCTGGTTGACCTTCTGGAAGAGGAAGCTCGCATCGTTCCCCGCGAGGCCCCATCCGCCCTCGAACAGCGGGTTGCTCTTTCCGTCGAACGTGCTCCCCGCGCGCGGGTGCGAGAAGTTCCCAAAGTCGTAGTCGTACCTGGGCGAGAAAAAAGAAACGGCATCAGAGACTATGGCCCTGCCGCAAAGGGAGGGAGAAAGATGCACCCATTGATCGTGACGCTCCCGTTACCGATAAAGCTCGCGCCCACCGCGCCCCCGTGGAATCGATTCGGCGGCGACCCACAGACCGCCTGGGTGAAGCCGAACGTGATGAAGCCCACCACTGCCATCAGGCCCAGCACGATGCTGATCAGCCCCATCTTCTCGCGCCACGCGCGCTGCTGCTCCGGCGAGCGCAGCCCGCACCCGCGCATCAGCGGCGGCGGCACGCACGCGGTCAGCAGGTAGCAGTACAGCATCCACGGGCCCTTGGGCCCCGGCGCGTAGTCGCCCAGGCAGCTGCGCGACTTGGCGGACGCAGCGGTGGGGTGGGCGCCGGAGGTGGGCGAGGGCGGGTTGAGCGGCGCGGCGGCGGAGGAGCGCTTGCGCCGCAGCGTGGCGCTGCGCTTGAAGAGCGCGAGCCCCGACTCGTGCACGTCCTCCTCGCGCGCGAGCAGCGAGCGCCCGCGCCGGAGGGCGTCACGCTGCGGGTAGTTTCCGGTCGCTGCAAGGCCGTCAGTGTGATGCAGATGCGGAGAGCAAAAAGCAAGAAAAATGAGCGATAAGCATCCAAGAGACAAAAGCAGCCCCTGCGACCCCAGGACAGCGGCTCAGCGAGCGTCCACGACATGCGACTGGGTCCAGCGGGGGGGGGTCGGATTTTAGGCGGCGATAAAACGGCGCGCGGGATGTCAGGGGGGTGCGAGCGCTACGTATGGCCCATGGAGCCGTCGCGGATCAGCCCCTTGAGGGTCCACCCCACGCCTCATGCATGCAGCCGGACCCCGTCGCCTCTGCACAATCCGCATGGCTTGGGACAGGATAAACGGGGGGGAAACTCGAAAAAAAGCACAGGATTGGGCGCCCACAGGATACGAGCGCCTAGGGCGAAGATCTGTGTTCTCCCACCGCGGAGATACTGCACCGCGAGGGACGCCAGTGGACCCACGCTAAGCCGAGGTCACCGTCCATATGGCAGCGAGGACGAGAGCGAGGGAGCGCTCCATCGACGCTGCTCCTGCTGCTCCTCGTTCATCCCAGACAAGGGGTAATCATCCGGGAAGAGGAGCCATAGCCCGACGGGCGGCACACGGACGCCGGAGACAAGGGTGCGGCGAGAGTGCATGCCACGTCGTGTTGCGTCGCAGGATAGAAACAGAGGAATGGGATCTGAGGGGAAATGAAGGAAATAGTGGAAAGAAAGGAATAATGGATGCATCGTCACTCGTCGCTCCTCCAGTGCGCGGGGCACAAACAGCCACAGATGGCGTGCATGCAGGCGACAAGAGCTCGACGAGACTGCGTCACAGCGCGAAGACGAGGGACGC
Source organism: Mycena belliarum (assembly GCA_029282135.1). NCBI lineage: Eukaryota > Fungi > Basidiomycota > Agaricomycetes > Agaricales > Mycenaceae > Mycena > Mycena belliarum. The sequence goes on from JARJCN010000092.1 coordinate 42,830, forward strand.
CCGTCGTCGCCACCGCCACACCCAAAAAAACGAAAACAAAGACCGAAGAAATGGCGACTCACTCGACGGCATCCCAACCCTCCCCCCTCCCTCCTCCTCCAGCTGCGCGACCTGGTTGCGATAATGCCACTGGCGGTGGCCCGGCTCGATCTTCTCCCTGTCCGGGCGCACCAAGCTCTTCTTGCGGCCGACCCGCTCTGCGTCCATGCCGCCCTCGACATCGAGCGTGGGCTGGTACGCCGAGCCAAATGCGCCCGGGTTGGCGTTGGTGTTGCGAGCGCGCGACGGGGCGGGCGTGTTGGTGAAGGACACGTTCCCGCGGGCGCCGTCGCCGGGCAGGAACGGGTGGGCCCCCGGGGCGGGCGCGGGGGAGTGCGAGTGCGAGGGCGGGCGTGGGCGTGTCTGCCGCGGGGGTCGCTCCATCGTCGGCGTCGTCGCTGTGTGCGTCGTTGACGGTGGCAGGAAACGGGCTGGGCAGGGTATGCCGTTTTCGGACATGATGACGAAGCAGCGGGGCTATTTTTAGTCTTTTGGCGAGGTTTAGGGTAGGTCTGGGTAGGTATAATAAGTAGAGGTAGGTAGGGTGGAAGGAAACATAAAGGAATCTAGTAAGAGCAGCACAATATGGAATTTTTTCCTAGTTTTGCCCCTGCAACTCTGCACCAAACAGCAGCTCAAGAGTGAGGTCTAACTTGGGTCTCACCCCTTCTCACACACCATAGAGGAGATATTGACCCACATAGAAAGACAATCTGGATCGCAAGTGGCTTTTGAAGAAAATCATGATCAAAGCTTGGGCTTAGCCAAGGCTTAGCCTTGGAGCCTTGAGCGGAAATGGCCACACTGTCTGTGAGGCTCCGCCAAGACTCCACAATCGAAATTGTGAACCGGAACACCAGGTTCAGGTTTGGGGTTCAGCAAATTGCTGAGCTTGAACCAGTTTCAGGTTCAGTGTTCAGGCAAAAAGAGCCTAGATATGAACTGAACAGAACCTGGCCATCACTACAGAACCTGCAGCAGAGCATCAGTGGAGCTGCTCCCACCAGTTGTAAATCCCAGAAGCTCTTGGGCATAAGAGTGAGGTGCTTGACCATGAGTACAGACAGCAAGAGCTGAAGGACAAAGGAGGGTGTCATCATCACCCTCTTTCCATATGACTTGAATGCAGCATTGGAAATGCGGAGTTTAATCTTAGCCTAGTAGTTATCAGATAAGGACCAAAGCCTCAACAAAGTTCAGGCTATGGCAGCAGGCAGGGAGAACCTCATTGAGATATACAGGCTGAAACACTTTCAAATCATGTCTTTGGGATTAGAACACCTTGAGATTTTTTTTCGCTTGCTTCAATTCTCTGTGTTGGACTTGTCAAATATAAATTTAACTTGGGGCTTGTCTCGAGTTAGTGGAGTATGGACAGACCATGGGGAGTGGTCCTGTACCTGTATCCAGTAGTGTACAGAGCTAAGATGTTCATCAGACAAACAATTCGAGTGAATCGAACACAGCAAAGAGTGTGATGAGAGTCAGGCAGGTCTCCATCATTACAACAAGCGAGGCACGAGCTCAAAATGAGAGACTACTCCATAGTCTCCATCATGGGGCTCAGCATAAAACAGAACTCCGCAGGAAAGAGGTGCATGTTCCGAAGTGTCGCGAACAAAGTTGCGGCACTTACCCGATATTGTGGATCGTTTTCAGCCAGGAACTAGTTAAGATATCTGGCAGACACAAGGCAGTCAATATTTGCTGCATGAATAGGGTGACAGAAGCAGTGAATGCAGCCTGTGCAAGGCATCCTGCTTGCCTGAATATCGTTGAGGAGTGGGTCACTAGAGATTGGAATAGGTGAGCCTAGATATAAGATGTCAAAAAGACAGTGCCCACCAGTGATTCACATTGCGCGGAGCTGAGCTGCTGCCCATGATGATGTCACCCGCCAGAGTCATGCAGCAGAGGCGGGACCCCCCCCCCATCTACGCCATGAAGCAAGGATGAGCTCCCACCAGCTACTAGATGCTAGTTTGTGCATGGGAATACGGCTGTGCGCTCGATCAGCAAAGGATTTCGGGCGCAAATCGGTAAATACAATAGGCTCATCAGCAAGGAGATGTACCGCCTGCGCTTGACTCGGAATCTCAGTTCAATGTACAGCGAGTCGCTTAGCCAAGCACACATATATCATACACCCGAGGACCATCGGGCTAATGAAAGAATGAAAAGAGAGTAAGGTGCTGTGTAAGACTTGAAGCGGGGAGCAATGACGCACGCAGAATTTATGGATCCCAGTCACCCAGCCACAGCTCAACCGCGAAACTCATGAAAGATGCTTATGACAGGTACACCAAGATCGAGAACGCACTGGATTACCGCCCCCGAGACTGACGAGCGCCGTACAATGCATCGCAGAGAACAGATGCCCCTCGTCCGTAGTCCGCGAACGCGTGAAGGTGTCCACAATACTCGAGGGAGGACGCACAACTGATCTCCTGACACAGGGAGTCCCGGGCTTTCTCGCTAACTCCACCTTCGGAAATCTTCAGGTGCGCAGAATGTGTGAGCGTTGTGTGAGCGCATACTTGAAGTCGTATTTCGCTTGTCCTCGTCCGACATCTGAAACGCCGTCGTGGTAGTGCTCGATATGTTTTTCGGAAGCCTTAGAGACGAGGTGGTGCGGGGCGTTCGCGCCCGTGCAGTCTAGGTAATCGCACTGTAGGTACCGCATAGCGGTAGCTCCTACGTACGGCGCGGTTCCCTAGCGCTGAAGTCGCTTCATGAGGGATTTCGATTCAGAATTCTTGTCGAGTTGTAGCCTGCAGGCTGCGTGCTGCCCTGCACAGACATAGTAGATTGAAGTGAGGGCACTGAGGGGTATGCATACCCATCCACTGTCCAAGCCGATCGCAGCTCGGACTCGGATACAGAAAGGAGGAAAGATCTGGTGGTCTGTGGTGGTCCACCGGAGGCAAAGATCCGAAATACTGTACTATTTCGATCAATTCGTCAGTACCTGTGACCTGTGACACGTCGATTCGAACTTTGATGTTCGTAAATCGGCCGAGATGCCTGTGACACAAAGAAAAAATTCGTAAATTGGCCAATTTTATTCCCTAAGGTCTCCAGATAAGCAGCTTGTGCTCCCCCATCCCTGGGATAGGGTTTATAGCCCCAGGTTTTGCATTGTTAGCTACCTCCAATCACGTCGGATTTTGGCAATTCTGAACTACTATCTTCAGAAAATTGCACCAGGCATACTATAGAGGCTGAAACAGGCCCAGCCATGAGATATCTTGGTGGATAACGAGGCGGCGCGCGTGTCAGCGCGCGCCGCAGAAAAAATTGGTAATTTAGCGGTTTTGGCAATTTTTTGTGACCTCTCTGGTAGGTTCGTAAATGCCCTCGGTGAGCTGTGACATGCCAAAAATATTCGTAAATCAGGACCCCCTGTGACCTGTGACAGACGAATTGATCGAAATAGTACAGTATCCCGAAACGTGACACATAGTCGGAGAAGAACGCACATACCTGGGAATCTACCAAAGATCTACTTAGTATCAATTTCGCTTGATCTTTATCGAAGTCTCGAGAGAAGCGACGTAACCCAGAGGCCTCAGATGTGATTAAGATATGCCATGAAATGGGACATCCAACGGATGATCCAAGGACCAACTTACTTATGCTCAACAAGTAATCGGTTCCCCTGCCAATTCAACCGCAATCAGGCAGCTTTGCATGTTCAATGCCGATGTCACACACCACACCATAATAAGCCTCTTCGTCGCTCGCTAGCCCAGAGCTTGCATTCAAGTCTTCCCGTCATACTGTACTATTTCGACCAAGTATTCATGGCCTGTGACCAGTGACCATAAGTCTTCAGTTCTGAAGTATTCAAATTGCCTTTTTGGGCGATTTTTCGGAGCTTGCCGGCCCAAAAGCCCCTATTTTGGACGAAAACCTCGATCCAAAATGCCTGTGACCAGTGACACTTTTACCAAGTATTCATCTCATCGGCCGCTGTGACTAGTGACCGAATACTTGGTCGAAATAGTACAGTACATCACCTCTGATCATCGCTGCTCTAACCTCTACATTACTCCCAAAATTAAGGTCCACTCTTCGCCAGTGTTAGCCACGTCTTCAAGCTAGCCAAGCAAATGCATCTCTGGTCCGATTAGTGGTCAATTTCCTTTGCTAATTCTGTGATTTCGCGCTATACACTGTCCGTTTCCTAGAGCTAGGCGTCCATTAGCCTCCGATGAGGCCCATGGGTGTCCAAAATGGTCTATCAAACTCAGCTAACGTCGAGCTGGATTGCACCACAGGGAGTCTAGACTCTGTCCTCGGCAGCTTGCAATTATGAATCGGCCCCCGAGCAGTACTGTGTATATAAATCCAACCCCCCTCCGTTACTCTTTACTTCGAAACGCGGACTACCAATCTCAGCTTTTGGGAGACCCCTCCACTGATGATATCTTTTCCCAACATCTTCACGTTGGGCCTCGCCGCCACGATTCTCCAGCCTGTACATGCTGACTCGGAGCTCAAGTCTCAGGTACCCATGATTCTTCCCGAAGTAAATCGGCCCATTCCAGTCCCCCGTTGCTTCCAGCTTACACATGTTTCAAGGAAGATAACGCCAGTTTCGGACCTCTTGCGCCCGGGGTCTATAAGATCTTCAGCTCTGAACCGTACAGACATCTCCTGAGTATCGGCGAGGATACATCGCTCGTTGTGGAAGCAGAATGCAATCACTGAGTTTGCGGTCGGAATTTGTTGAAGGCACACCGTTTCTTCCGCCGCATCAATGAGGCTTGCTTAGAAGTACCACTTCCTTCCATTCACGGTGCCATTGCAGAACGGAGGCGGAATCCAGACTGCGTCTGCAAGTTATATTGGATTCAACCAGTCACGTGACGTTGGTTGAATCCGAGCGCTACTAATAGTATTGGTAATAGCAATACTTTCACCAGTGGTTGAAACGTTGAAACGTTGAAGGGGTGACTCTGAGCCTTCAGAGACAATGTTTGTATTATCAATATTAATGAACTGTGGTTGGATGGTCGACAAATGGAGGTCTAGATCTGTCTTGTTTTAAAGATATTGTAGATGGATTTGGCGCCCTCATTTCGAGACGTCGTTCAACTCGTTTTCAATCTAAAATACATCTTTCCACAAGACAGACTAGTGTGATTCGATGACTAGTCGAAAATGTCCGTCGCGTAACGCCCCTTCGTAATCTTCTCAAATTTCACCGTCGCCTCCTCATCGCTGCACTTCTCCTCAGCCTTGATAATATCCACAAGGGTAGTCTTGATTCCCTTTGCTACCTGCGCGCTTCCACAGGTAAAGAACTAGCGGATGCTCAGCAAATAGGACGCAGGGAAGTTGGAGGTCGTACCGAGGCACCCGACCTATATGCCTGCACGATATCCGCACTCTCCTTCCACACACGACTGGCAGACGTCAGGACCCTCCAAACGAACACAGCAAAGAAAAGACGGACTGTTGAACATATTTGCAGCCCTCCGACTCGTCCGGCGCGCGCGAAAACGCGGGGCGCACGTCAACCACGCCCTGCGCGATCCACTCCTTCAGGTCGCTGTCGGAGTACAAGAAATCCTGCCCCGGCGCGCGACACCCGAAGAACAGGAGCGCCTTCCCGACCGCGCGCCCCGACGCCTTTTGCGCCGCGCGCTCCTGCATGAACCCGCGCATCGGCGCAATACCGGATCCGGCGCAGAACATCACCACGGGCAGCGCGGGGTTCTCCGGCGGGTGGAACGCCGCTGCCGACGGCCGCACGGCCATCTGAACGCGGTCGCCGGACAGCAGGCCCGCGAGGTAGTTCGAGCCCACGCCGAGGAACGGCGGCGCGCTCGTCGTGCCCGAGAGCGGGGGCGCGTCGAGCACGCTGACGGTCACCGTGATGTGGCTCGGATTCCAGAGCGGCGACGACGAGATTGAGTACTGGCGTACACGCATCGAGGGCAGCATCTGGAGAAACGCGCCGATGGAGAGCGCGATGTCCGGATGGTTTTCCAGAATCTCGAACACGCTCAGGCGCTTTGCTTGGACAGCTTCGGCGTAATTCGATTTCAGCTCTTCAATGTACGCCCGTGTTGCATCGACAGTCGCGGCCTGACTCAGGATTCCGAGATCGCGGGTCGTCGCCGGCTGCGAGAGCTCGATGTATCCCGTCAATATGTCCGCCAGCTTGACAGGTTTCCCGACGGGGAGGGAGGTAGGACCAACGGATGAAAGAATCACCTGCAGACAGATGAGCACTCGTTCAGCGAGTGAGGACGGACGTTACCTCTTCCTCGTTCGACAGACTGAACCGTGCAAGAACACGCCGGACATCTCGGATTGGATTCTGCGGCAAGCTGTGTCATCGTGTCAGAAGGCGCTCCAACCCCAATCTGGAACTCACATTGCAATATAATCGCCAGCTGCAAACTCAACTCAGCGCATTGCGGGTGAAGACCGATAAACCCGTACCTCGCGCCGTCGTACCCTCCGGCAACTCAAACTCTTCACAAACATGAGCAACGCAACTGGTTCGACCGAGTTGAACTCACCGATGTGGCGTTTCGCCGGCCCGCTCTTCGTGAGCACCCGGTTCTCTACTACTCGGCCCAGGAGCGCATCCGCTTGCCTCAAAGTCACCGCGCGCTCCTTCGCGCCATCTACCGTCTTCACTTCCAGCATCACCGACTTCCCCTCCGCCCGCGTCGTCGCGTACTCCTACACACAGTACCATCAGCTTGCAAACGGAGCAGGTGCAACACAACACAACACACCTCCTGCACCTTCCCCCAGAACTTCGCCTCCCACTCGTCGAAGCTCTGGAACAGCTCCCCCGAGCCCGCGTCACCCGCCCCGCGGGGCACCAACCGCTGCCCGCCGCGCGCCTCGATCAGCTCGTCGCAGAGTGTCGGGATCTTCTGGTACGTCGTCGTCCAATCCATATTTCCGCACCCGAACACGGCGAAGCGCACGCCCGCGAGCTCCGTGCCCTGGATACTGCGCAGCCAATCGACGAAACGCGCCGCGTTGTCTGCGGGCTCGCCTGGCGTCATTTCTTCAGCAGGATGCCATGACGAGGAGGAGCAGACACACCCTCGAACGACGCAGTGATGATCACCACTGGTCCGTCCGTCGGCACCTCCCGCCCCAGCGCCGAGTCGAGCGTCCCGATCGATGCGCGGAAGCCTACACACACAGTAGATGAGCATCGCGCGCAAACATGAAGCTAAAAGGGCACACCATGCTCCGGCGCCTGGCTCGCGATGCGCTGCGCGAAGCTCTCTGACGTGCCGGTGTTCGAGCCGTACAGTACGTACAGCGGCACGCCAGTGCCCGCGCTCGGAAGCGCTTCATTTACGTTCCCGCTCCCCGCCTCGTCGCGCCCCGCCATCAGCACCGACGACGGCGTCGCATACAGGTGCGCGCCGCCTCCGCCTGCGCCCTTGACGCGCCGCGCCGCGTGGATATACATACCAACCGGCTTGACGGTCAGCGTCTGCTTAAGCTTCAACGTGTACGACGGGTCCACGAGCGACAGGTCGAACTTCTGCATGATCGTCGCCATGACAAGGCTGTCCATTCGTCCGTCAACAAAGAAAAGGTAGAGATCGAAAGATTATGGGAAGACGGACCAGACTTCCTGCCACGCAAACGCCCGGCCAATGCACGCACGCACGCCGAAGCCGAACTGGGCACACGGCACGTCAGTTCAATCTTGAACCAAGAATTTGAAAGGTCAGGTGGACATACGGGCTGCCACGAGTTCGGCTGTCCGTACCCTCCTCATCAGCGCGTCATTGAGTAAACAGCGAAATAAAACGCACCGGGAGCGCCTCGAACTTCCCGTCCAACATGCGCTCGGGCTTGAACTCCTCCGCCTATGATGCGTGCGAGATAGAAAAGGAAGTTTAGCCCAAGTTTAGCCTCTCCTTAAAAATCAGGAGGGGCGACGACGTACGTCCGGACCCCAGACGGCCACGTCGCGATGCATCTCCCACGCCTGAATCGCAATTTTTTGGTCCTTCTTCAAGGCGTACTTCGCGCCGTGCGTGCCCGTGATAATGGTGTCCTCGATCGCGGCGACGGAGCGCAGGGGCGCGGTCGCAGCGAGGCGCAGCGTCTCGCGCATCACGGCTGTTGATATCCCAACTCAACAAAGTATCATCTGCGGACACAACGCGCCACGTACCAATCAGATACGGCAGTTTGGCAAAGTCCTCGTACTGCACCGGGCGCTCGCCGAGGACCTCGTCGACCTGCGCACGCAGCTTGCGCAGGGTCTCGGGGTTCTTGAGGAGGAAGTACACCATGAAGGTCATCATGCCCGAGGACGTCTCGTGCCCCGCGATGAGGAACGTAAGGAGCTGCGGACGATAAGTCAGCTGGACATCGCCGTGGAGCGCTGCGTACGTTCTGCGCTATGCTTTCGCTGCTCATCGCCGCGCCCGTCTTGGGGTCGCGGGAGTTGAGCATGATGTCGAGGAGATCGTGCTTCGCGATCGGGTGTGCCTTGCGCGTCTCCACGACTGCAGATGTCAGCAAGCACCTGCGCACTCGGCGACGGACGCACTTTCGTCCGCCAGCGTGCGCATGGCCTTGATGTCCGCCTCGTACTGCGCATTCGTGGCGCGCATGACCGCCTGCACGACGCGCGGGCGGTTCGCGCGCAGGCCGCTCTCCGCGAGGAACGAGCCCATGGCGACGGTGAACGGCGGCTGCGTCGGGGAGTAGAACGAGTTCAGGCTGCGTGTGTGTCAGCGAACCGGTGGAGAGGAACGCATCTATGCGTGTACACACCGATAGGACATGGAGCAGTACGCGATCGCGTCGAGCGCAACGCGCGTAAAGTCCTCCGAGGGGTCAATGTCCGCCGAGGGTCCAAATCTGTGTGCGCCGCGTCAGATCGCGTGTTCTTGTTCTTGGGAAGTACGCACCGCTCCCACTGCGAGCTTGTTGGTTTGGATGCACAGAGAGCGAGGGAAACGCACCTTGAGTATCAGCTGGTCTGAGATATCGCGCATCTCCTCCATCATCCCCTTAACCGCCAGAGTCCCGAACGCGGGCATGAGCAGCCGGTCTGTGCGCCCTCGTCAGCATTCGTCTGCGCAAGTCATGCAACACCCACGCGCGATCCCCCAGTTGGGCTCGTCGTTGTGCGCCGTAAACAAGGCATCACCGACGAGGTTTCGGACCTCCAATAGCCCGCCCCCGACCTTCTTTTTGAAGCGCGTGTCGTCCGAGACTTCATTCACGAGGGCCTGCGAGGACACACAAACAAGGTTTCTCCCTTGAAGCCAGTTAGTCTCGCGCTCATTGAGCTTCATGACGAAGACGCACCGAGCAAGTCGAGCTGATATATCTCGCCATACGTCTTGGCGAGGAGCGAAAACGAGTGCAGGGGGACGTCGCGCTCGAGCGCCGTGACATTTCCGATGAAGGGGATCGTCGGTGGTTGGGGGATTGGGGTCGTCATTCTTCTTCTTCCTTCGTGTCTCTGGGGTCTTGCAGTCGGTTCTGTGCAGATAGCGGGGTTATAAAGGCTCGGGATCAAAGCGGACGGTTTAAGCAAAGGTTACGAAATACAGGCAAAAAGGACTATTAATAGTTAATTAATTTCGGCCCCAAATTACTTATCAGTTTTGGCTTTCCGAATTATCCTAATGGTAATTTCGGCGGAACCAATTCCTCCCTCTTCGTATTCCACAACTGCTCGTCCCGTTCTTTCAAAGGGAATGTCAGAAGCTGTGGACGCATACAAGCCGTGGAAATAGCATTCAAGAGCCTGAGGTCCAACATCGACTATCAAACATCCGACCGACATATATGATATTCCCCACATATCTCTCCAGAAAGTTCTCAATCTGAACTGATATTCGAATCTTGAGCGTAGGACAAGTGTTGTTTCTCCATCACTCGGGGTTTAGCTGCAGTGCATCTGCGTCGGCCTGCGCGTGCTGTCACCGAGCCATGCACGGATATCTGCGGCGAGAACAACCGGTATTGAGACCTCCGGTACAACCCTGATACACCGGGTGCAAGTTACCCGGCACAGCCTCCATGCTTATTTATCGCGTGTCAACGGATGTTGATTTCATTTTTATTTTGGGAACTTTGATGATTATGACGCTGCCCTTGTTAGTACTAAGTAGCAGTCAGGTAGCTATAGGTAGGTAGGTAGGTAGGTAGCATTACATATTGTTAACATTGTTAGGCCGAACGGCTCGCCTGAACTTGAAGGTTTAGGGTCGGCTGTTTGGGAAATACTGATGGTCATTGGTCACATCGGAAAGCCCTTGAAGCTTCAACGGCAACTTCGTGCGAAACTGACGCATGTCCGTGATATAAACGGCGTACATACGACATCGCCGTAGTGGCGGGTCCGTGGGGAATCGGAAGGGTTCGCGGAAAGACGGATAAGCCACGGACGTCGGAAATAAAACTGCGGGAACAGTGTCCGCTCCGGGTGATCCGGCGGAAACGCCGAGACATCATAATGTGCCCGGTCCGCTCTACCCGAATTCATCACGTTCGCCATCAACCATAATTTAAAATTTGAGCGGTGACGAGCTCCAGGGGTTCTAGGCAGTCAGTCTTCCGTTCCATATCATCATGACTGGCTTGCAACTACATTCTGTGGCAGAAGGCTAAGCTAACTTGCCCCTGCAGGGAAGCACCGCTCGACTGAGTTGGCATTGTTGCCCCACTATGCATATGATACACGCACTCGATCAGCATACAATCCAAAAACAAGCGAGCCAACTTGACAGAAAAGGGCACTTACCCAATTCGGCGCAATAGTGGTCTTGATTGCAGAGAATGCTATGAAGACTAGGAGCATGTTAAGGTTGTACCCCGTGTCCGCCGCGGCGCCCGCAATGTACGCGTAGGTCTTCCAGAACTTGTACTTGTATTTCTTCACATAGAGATGGTTGACCGAGCCGAGGATGAACCACGTCAGCACGAAGTTCGAGATGTTGCCGTAGAAGTTCTCCATTGTCGTTGCAAAGATCTGAATTGAATCAATGAGTCGTACGATCAATAGAGGTCCGTGGACGGGGGGTGCCGGGAGCGCGCACGGGAACGTTCCACAGGTCGAAGTGTGCTTTGGGGAAGCGGCGGTGGAGGAGGTACAAGATGACCGGGATCCCGGCGCCGAGGAGGAAACCATATGGCTGAAGGGAGTCAGCGTAACCCAATGAGGGACACGCCAAATCAAGCATACCAGGATCGCATACATCGGGTCATTGAACAGTTTCTGAGACGCATCCATAAGAGTCAGCAACAGTTGTGCTGTTATAGCCGGCGTACCGCAGGCCCGACGAGCGCGAACGCTATACCCTGGTTGTTGAGCGAGATGACGGTTTGCCCCTGGCAGAACGTCAGAATCACTACGATGCTGGGTCACGTAATTCACTAACGGTCCATTGGTTGTTTGGGTCATCTGCGGTACCATTGAGGAAGTCACCTTTGGTATTCACAATCTGCGGTCCATTCGGACGTAAGCACCATGTAGCGATTACCCCATGAAAATCAAACCCAGAGAATAGTCGCGTAGCTGTTGATCATGGTTCATTTTGGGGATGGAAGAGGATGGGAAAGACTTACTTGACTGGGACACCGATCAGTATACCCCAGACCTGGGCGAAGAGTGTTGCGCGGGGCGGTATGTGGAACTTGATTGCGAGTCAGTGAATATGAGAGAGCCCGTATCGGGAAAGAATCACGTAATGACCCCTGCAAGAACTGTTAGAATGAAATAAGAACGGACGTCTAAGTGGCATACAGCTTCATGTCCGACAGCATGCTGCACGCTGATACGACTGGTAGCGGACCAGCCGTGTAATCACGCTTTTTAGCGACTTCTAGCATACGGCTAGAGGACTCCCGTCCGGTGATATACAATTAGAACCAGAGCTGAGCTCCGCGCTGCTGGTTGCGTATTAATGATGCTAGAGGATTCCTATTCTGAGGATCTGTACTTTGACTCGGTTCGCTACCAAATGGGAGCCAGACAAAGACAGTCCTAGAAGAGTAGCGAGCTCCGACAGATAGAGTCAGATCCTAGTGATAGGACGTGGCTTGCCCTGCAGGCTAGATACCATACCCCGGAGATATATACCCAAAAGCTCAGACACCCTTTGTGTGGATCATGCATTACCAGGAAACATAGCAGATAGCGAGGTAGCGAAGTCATGTTCGAAGTAGCGAAGTGACCTAGTACCACAATGACGGACATTGGACCAGTTCGCTACACGAAGTACTGTGTTAGCGAACCCTCTGTACCCAGTAGACCAAGTGTCCGGCCTCACCCGGACCATCATGGGATCATGTCGATGTACCGAGAAGTGCGCAAGCACTTTCGCGGGATCTGCACAGTCCAAAAGGGGAATTGATTGTCGATCGCGATTTTCAATATCCTTTCTGGGACTGTGCCGGGCGAACATGTGGGTTCGAAACCAAGCCGGAGGGAGACGTAGAGCTCTGACAGAGCTGTGGGACGTAATCCTAGCGGATTACCGACCAAGCCGGCCTAGTGCGTAGGCCCGGCAGGAGGAAGACGTGTTCGCGAACCCGCGGCATGTCCGCGATATATCCAATATGGCTCGGCTGGTCATTCGCGCTGACTGGCAAGATGCCGAGCCTCACCAAGGACACTATACAGAGGACGCGTGGCCGTTATATTCCGTTCCGAATCCGTTTCATTACTCATTTTCCTTTGTCCTGTTTACTCATATCAGTCTGTCATGTATTTAGCGAAAACCTATAAAATAGCACGTAGAGCACGCATTGCAGTAGTTCATCCTCGCCCCAGGAAATAGCCCATCAGCTAGTTCTGTCCTAAAGGCTTTGGTGTCCTCTGTATCTGCGGAGATTTGTGTACCAAAAACATATCTTTGTCTTGATCCATTAACAATTTCGCGAACTTGAGATTTATCAGTTATAGCTAACTGCTGATTCCTGAGCTTGCAAGGCTTCTGGTGGTACACGCTATTGTCTCGTGGAGGGTCACGGCAGCAGTTCCAGATAAGCACACCTCGTCTCGTGGAGGGTCACGGCGAGAATTCGATAAAGTCCTCAGTTAAGTTGCTAGAGGCAGGCGGCCGTTACTATTGGAACCTGTGCGCGTTTAGCAGCCTGGTCATATTTCGGTTAGTTGGGCTATTGGAACCTGTACGCGTTTAGCAGTCTGGTCGTAGTCGTTGTTCCCTTGCCTGGCCTGGTCAAGCGCCCGTCAGGAAGCCGTTCACGTCCGTGTTAAAGTCGTTGAGACTTGAGCCGGGGAGACTTTCACAACAAAACATCCTTACACCCGAAACCCCTTGTCTGTGTTTTCGTGTGTTCGCGATTGTTCTTCGGTTGGTAGCTACCTGAAGCTATTGTAATCTCGAACTTAGTTCTACCAAACTTGTCGAGTCGATACTTGTCCCACTTCAATAAAAGAGAGAATTCATCTTATCTGTATACTTCAGAAGGATCCGAACTCAATCTTAGCACTTTGTACTGGTTGTAGTGAGTTGTGTGTGTGTGTGTGGGTTTTGTGTTAGAGTCCGCTCTTCGCGAAGTCACCATTCTGCAGCCCTTACTCAGGTGCACCGTTTCATCTGGAGCCCACCGCGAGGGTCCAATTTGAATTTTCACTTGTGGAAAAGCCTCGACCTTGATAGGTTGAAATAGTTCTTCGGAACAGACCGATATCTAAAAGTAGTTTCCTTTTGGAAAACACTTCGTGGGCACTTTTATAAAAATCATAAAAACCCATATTTCCGTTATCACACTGGCTTGGAGGATTCCTTCAAGTACATCAGGAGATAGCAAGGGGAAAAAGCGTCAGCAGTCAGTCAAATCGACCGCAAGCGCCTCTTCTCAGACCACAAAGCGGACTACCAATAATTCCGCAGTTGCTGGATATAGCGACTGGGATCCTGCTGGAAATCCAGAATTAGCGACTGTTACGCAACGCGGTAGAGATAAAGCACGCTCTCAGACCGAGAACCGTATAAACGCGAATTTGGAAATCCAAACTCGTAGAGAATTGTCCGTGCCGCGATCCGCTAGTAGACCTTCAAGTCCACCTGCAGAACCGGTTCAATCTCGAACTACGAGTCCCGAAAATCCTCGCGAACCTACCAGTTCTAGAGGACCCGTGACGGCTAGCATTTCGAACTCGCAAGCCAACACAACCCCGATTATTCAAACAGCACCAGTGTTAAAGATGGTCATGGATAAATCGAAGCTGCCATATAACTATGGTAGAAATGCCCTTGAATTTGATGGTGCGGACCCAGACACGCTAGAAAAATACCTCGACACCTTAGAGGACATTTTCGATACTGTCAAAGCCACCACAGATGAAGAAAAAAAATACATCGCGATTCGCTATTGCGTTGTAGGCACTGCTCGAGAATGGAGCGCTTTCGCTACCTTTGCACCTGGCTCGACTTGGGGGGAGTTTAGAGAAGAAGGTGATTCAGAACTACCCTGAGTGCAGAGAAAGTAAAGAGGGATCGTTTGCTTTATTGGAGAAATTGGTGAAGAAAACCAAGCGCTCGCGCGTTGGGTTTGAAGACCAGAAAGACTTCATGAGCTTCTCGCGAAAGTTTAGGGCTGAAGTTGATAAGCTGATTCACCCGAATGCTCGCATCTCGAACCGCGAGATCACAGCGCATTTCCTGGAATGCTGTGAACGTAGCCTAGTGACCGCTATCCGCGACAAGTTACGGAATATGTCACCTGGCAGTTTGCCTTCTAGTATTGCCCTGATTTCTGCAAAGAAAGCAGAGGCAGATGGAACGGCCACTGTCAGCCAGCAGAAACTGCTTGACACGATGAAACACTGGACTAGTAATCGTGACGATCGCTTTCTCTGGACGGATATGTTGGAAATTGCAAGTGAACTTGTGCAAGATGATGCAGTACCATTTTATGGTACGGAGACATCTCACGAGACCACTAGAAAGACGGCAGCGAAAACCGTGATGATTCAGGAGAGAGACTCGAAGAGAGATCCTGAGTTAGTCGACTTGATCGAGGCATCGCTAGCAGCTGGTCTAGATAGATTGGGTGCAGCTCATCACAAAGATATGGTCGATGTGCAAACAAAGATCGCTGAGCTACAAAAAGGGCGACCACCAGTCGCGGAGCCTGCTCCAAGACGTTGGGGGGAGCCTGAGCGCCCACCTATGAACCGACAGCCGGGGATGTCGCGAGAATGCTTTTATTGTGGGAAGCTTGGCCATTTCATTGCGGAATGCAAGGAAAGACATGACGATATTGACACTGGTGTCATTAAAGTTGTGGATGGCAAGACATTTTTCTATGACGGTAGACCTATTCCAAGGGAGCCCAGAAATAAACCACAAGCACAGAAAGCAGCGGAGTACAAAGTCAGACAGTCTATGAATAATAATCTGTTTGCCTATGATTTCTCGGAAACCTATTCATATGAGGTTGAAGAGAATACTCCGGCATATGACTCCAGGGATGATGAAATCCGTACACTGCGCGCAGAAAAAGGGCAGATGAGGGTGATGCTTCAGAGCCAAGGAGAACGAAGCAATAGTACTTCTTCTAGTTCGCGAAGGGCACCTGAACCTAAGGAGATCCTATCCAACCCTAAGAAACAGATGCAGCAGTTTTTGGAAGCTCATTGGGATAACAACCATAAGCAATTCATCTTCAACCAGGACGATGCTGGGGAAAGCTCCGAAGTCGAGGGTTTTTAGTCAGTTCGATGAAGGAAGCTCCGCGACGACGGAAGCCTCCGGAGAACGCGCCTGGACCGTCGAAAAACCAACCAGTTGTACTAGTACCTAGAAGGTCACCTAGGGCTGGAAATTCTGAACCGCTAGCGGTGAAGAAGTACCCTGAAAAAGGGGTTCGCGAACCAAGTGGCAAGTCCGCGAACCTGCCAAAAGAAAAGCCACGACCTGAGGAGGTCAAATCTAGACTAAGGGCAGCCGTCGAGGAAGTCACAGATTCCGAGGATGATTCCGACCCAGACATAGCGACTGCAAAAAGGGTAGCTTTCGAGCTCCCTTTTAAGGACGTCACGCCGCTGGGCGAAGTAACTCGCGAACCGGTACTGCCTCGCAAGCCATCAGATAAATTCACGGAGTCACAAAGAGTGCCAGCCAAATCGAAGGCTTATAGCCTAAGATCGCTTCTTGACGAAGTCGCTTCAACTAAAGAGACTTTGGACGGAATCATGGAGATGGTAGTACCCGTGAAATTTAAACATCTGGTGGGCGGTTCTCCTGCCTTGCAAAAGGGCCTGAAGTCGCACACGACCAAGACCAGAAGATCACATTCCAATCAGGAGTTGGAAGGTATCTTACTGGCACAGAAGATCATAGACGCAAGTCCGCGAACTGAAGTCACTAGTTCGCGAACCGATGAATTACCATTTATGGTGAATATCGAGTCTAGTGAAGAACTGGACGATGATGCCATAGATATTCATGATCTTCCCTTCGATCAATACATCACGATTTTGACACAACAAGTTGGAAACTTACCGGAAGGAGCTGTGATCGTGGGAGACCCCGTATTACAGTATCTCGAAAGTTTGTCTCCAAATGAAGAACCCAAGCAGGTCTATGTGGCCATGAGTTCTGCATCACTTCGATGTGTGCATCCCGTTATTAATGGCGAATGCGCTGTTGAGTCAATTTCAGATAGTGGTTCACAAATTGTGTCCATGTCAGGGGAAGAGGCAGCGAATCTAGGCGTAGCTTACGATCCAAGTATTCAGATCATGATGCAAAGTGCGCATGGCCAAGTCGAGAAAACTTTGGGCCTGGCACGAAACGTACCATTTAGGTTCGAGGACCTTACGATTTATCTGCAAGTCCATATAATTCGTAAGGCACCTTATAAGGTTCTGCTTGGACGACCTTTCGAGATTTTAACCGAAAGTGTCGTACGGAACGCAAAGGATGGGAGTCAGACAATTACAATGACCGATCCTAACTCTGGAAAGCGGGTTACTATTCCCACTCGTCCTAGAGGGTTCATGAAACAAGCAAGGCCACCTAGAAGCACGTCGACTGAAATACCATCATCAGAGATAAGCCAGGATTTTTGAGTATATTCGATGAACTCGAAGGCGAGGGAGAATTACTAACCGCCTGGGACTATGATGATAAGGGTATGCTGGTCTGCGTTGGATATGGAAGACCAAGTAACGGAAAAAACGGCTACTAGCGAGGATATGCGGAATGCATATCTTCAAGCAGCAAAGGACTATGTCAATAGAGATGAGCCAGCAGCGCAACTATTTAACGATTGGTTGGGCAACACTAAAGTTGAACATGGGACGGAAGTCTTCACGTTCAACGAAGGTGGCAGGGCCATCTGAGATCCTACCAGTAAACAAAGCTGAGGGGGAACGGACTCGTGAGACCGGTTCTCGAACCGAGAACATGAGTTCGCTACTTCAGAAATCTGTTAGCGATTATGGGGAGACGAAGTCCAAGCTACAACATTCTATCCCAGCTATACCTGAAGTACCTAGAGAGGGGGCGACACCCACGTCTGTCTTTCTAGGGAAGAAGTATAAGCCTGTGGATAAGAAAATAAAGCCAATTTTGACCGAGCTACCATCCAAGTTCAGAATTGAGCGAAGGATAATTGGTGATCCATTACAACATATGCCAGTCCTGAATACCCATCCACCGGAGTACACTCCGATAGGTCGGTATACAGAGGAGCGTCGCGATATGATTGACGCCATACATAACGATGATTTGCTTGAGCCCGAAGAACGAAAGTTGATGCACCACTTTATGTCAGTGCATAACCCGGACTTCGCCTGGGAGGAAAGTGAAAGGGGACGATTCAAACATGAATTCTTCCCGCCTGTGGAGATGCCTGTGGTGAAACATACACCATGGATCTGTTCACAGATTCCGATACCACCAGGGCATTTTGAGGAATTCTGTAAGAATATAAAGTCAAAACTAGACGCTGGAGTCTATGAGCCTTCGAATTCTTCTTATAGATCCCCAATCTTCGCGGTAATCAAGAAAGATGGCAAGTCGCTAAGAATTGTGCATTCGCTAGAATGTTTGAATGAAATAACTATTCAACATTCGGGTGTGACTCCTGGGACAGAGACTTTAGCGGAGCATTTCGCTGGTCGTGCCTGCGGGGGAGCACTAGATATGTTTGTCGGTTACGACAATCGAGACCTCTCTGAAGGTTCGAGGGATTATACTACCTTTCAGACTCCGTACGGAGCACTGAGACTAGTTAAGTTGCCAATGGGATGGACCAACTCGGTTCCTATCTTTCATGATGATGTAACATTCATACTGCAAGACGAGATCCCACATGTAACGATTCCATATATCGACGATGTACCAGTTCGCGGACCAGAAACTCGCTACGAGTTACCTGGTGGTGACTATGAAAGAATACCTGAAAATAAGGGAATCCGGCGTTTTATCTGGGAACACTTCCAGAATTTAAATCGCATAGTAAGCCGCATGGCTTACGCGGGTGGAAGTTTTTCTGGTAAAAAGGCGATATTGTGCAAAGATGAGTTCGCAGTAGTGGGACATATTTGCACATACGCTGGTCGAATAGCGGACAAATCTCGAATTGCTGTAATCAACAATTGGGGCAAGCTCGATAACTTTTCACAAGCTAAAGCATACTTGGGGACAGTTGGAGTGCTTCGCATGTTTATTAAGAACTATGCAAAAATAGTTGAACCAATAAACAATCTGACTAAGAAGGCTGTGCCTTTTATTTGGACCCCAGAACATGATAAAGCACAAGAGGATGTTCGCGAAGCGTTGAAAGATTGCCCAGCTTTGAAACCAATTAACTACAATTGGGATTCTAGTGTGTGCCTTCAAGTAGATACTTCTTGGAGAGCGGTTGGGATCATAATTTATCAATTAGACCCAGACGATCCATCCAAGAAGTACTTCGCTAGATTTGCCTCGATTACTCTATCAGACAGGGAAGCTAACTACTCCCAGCCTAAGAGGGAATTGTTTGGGCTAATGAGAGCACTTGAAGCAATGTACTACTGGATATTCGGAGTGCGCAAGCTAGTGGTGGAAACGGATGCGCTGTATATCAAGGGAATGCTGAAGAATCCTGGAATGGGTCCTAATGCAACAATCAACAGATGGATTGAAAAGATCCTGATGTTCCATTTTACGTTGAAACATGTGCCTGGCGCAACATTCGCACCAGATGGGCTCTCTCGTAGAGACCCACAACCTGGAGACGAAGTGTTCGCTAACTCGGAGGAAGGTTACGATGTTAACCCACCACCATTGGATCATGAGACCGTTGATGAAACCGGTCCTCAGCCTTTGGACTTCGAGGAATTCAAGCATCTGATAGATACGCGGGGTGGTTACCTTCAAGTAGCGAATTTGGCAGTGTCCGCGGAACAGTTTTGCGAGGAGGCCGCTAACGCAGCCGAACTCGAGAACATGATTTCGCTACATCGCGAAAGGGCCTATGCCATGGAGGGTTTGATTGTCCCACAGTATATACAAAGCTCAGAACCGTTGATTCCCGGTCTGGAATACAAATATGATCCTGATAAAATTGAACCTTACGTCGAGAAACATCGATCGGAGGGAGCCAAAGTTCAGGATCAGCGGCTCGTAATATTACGCGAATGGTTGGAGGACCCTTTAGCGAAACCTAAAGGCATTCCAGAGAAAAATATGCAGCATTGGATGCGATGGGCTTCCCACTTCTTTTTAAGGGGGGGGAGGTTATATAGAAAATCGCTAGAATCTGCACATCAACTTGTAGTGGATAAAGAGCACCGAATGTATATGATGAAGGCATCGCATGATAGCCTTGGTCATAGAGGGTTCTTCGCTACTAAGGAGTTGATAGGCTTGAGGTTCTGGTGGCCAGAATACGAGAGGGATGTCAGTTGGTATGTTCGGACTTGTCATATTTGTCAAGAACGACAGAAAACACTACTACGCATTCCTCCCGTGGTCACACATACCCCAAGCATTTTTCAAGAAATCCATACCGATGTAATGATTATGGGAGCCGTAAGCAATGGTCACGATAAAGCAGTCGCGGCGAGAGACTCCTTGACTAGCTGGATCGAGGGAAGACCTTTAAAGTCGGATACCGCACAAGCACTTGGAATGTTCTTGCTTGAAGATATAATCTGTCGTTGGGGATGCCCAGCTAAAATTATAACGGATAACGCGAGACAGTTCAAAGCTGCTGTCGAATGGCTAAAAGCGAAATATGGGATACCTAACATACAGATATCACCATATAATTCACAAGCCAATGGCAAAGTCGAAAACGGGCACTTTGGGACACGCCAAATCCTGTATAAAGCAACTGGTGGTAATCCAAAGCGTTGGTTTTACTTCTGGCCACAATACTTGTGGGCAGACAGAGTAACTATTCGAAAAGGATTAGGCTGTTCACCTTTCTTCATGGCGACAGGAGCACATCCAGTGCTACCCCTCGACATAGAAGAGGCGACATGGCTGGTAGACCTACCAGGCAGAGTCCTAACGGACTCTGAGCTGATTGGATTCCGAGCACAAGCGTTAGCTAAACATGTTGATCATGTAGAGGCAATGCGTAAACGTGTAGAGGAAGCCAAACGTGTGTCAGTACGAAAGTACGAAAAATACCACATGCATACTATAGTCAACTTTGACTTTAAACCGGGAAGACTCGTCCTAGTCAGGAACACTCGAGTCGAGAAGTCACTGGACTCTAAGATGGAGGCTCGCTACTTGGGTCCTATGATAGTTATCAGACGGACACAAGGAGGAGCATATCTTATTGCAGAAATGAATGGTGCAATGTTACACGATAGGATTGCAGCGTTTAGGGTTATACCCTATGAAGCGCGTTATAGCATTACTATCCCAAAGAATATTCACAAACTCATAGATCTGTCGCCAGAGGCACTCGCGGAGTTGGTTCGAGACATGCCAAAGCCAAATAAAGCCTATGCAGGCCCGGACTTGCAGTTCGGTAAAATGAGGCTAAGCACGGTTCAAGAGGAAGACGAGTCCTCGGAGTCGGAAAGTGAGGAAAATGTTGAAGTCCAACGCTGGGAACCAGAGCCTGAAAAGGTAGCTACAGGTCCCAGGCGCTCAACACGACAGAAATCGTAGTTAGCGAACTTCAACATTCGACTTCGCGATTCGCGAGAAGTCATAAATGAGCGGTCAAACAAGTGGATTGACACGCCGACTATGGGAAAACACAAGATACGGTCCGTGGACTATGTACTGTTGAAAGTACATACGAAATTTACTGTTGAAGTACGTGGGCAACGGAACGAAACTACAGAACGGGGGAACTCTAGAAATAAAAATCAGAACCTTCGCTACTATAAAGTCGAGTTCGCGAAACTCACCAGGACAAGCGGAACGAGGTCGTCATCCTCGTCCATTTTAGCATCAAAGTCTGCTTGCAACTTATTCAAGTCGCGCACGTAGTGTGCGCGAAGTTGAATATGATGGTGGATGCGATAGTTACATTTGTCGATCGCACCCTCGAGCTCTCCCTTCCGAGTCTCGAAAAACTCGGTAGGATCAGTCGAAGCAATATGCGCTGAAACCAGCTGCGAGGCACGAGATAGAGCGGCGTCATCCAGGAGCGAAATGGGTGCACCAGCGTCTAACAAATAGAAGTCTGGGTCAGAACTTGAAGGGAGTTCGCGATGTTGAAAAATATAGCGAACTCACCGGGCCTAGCGACGTCTCCGAGGTCGGACTCAAAAGTGTATACGCTCCCAGAGCGAGGCCGCTTGCGAGGAAAATCTTGAAGAGACTTGGCCAGAACCTTGACGGCTTTCTTGTAAGAAGGTGCATGCACATTGAGAAAACGATGGCTCTCGTAGCCAATGCGTACCGTTTCCGGACGATTGGGCATCTGGTGCTTGGAGGCCAGCTATATTGCATAAAGACTTGAGTTCGCGACTCGCGAAACACGAAGTAGCTAAAACATACCTTGGCGTTCGACTTGCGGATTTCAGCTGCCGCAGCGAGCACAGGGCGAGATGGAGTGCCACCCGCGACCGCAGCCGCTACTACGGTAGGCTGGGCCGTCGGAGTGACCTTCAACACGATGGGATTCGTCACCACAGGCTTGGGCGACCGACCGAAGTGCAAGTTCGGAGGAACGGGCTTCGCGGACGGGATCGTGCCAAAAAGGAACGCCTCAGTCGAGGTATCCATCTGGAGATCGACGAATTTCTTGAGTACCCATTTGAGCCCTGAAATAGCGAAACGCGAAATACCTTGTCAGTAGACGAGGTAGGCTGTGTGGAAGCGGACACACTCTTGTCGTCATCGGATTTCTCGGCTCCCTCATCGTCCGAATCAACGATGATGGCAGGGGAATTGACCTAGCAGGGGGAGTAAGAAAAAGCGAGATAGCGAAATATTATAAGGACGCACCTTGCCCTTTTTCTTCTTCTTCAGCTCTGCCTTTTCGGCCTTAGCAAGCGCTTTGGCTTCGGCCTTCGCCTCAGCCTTGGCCTCGGCCTTGGCCTCAGCCCTAGCCTTAGCCATGATCGCGGCCTCGCGCGCAGCCACGCGCGAAGCCTCGATATAGCTAATAATAGTTGTTAAGGTCGCGAAACACTTGCTTGGGATAGGTATAGCCAGGGAGGGCCGTGTGGAAGTTGAACAGGTCCGCCTTGATGCTGAAGATACTCTCCCTGGTGGAAGTATTCTTGTCCTTCGCGATAAGATCCTTGAACGGCTCGAGTGCAGCCTGTAGCGAAGGCGTCAGCACTATAAACTGAGAAAATAGCGGACACGACGTACACCAGCTGAAGCAGCGCGCTCTAGGGCCCGAGTGCGTCCTGGAAGGGACGGCACGTCCGTAGGGACCTGCGAGTAGTCGACGGCGGCGTATCCGAACGCAGTGAGAAGCTCCTGGTAGACGGGATTCTCGGTAGCGGAAGAGGGAGACATGGTCGCTAGATTTTTGAATGGCTCCACGAATATTGGACGGCCCTCTTTATAGGAAATATAAGAGAAGTCGGAGAATAGCGGATATTTGTCCAGAAACGCGTCGTCAATGGTCAAATGTGGATAGAGAGACATTTCGAGAATAGCTATCTACCCTGAAAAGGATGAAACCGGGGACGGTTTCTTCTTTTAGCGGGGGGAGAGTAGGGCGCCATGTGGAAAGTAGCGAACAAAGCACGCAATACCTGGCTTAGAAAGAAAATTTCGATGTGCCATGCGGTAGCGATGTTTCGCGAAAACCTCAACAAGTCCAGAAATGGAAGTTCGCTACTTGGCAAAATAGTTGATCGGAGTTGAGCCAGGAGCCGAACTGATAAGATCGGCAACTGAGCCTATCAAAAGAAGCAAACAAACCGGTCGGATCAAAAGATCGGCGCTTCGAGAACAACTCAAGTACAAAACGGGTTACAATGGAAATTCGCGAAACGTACTTGGCTGTGCTCATGATGTTCCGAAAAACGTGGACATAGCGGGATAATGATTATACTGTCTCAGGCATATGAATCTCGCTAAATATAAAGTTCGCTAAATCAACATTTATGCGTCAACTGTAGAGATTAAGGACCGGATAGCTACCGGACCTTGAAAGAAAAAAGATGGATAATATCTTGAACCTAATATTGCCAATGTATGACACGGGGAGGTAGAACTATGCCGCGACCTGGTATGCAAATACTAGGTAGCGAACCGGGTTGTATCCTTGAAGTTTCGACTTTATCGAAATATCGCGAGTCGCGATATCACGATCACGTGATCAAACACTTGTTGTAATGAAGAGTTCGCTCTAAGTGGAAAAGTCGCGAGACCGATTCATTCAAACTTAGATAGAATTCAGACATTATGGCAGAGTCAACAAAAGCAGTAGATAAACGTCAAGATGTTAGCGATTACATGATTGTTCTCGAACTACTACCAATTAGCTGTGAAATCGAGAATACACAAGTAGAATGCATGTGTACCGATTTAGCGGAAATGGTAAGTAGGAAACAATATGTAAAAATGTCCAAGTAATGTCAATGCGCAAAAGAAATATAAGACGCAGCGCGGGGGGACCTAGTCCTCGTCCTCACCCGGGGCGTCAGGCTCCTCGTCCGGGACGTACTCCTGCTCGTCCTCTCGCTCGGGCTCCGGCTCCTCGTCCTGCTGCTCCTCCTCCTCGTCCTCGTCGTTCTGCTCGTGGTCCTGCTCCGCGGGTTTGTAAGAGGTGTGGGGGTTTTAACTTAGATACTAAGACACCACAACTTAAACCGACCCAAGTTCTATATTCATAGAAAGAGGACGCGGTGGTAATGGGTCAAGTGTTAGTTGATCCCATCACACCGCGACCAAACAGCTATATAGTACATGAGGTAATCATTATGAGTAATCAAGTATAAGTAACGAGTGCGAGTATGGAGAGCGAGCGCTTCGTAATGGAGTGGCTGTAGGCCGCCGCCTTACACCCTCCCCCCTAGGACGAGTCCCCGAGTCCGATCATGTCTCCAATAAGCGCGCGCCGCTGGGTTTGACACTGCTGGCGCGCGCCGGTGGCACTCAGCGTTACGCTGTGTCACCATTCAGAGCTGTGACCTCCTCGGGGTTTTGGCCTGGGAGAGGGCGCATCTCGACATCGCCCGCGGGGTGGGCTGGGTAAAGCGTGGTTTCGTCGGGACGGACCGCGCCGTGCCGGATGTTGGTCCAAAGTTCCTCGTCGCGTACCACGATGCTCGCGACGTCGTTCAGGGAACCAGGGAATCCCGCGTCGAAGTCGAGGGTATTGACATCGCTGATGCCCGCGGTATGGTTCCGTCGCGCCCGTGCAAAGGCTTCGAGCACGGCCACTGACTCGGATTGACTGTCGATGCCATGTTGGACAAACCATGCCACTATCTGTGCGAATGATATATTCACGGAGTCGAACGGATAGTGCTCGAGGGGCAGACGGGCCAGCACGTACCCGCCGAATTGCGCGTAGCGGTGGAATGTTCCGTGGACAGAGAGAAGCCGGATTGTAGCGTCGAGAAAGCGTGCACGGTGTAATGAGGTCGCATCAGGTCCCCGGCGCGGCGCGAGCGCGTTAATGGTGAACCATGCGCGGACGTCGGCCTCGAGCGGGATCGCCGACGTTGTGTTTGGCAGCTCGAAATCGGATACGCGCATCCCTTTGGGCCAGTGGAGCGTGGGGATGTTTGCGTACCATCGCTTCGCATTGAGCAGAGGGGAGCGCATTCCGTGGCGAGCGAAAGCGTCTGCAGGGCCGTGCTCGGTCAACACCACCACCGTCGCGTCGACGTCACCGTGCGCGGACGTACCAAGGTAGGCGGGCATGGCCTTATCGGGATTAGCCGCCGGCGTGTCAGGCATGGGATCGTCGTCGTCCTCCGGGTCCTCATCGTCCTTGGTGTGACCTGGCGACGGTGTCGCCGGAGGTTCCGGTATTCCTGGGCCTCCGATGATGGAGGGGCCCGGTGCTGGTGCCTGAAACGGCGTACCCGCGCGTCCCGCATTCGTGGTCTTGCTGCGCGCCGGTTTCCTGCCTTCGACTATGGCGTTGAAATGACGCATGGCGTCCATCTGGTGCTGCAGTAGCGTGACCTCGCCCTGCGTCCGGTGGATCGTCGGATCGGTGCCGAGGCGCGTTTGTACGCTTTTCAGGAACTCGACCGTGAATTTATCTCCGGCGTGCACCCACCGCAGTATATTGACTGCCTGCACGAAGGTTACCACGGGCGTTGCGACCGACCAAGGCCCCACGCGCGGGGCGTCAAGGACGTCGACAACCTTGCGGTACAACTTCCCGTTCGCCTCGTCGATGGCCGCAATCTCGCGACGGCGCGTTTCATTGGCCATGTAGTCCCTTGGCTCTCGGACGGCCGCTAACCGCTCGGCGATCTCGCCGTCCTCCAGTTCCGACTCGGGGAATAAGGGGTGCCCCGCGTTGTCGCGGGTTGCCGCCATGATGTTCGGCGGGAATATTGTCTGTATCCCAGCAGGTCGTGAGTCAACAACGCGGCGGCGTAACGCCTCCTCGTTGCTGCTCTCGCGCTGCACGGTACGTCCCCGGCCGCGGCCTCGGTGGCCGCGCCGATCTCCTCGTCGGTACTCCGGGTACCGCTGGTTGTCCGGTCGTCGCGGGGATGGAGAGCGGCGTCGCGGGCCCCAGTAGGGCGGATGGTCGCGGGGTCTGTTATTGCCCCGGCCACGGTCCGTGTAGTACGGTGACGGGTCGCGGTGCCCGTTCGATGCGCTGGAGTCGGAGTAGCGTCCGGAGCTGCTGCTGCTGTAGGGCCTGGGGGAGCGGCTGCGCCGTCTGTCGTAGTCGTCGTAGCTGTAGTCCCGACGGTCCGCGCGCTGGTGGCTGTCAGGGAGGAGCCGGTCCGCCATTACTCGGCCGGCCTCGCGCATAACGCCTGAGACGATGTCGAACGGCATTGCTCGCCGCTGTTGCTCTCTGAAGAAGGGGTTTGGGGGGAAGGAGGGTGAAGTTGAAGATTTTCCCTGTAATGACTGTGATAAGAGGGCGGAGGCTGATTCCGGCCCGGGTATGTTTGGCGATTGGCCCGCCAATATGATCCGCTCGTCAAGCGGACCGTGGGAGGTCCTGCCACGCGGTCACCCCCATCGCGTCAAGATACTGATCCAGCGCCGCGCATTCCTCCAGGTTCTGAAGTGGCTCCCAGGTGTAGTCACCTGCGGTCCATCGTACATGGAACTTAACGGCCTTCTTTCCTAGCCACCGGTGCTCCAGTATCTCATCGACTTGCCATTCCTCGTCGTCGGGCATGCCAAAGTCGTAGAATCGGTTAGCTTCCCGGCTGGGGAAGATCACCTCATCATTCGGCTCATGCTCGCGTAGTAGCGATGCATGAAACGTTGGGTGGTTTCGCCGGCTCTTCAAGTCAGCGGACAACTCGAGGGTATAGTTGGAGCTTTCCGGGTGGGCCTCCAGGATGGTGAAAGGGCCAATAAATTTTGGGGCCAATTTGCGCGCGCGTCCCTTTGGTAAGTTGAGGTTCTTCGTCGATAGGTAGACCTTGGATCCGACTTCGTACGGGGTTTCGACCCGGCGCCGCTTATTGGACTGCACGGTGGCACGCACGCGGGACTCGATGATATTGTCATGCGCTATGACTAGGTTGGCGAGCGCGCGGTTGACGAATTCCCGGACGCCGGGTAGTGAGGCGGCCTCATCGCTGATGTGGGCAATGCGAGGTACGTATCCGTAGTTGAGCTCGAACGGCGCAAATCCCGTTGACGCGCTTATGCTAGAGTTGATGGCGAATTCCGTCATGGGGGTGCGATATACCCAATCACGCTGAGTAGGGTCCACTGTAGCGCGGAGGATTTGGCTGACATTGCGAATCGCGCGTTCTGACGCGCCGTCAGTCTGGGGGTGGAACGAGGTTGACATCAGGAGCTTGGTTCCGGTCAGCCTGTGGAGTTCCCGCCAGAACTTAGCGGTAAATTTCGAGTCCCGATCGGATACAATTGAAGACGGCATCCCATGCAGTCGGACAATGTCGCGGACATAAATCCACGCCACGTCCGATGAAGTGTCGGTCACTCGCATGGGGCAGAGCGCCACCATGCTGGTAAGTCGGCAAATCACGACAAGCATGTAATTATAGCCCAAGCAGTCAGGGAACGGCCCCACAAAATCCATTCCGACTGAGTCCCAAGGGTGTCGGGGTATCGGCATGGTGTGGAGCAGCCCCGTGGGGGCCTGGGTATCAGGTTTACTCATTTTGCAGGCCGCGCATGATTGGCAGAACTTTGCAATGGTGTATCCCATCTTCGGCCACCAGTACCACCGTCGGACGTATTCAGAGGTTCGTAATTCGCCGTAGTGTCCCAGTGTGGTGTGCGATTGATCAAGTACAATTTCCGTCAGGAGCCGTCCCCCCCCTCTTGGCCGAGGGGCGCGTGGTATGCACAGGACCCGGGCACCACTAGTGTTGTTGCAGTAGATCAGTCCATTTTCCACTTTAAATTGTGGGAACGCGGCTGGGTTCTCGGCCACGGGGCGAAGTACTGGGTCCGATCCATACCCAGCACGAACATCCTCGAGGAATGTCCTGTCGCCTTCGAGAGTGGGGCCCAAGGGGGGGTCAGCAGCGAGTGCCTCTTCCAATGATATCGCGGTTGTGTCGTGTCCGTACCCCGCCAGTTCCTCGGCGTGCTTCGCCATCTCGGCCGCCTCTATAATGCGGTCCTCCAATGGTTCGCGTATCCGCCGAGCCCGTAGTGCAGGGGTATCCTTCGCGAGTTCAGCGACGCGGAGGGGGCTGAGGTCCTCCATGTCGGGGTCAAGTCGGATGTCAGCGTTGACGAAGTCGTGCGGTTTGTACTCATCCGTCTCGACGTCGTTCTCACACAGCCGGGACAGGCAATCTGCGACCTTGTTCTGGTTGCCCTCAACATGGACGATCTCGAAGTCGAATCGGGAGAGGTACTCGTCCCAACGGATGAGTCGTCCGTTTCCGCCGTTGCGTGCAGCAGTTTTGATGCTCGTGAGAGCTTGGTGGTCAGTCGCTATCTTGAAGCGTCGACCGATCAGCTTATCCTCCCACTTCATTAGGGCCTCAATTATCGCAAGTCCCTCCTGTTCGTACGTCTTGTAGGATCGCTGAGCGGAGGTGAATTTTTTTGACATGAATCCCGCAGGGCGGCAGGTTTTCCACTCCTCCCCTTGCCCGTATACTGCGCCGATTCCCACAACAGAAGCGTCGCTGATGATCCAGATGGGCTCGGGGCGGTTCGCGTCAATCGGGCGGAGAATGGGAGTCTGTCGCACGACTGTTTTGATCCGTTCAAGGCATAGCTGGTGGAACGGCCGCCAAGAAAAAGCCTGGCCGTGGCGGCATATGGATTCCAACGGGGACGTGTAGTGGGCCACGTCTGGGAGAAAGTTCGCGAGGTACTGTATGAGGCCGAGCAGTCGCTGTACCTCGACATGCGATCGGGGGGATCGCCATTCGAGGACTTTTGTCAGTTTATCGTCATCCGCATGGAGGCCTTGGTCGTCGATGCGGTGCCCTAAGCAATCCATGTTTTTTGAGTATAAATCGCATTTCTTCTTGCTGAGGTACAATTTCTGCTCCCGCAGCCGGGTGAACACGAGGTTTAGGTGGCTCTCGTGGTCTTCCACCGAGTTGGAGAATATGAAGATGTCATCTAGGTACACATGTACGAAGTCACCGATTACATCCCGGAAAGTCCAAGTCATAAGTCTCTGGAATGTAGCGGGCGCATTACAGTCGCCTTGCTGCATCACATGAGAATACGCAGTGCCGAACGGCGTGGCGAATGCGGTCTTTCGCACGTCCTCGGGAACCACTCGAATCTGCTCATATGCGTCTGACATGTCGATTTTGGACCGAAAGGGAGCTCGCGCCACATCCATACGGATCCCGTCTTGGTCGGGAAATGGGGTCACGTCCTTAACCATGTTATCATTCCGCTGTCGGGCATCGACTACGGTTCGTAGTCCATTGTCCTTCTTGGGAAGGCATAGCAATGGGGCTGCTTGGGAGGCCGGGCTCATCTCCCACCAACCAGCGTTGATGTACCGATTCATCTTTTCTCTCAGCAGCGGGCGCAGAGCCTCGGGGCATCGAGGCATGTGGAAGTTGTATACAACAGACTCGTCAATCCATTTTATCTCGTGGTTGATCTCTCGGAATGGGGGCAATTCCAGAGGTATGGGACCCATGAGGTCGGCACATGACTCGTACCACTTACTTCGTAGGTTGGGCACATTCTCTTCAGTATATTCGGGCTCGGTGCGTTGAATAGCCCTTAGACTGTGGAGGTGGATAATCTCGGCCGCGGCATCAAGTGCAATCTCATTTATTCGAACGGGATCGCACTCCCCGGTCCATGACACCGGGTGCCTAGAAGAATGCTCCGATACGACGTCCCGAGTACGGAGTCCGACCATTGTTTCCTTGGTCCTCCTAGTGTCCAGGGTGACGCGATCTTGGGCAGCGTGTTTCACCGTAAAGTTTACTGGAGGAGCCCAAGTCCAGGGCTCTTGGTAGGGTAGCTGTGGGAAGTCGTCCCAGTCCGAGTCATCCTCGGTGCGAGGTCCGTGGGGAGGGGTGGAGCGCGATTCTTGTCGATCCATGTCGGGGCTCGTGGCTTTGTCCGGAGCGGAGTTCAGTCCCAGTCGCCAGACGCTGTCGGGAAGCATCCAAACCAGTTCATCTGGCAGGTCCTTAGGGCGGTAGGTGGGCAGATCGGCCTTCCGGGCAGTAGGCGATGTGGGTCCTGGAGTATCGGGAAGGGCCTCCGGGCTTACGCCCGATTCGAGGTCGATTGAGGCGAACTCGGTTTCGGGCATTAGTATAAAGGGGCACTCGCAGGGTAAGCTGGGTAAATTTGATTGTTCGTTCTCGGGCTCATCTTCCACGGTAGCTTTAGGGTGGGATCTGATTCGTATTGTCGGACGATCAACCGGAGTGGTAAGCAGGCAGTATTCTGATTCCAGCATCATGATTATTGGGGAATTATAGGGTAATGACGGGAGAGGTGGTTTCAAGCGGGGCTCTTCACCACTAAACGAGCGAGTATCATTCGGAAAGTGCTGTCTGGCAGCGGGGATAATAGGGCCACCAGGGTCCATTGGGGTCGTGTCCGAGGGCTCCGCTCCGTTCACGCTTGGCTCGAGCGGGTCCTCGGGGCCGAGTCAATGGTTAGAAGGGCGGTGGGCTTCGAGCGCACTGCGTGTTGATAACAGCGAGGCTTCCTCGAGATTAGACAGCGCCTTGATAACCCTATTATTTGGGAATCGTATTTCTCGCTTTCCGAAATCAAGGACGAGACCATGCTTATTCATAAACGGGGTGCCGATGATCCCGTCATAGCGGTCGAGGTTGGCTTGATCGAAGTAGACGTGGCCCTTGATTCCCCCAAAATTCACAGGGGGACGCGTACCGTAGCTGATCTTTGATCGGCTCCCCACGCATCCGAGCTGAAGGGTGATCTGTTCGCTGAGTTTGATAGGTTTGCAATTAGTTGTCCGTGCGAATTCGGGGGTTATTGAGTCGATGTTGCTGCCAGAGTCGAATAGTACGTAGGCAGGGGTGCCGGCTATTTCCACTTGCGCAGATAAGCAGGCAATGTTTTTTCGAAGTCGCGATGGTTGGTCCAGTTCGTGGATTTCCTTCCGGTTTACATTGGATAGGTGTTCCACTTGTTGGGCGAGTACGTGGAGGGACTGGGGAGGCAGAGTGGGTCCGTTGGCGGCTGTTAGATCTTGCCACTCGGTTAAGAGGTCTGCTACCTCGACTTCGGAGTCAGAGTCAGTTGGGGTCCCATTTGCATCACTGTCCAGGTCCGATCCTACTCGGTCGTCGTCGCTGCCCCGCGGGGTCTCCGGTACCTCAGCCCAAGTGACTGTGGGACTGGACAACGTGTTGCTAATGCCCAGCTCGGATGCCCGTAGGTCAATGGCTGCTTGCAGGGCAGTCTCGTGTTGATATCGGAAGTCACCATTAGAATATTGATTGTCGCCCAGCTCCCGGGCTTCAATGTACATCGTCCCGTACTGATCGATGAACGTCAAGTAATGCTCGGGTTCCTGGCCGACGAGCGATACGAGGGATCGAAGGATGCATGGGTCGTCCCAATGGGGGACAGCAATTGGGGTTGTCACCGGGGAGCTGGGGGCCACCGACCCAGTTAACTCGTTGGGTTCGTCTGGGGAACCCGGAATTAGCCGATTCGGGTAGTTTCGGCCGATCATTGCGTCATCGGGGTGCGTCCGCTGGCGATCGAAATCATAACCAGGGCCATATATCCATACCCTACGCTCGTCGGCGGGCTCGTCTGGGTTCGCAGGTTCATTAAGTATGCCGGGTATATCCTCCCAGTTCACCGCCAGTTCCTGGTTCCGGCGGTCGATCCTCTCCCGGACGGAAGGTATTGACGGACCGTCGTACCTGAACGGCGACTCGGTGGTCAGTCGGTGATCCTCAGCCATGGCAATACAGTCTTCAAGCTCGCTTCTCAGGCGCGAGGCGGTACCTTCAGAAGGGGCCCGGCTGAACGCGCTTGGTCCAAACGGTGCGTCCGACTCCGGGTCGCTATCTCCCGTGATGCGTGTCGCGCGAAGGACGAGGTCACTTAGGGAGAAGGTGGTATCTCCGTCGGATAGCGCCATTAGCTCGGATGTCGGGCTTGGATGGTCGTCCCATAGCTCGGTTTCTGACTGAGTTTCGCCATCGGCTGTGAGCCAGCCCTCGTCGCTGAGCGAGGTCACTGATTGGGCCGCGTTTAGGTCGGAATTCACTGGCGAACCTGGCGACCGGGATTCAGGGGTGCCTGGGTAGCTGGGGGGCGGTGTGGCCCCTACACTCGGCGGCACCCCGGATCGGTCGCTGTCGGAGTCGCTGCTCGAGATGGTGATAATCTCCATGTCTTCGTCCTCAAAAGGGGGCTCCTCTATCGGGCCCTCAAGTTGTCCTTGGAGAGTTGGACGCTGGTTATATTCAAAGCGTAACCGAATACGGTAAGCCCGCGCAGTGTCGAATCGGTTCATGATGACGCTGAGCACGTCGGCTGTAGAGTGTATTATCTCGTCGACGCGGGAGCGGGCTAGATCGAGGGTGCGCCATGCTTCACTAGTGGATCCTCGGGGTTTGTCTAATTGGCCTCGAATGGTGGTCATTTCGGTGCGCGACCTATGATTCATATCAGAGACGTCGGAATACATGGATTGTAGGTCAGTCGTGCGCAACGCTAAGTGCTCCATGTGATACTCTAGCTGATCTGGTATCATCGACCGAAGCTCGCGCGATGAGGGTTCCGGGGTGGGGCTGAGATTGACATCCAGTAGCGATTGACTCTGGTGCCATAGCTGCTCGGCAGTACTGAGTATCATGAGAGCCTCCCACTCGTCGGACGCTCCGTCTGAAATGGAGCCTCCTCCATATTGGGCCTCAAATGCCTGGGCGATTTGGGCGAAGTCGGACGCCGGCTCGTCGGGGTACCGATGCGCCCGTCGAAGGCCGGCGCGTAACGCCGCACGCTCGCGAGTGGAGAACTCAGGTATCCCTCGTTGGGTGCGATGCAATTCCAGAACGAATAGGTCTGTGCCTATTGAATCCGAGAATCCGTTGCGCGGGTGGAGTGGGTATGGTAGCTCATCCATCATCCGCAACACCTCCGCAGTGGAGAAGTCAGTTTCGTCAAGTGCGTTGATCCTCAAGGAGAAGTACTGGTAACGGATGGTGCTCAGTCGTGCTTCCTCCAGGTCGCTCTCTTCCGCAAGTTCGGCGAGGTCCCCAGAGTGTGGAACGTCTTCGACCTCCTCGTAGTCGTCGTATTGGGTTCCTCCCCAGCCGTCGTGGACAGGGGCATCCTGCTCATCCTGAGCGAGTTCCTCGTCGTCGGCCGGATAGCTGTCGAAGACGCGCTGTGCCCCTACCCGGGGGCGATCCTTGAACGAGGCTTGGTCGGAGAATCGAGGGCAGATGGGATTGTTGCCCAAGTGTCCCAGTCCTCCGCATTTAAAGCAGGTCTTGTCGGTGTGGGGGTTGGAGCCAGGTGCCCGAGGTACCGTACTACGGGTCACGGGGGTAGTCGTCAACGGAGGCCGGGGGCGGGCACTGCTAGTCGGGGCCGCTAAGCGGTTGGTGGGAGGAGTCGGTGGTTTGGGGGTGCTGTCCGTTCGCGGGGTGGATTGCGTTACCCGCAGGCGACCACTCCCCCGAGCCGTTTTGAGTGCGTCCCACAGTTGATTGGCATGGGTGCGCATTTGTTCTAATGACGAGTAGGCGGTGGAAATCCCCCTCAATGATTTTAGATCATCATGAAGGTCCGCAGGAATCAATCTCATGAATTTCTGCCTAAGGATGATTTCCGGCATGGGTTCCCTCATACGCCGGGAGCACGTCTCTAGATCGTCCGCGAGTTTCATTGGTCCGTCCTCTACACGGAACCTTATGAGCTCAAAGTCACGGAGGGCATGGTGCGCCGTGGCGGTGGTGATGAACCGGCGATGCAGCGCACATAGGACACCAATGAAGTCGGTAGGTCCGTGTTGACGCCCTACATGCTGGTTGTCGACGAAGTCGATGTACCACTCAAGTGCAATCCCATCCAGGAGATTTTTAAGGATTGATACGCGGTACTCGTCCGCGTCAGGTCCGCCATAAAAGGAGGTGCGCATCCATGCGACTAGTCGCTCCAGCCACTTGATAAACTCGATGTGATCGTCTATTCCCGTGAATTTAGGCGGAGTGTCTAATTTAGGAGGTCGTATCCGAGCAGGGAGGTGGAGTTCCTCGCCCAGCTGACGATCCACTATGCGGCTAATTTCCTCGTCTGTTTCATTGCGGAAATTATCGAGTACGTTTCCCTCATCCACAGCGGTCATATACCCGGTGTGGCTCAGGCTGGCCATCCCGTGGCTCATTCCGGCACCAGTCGCGGTCGCCCCAAAGGGGCGGCCTCTCCGAGGGGCCGACGAGATGCTGCCCACGTCCTCGAAATGGGCGGTACGCACCTGCTCTTCCGCGTTCGGCATCGGGTCCACTGAGGGGCCTATGTCACCAGGTATCGGGTCGAAGGCCGCAGCGGTGCGCTCATTTCGTGCGAGTGTTATCTCGGCGCGACGCCCAAACTCCTCCAAGCTCTCTCCGGGTCTCCGAGGCGGTACTGCGGCATGGATTCCGGCCAGTACTTCCACTGGGTGCGTGGTGGTATCTGCCGGAGTCTCGATCGTGGTGAGTACGGGGCGGCTCATCCTCTCAGCTCGTATTTTGGCTGCGTTTGATAGGATCTGGCCGAGTAGTTTCTCGGATATTCCAAGATCCCTAAGTACTTTTACGTTGTCGCCCACGCATTGACTAAGTAGGTCATGGCGACTTCGCATTTCATCGTGCATTTTGGTGAGTCGATCTTCCACCTCATCTCTAAACCGAACGATGTCCGCATGCTTATTAATTGTATCTTGTTGATGGTCGAGCACCATTGCCGTGGTGGTGAACAACCGGTGGCGCCCAGTCGCCAGCGCTCCTCTCAACCTATTCAACGTGGCGAGGTGGGGTGCGCTAATTCCACTGGGTTCTAGTTCATTCAAGAGCTCGGTTAATTGGGCATTTATAGTGGCGCCGCTGGTTTCCGCCGTGGACTCTTGGGAGTCCCCGAGATCCGATTCATCGGATGGGGTTTTATGGTCCGTTTCAGACGTTTGAGGCCTACCGGGGTGAGGTTGGTTCATCTCTTCGGGGAGTACTATGCTATCATCATCGATAACATCAATTCTAAGGCCTGTCTCCGTCTGTATAAGATAGTAGGACCCGTCGTTGCCGACTACCACTCTGGCCGTCAGCCCAGTAGGCGCGTTCGGAGACGTTGTCCCAGGCCTAGGGGATCCTGGGGACACAAGGGACGGGCTCTTGGGCTTGGGAGTCCCGCTCTGGTCGGCGGGCAACGAGTTGTAGGTCATCCGTGGTGATGCCTGCGACGTGTGCGTTCGGGCGGAAGCGAACACGGTGGCAGCTGAGGCCGATTGGGGTCCAGCGGAGGCATCATGGTCCTGGCGCACAGTTGTCTGCGCTCCCGAGGCCGACAGATTGCTCTGGGCTCTCGCGGACGCGGACGGCGCGCTGGTCGTGATGCCAGCCGGGCTCATATGTGGTGGTATGGCCCGCCAGTTTTCACTGTTGGCGGCAGTTGAGTTCGATTCCAATGGTGTCGACATGTCGCCAGCAGAGCGTTCGTAAGATTACGAATGTACTAGATAGTTTGGTGTTTTGAATTTTAGAAGTGCTTCGTGTAGAAGCCAATAGGGTTTAAAAAAGTGTAAGAGGTGTGGGGGTTTTAACTTAGATACTAAGACACCACAACTTAAACCGACCCAAGTTCTATATTCATAGAAAGAGGACGCGGTGGTAATGGGTCAAGTGTTAGTTGATCCCATCACACCGCGACCAAACAGCTATATAGTACATGAGGTAATCATTATGAGTAATCAAGTATAAGTAACGAGTGCGAGTATGGAGAGCGAGCGCTTCGTAATGGAGTGGCTGTAGGCCGCCGCCTTACAGGGTTCCATTACCACGTCCGACGGCTCGTTGGGAAGAGTAGTGTCGGGATCGAGAGGTGGCGAAGAGCCGCGATCACTGGACGCAAGTTCGCGATCTGGGCTCGAGGGCTTGGCCAGCAGCGTCCCTGGAACAAAAGACGGCCGCGAAGGCGACGATGGCGGCGAGGGGGCCGGCGAGCTCGCAGTGGCGATCGATGCGATGGGCGGCGGCAGGACCAGGCGACTCCTGTCGCGAGTCGCGACTTTGGACGCCGCGGGCGTCGAGGTCGCGACCGGCTTTCCCGACGTTGAAGTCGAGGGTCGCGGGGTCTTGGGGGCACCTTTGGGGGGACCCTTGCGAACTGCGGCCACCGCCGACGACGACGCCGAAGGACGAGATGGAGGCGGCGGTGGAGCCATCACGGGCGCCGCGGCATCCTTCGACCCACTGGCACGCGGAGGGACCTCGACGAAAACCTGCGAAAGGACGCGCTTCGAGAAGGGGCGCACGCGTGGAGTAGCGGCCTTTGGTGGCGTGGTCCCATCCGAGAGTTGAGCGTAGGGAGGGTGGTCTTCGGACTCCTCGAACTCGATCTCCTGGAGGGATAGGCCATGAGACAGGTCTGGCGGATGGTAGACCGCGTGATTAGGGTCGACCTCGACCAGCTGAGGCGTCCCAGGCTCCGATACGATGTCCACGGGTGGTCGACGATCGAGGTACTTGCGAGTTGCCGTCTCGCGAGTGATATCCAGACGCGCAAACAAGTCCTCGATGACTTCCATGAGAGCAGGGTCCTCGAAGCGGTTCGCGAAGTCCTGCGGACGGAGTATCGACCTGGTCTGGAAGTAGAAGACCGCGAACTCCTCGACGGACGTCTCGTAGTCGCGATACTCGATGCTGAGGAGGCGGTACGCGAAGTTGACGCGTCGCAATCCTTCGATCATGCGCGACAGATGAAGGAGCAAGTCTGAAAAATTTGGGGTTAGCGAACTATCACAATAAAAAGGGTGCAGCACGCACGCACTTGGGTTGGATAGCGACAAAAACCCTTGCAGCCGTTCCACGGTCTGCATTCGGACGCGGTCGTTCATCGAGAACGTGCAAGCGGAGCGGTTGCTGGCGTGGCAAGGCCAGCAGGCTTTGTTGAAGCCACGGAAGACGCAGACGATGTTTCGCGAGGAGCAGGTGGTACAGATGAACAGAGTCTGTACCATTTGTTAGACTCGCGATATATAAATACAGACTTATAGTGAAAAGGGACTTACAAGATGGAAGTCCGGGGGAAGTATCCCGCGCATGACCATGACCCGCGGAACGATCGGGGTCGCGACTTGCGTCGCCGAGTCTCGCTTCACTATAAGGAATAAAAGTGTTAGCTAAATGTAGGAAAGATAGCGAAAAGAGGCCAACATACCCGCATAAGTCAAATTGTGCTTGGCGAGGACCTTGCCCAGCTCCTGGAGAGGGTCGTCCTCGTTGGCGGCGCCGAGGGTCGTGGAGATCTCCTCGATCTCTTCGACCGGGGTGGGTGCCTTGGGGACGGGACGGGCTTTGGAAGTCGACGCTGTGGGCGTCGGCTTCGCTCGCGCGGCGGGAAGAGGTTTGACGGGGCGCGCGACGGGAGTCGCGACCTCCTCAGCCTTCTTCTTGGAGCGCGTGAGCCGTTTTTCGATAACCTACAAAGGCGCAGTTAGCGAACACTATAAAAATCAACGGAATAGCGAAATTACCTGTTTCGAAGAAGACGCCTGGGGAGGCGTAGCAGCCGCCACGATGGAAGGACGAGACTTCTTGGACTTCTTGGTCGGGGGCTCGGGCACGTCGAAGTCGAAAAAGGATGCGCCAACTGCGAACGGGTCTGGCTCGGGAGGGTCGGGCACCACAAATGAGGGGTCCAGAGGCGGCTATACAAAAAAATATAGTGGTCAGGACATGTTCAAAATAAAAAGGAATAGGACGCACCTGGAATAAGGGTTCCCTATGTCCCAACGCAGAGAACGCCTCATGGAGGGGAAGCCAGTCCATGCGCTTCTGGTCGTCGCGCATCCGAGAAGAGCCATAAATGACGGCGACCTGGTAGAGGAACTGCTCAACCAGTTCGTGGTCACGGTTCAAAGGCTTCCGCGGGAACTCCTTGCGATGGGCCGCCTAAATAACAAACGTGAAAGCGCGCGTTAATAGACAATCCTGTTGACATGGCGCGTTGAGAAACGCACCATGTACGGGATGAATTCCAAGAGATGCAGATGGACGCTGGCCAGAGAGATGGCCTTGACAGTGGCCTTGGAGAAGAGTTGGATGAAAGAGTCCAGGTCATAGTCGCGAAGGTGGCGCCAGTAGTCGACGTCGGGGTCAGTGTTGGGCACGACGTCGGGCTGAGTCCGTTTGGCCATTGAGGAGACTACGCAGCGAGCGTTATACGCGTCGCTGGGCAGGAGGGTGGTGGGGGACTAAAGGAAAAAAGCGCTCGCGCCCAACTCATATAATATATGG
Organism: Mycena belliarum; assembly: GCA_029282135.1. Lineage (NCBI taxonomy): Eukaryota > Fungi > Basidiomycota > Agaricomycetes > Agaricales > Mycenaceae > Mycena > Mycena belliarum. Next base: position 81,363 of record JARJCN010000092.1, read on the forward strand.
CTGCGCCATATTACGTATGAGAAGCGCATCGCGACTATCCCAAATAAAGACCCACCATTAAAACATATATAAACCCAAAAATAGCCGATGGGTTCCGCGAAACGTGGTGATGCCGCAGCGGGTCTAGAACTACCGAAGCAAAGGTAGATAGACAAGGCGCTAAAACGAGAGTCCGCGAACTCACTAGGTTCGAGGAGTGCTGGAGGTGGTGGTCCAGGGTAAAGGGTGACAAGCCCCTAACTCTCAGCCATGATCGACCATGCATAAGTCCGAAAAATCAGTGATGTCACGTGACATTGACATGAGTTAGCGAGCGGAGGCAGATTTAGCGAAGTCAAGAGCGATCTTGACTTCGGTGGTCTAAAAATAGAAGTCCGCGATTCGCGAACTGCAAAATATGAAATCAGGTTGATGATGGTGAAGCAATTGGACAGTCTTCAAAAAGAGCACAAAATCAATAAAAAATTTGGACGTCGAAAGAAGCTATCATTCTTAGACCACTAAATGGGCAACCGAGGACGGTTGATATTTAGTGAGGGGGAGATGATACGACTGGTAGCGGACCAGCCGTGTAATCACGCTTTTTAGCGACTTCTAGCATACGGCTAGAGGACTCCCGTCCGGTGATATACAATTAGAACCAGAGCTGAGCTCCGCGCTGCTGGTTGCGTATTAATGATGCTAGAGGATTCCTATTCTGAGGATCTGTACTTTGACTCGGTTCGCTACCAAATGGGAGCCAGACAAAGACAGTCCTAGAAGAGTAGCGAGCTCCGACAGATAGAGTCAGATCCTAGTGATAGGACGTGGCTTGCCCTGCAGGCTAGATACCATACCCCGGAGATATATACCCAAAAGCTCAGACACCCTTTGTGTGGATCATGCATTACCAGGAAACATAGCAGATAGCGAGGTAGCGAAGTCATGTTCGAAGTAGCGAAGTGACCTAGTACCACAATGACGGACATTGGACCAGTTCGCTACACGAAGTACTGTGTTAGCGAACCCTCTGTACCCAGTAGACCAAGTGTCCGGCCTCACCCGGACCATCATGGGATCATGTCGATGTACCGAGAAGTGCGCAAGCACTTTCGCGGGATCTGCACAGTCCAAAAGGGGAATTGATTGTCGATCGCGATTTTCAATATCCTTTCTGGGACTGTGCCGGGCGAACATGTGGGTTCGAAACCAAGCCGGAGGGAGACGTAGAGCTCTGACAGAGCTGTGGGACGTAATCCTAGCGGATTACCGACCAAGCCGGCCTAGTGCGTAGGCCCGGCAGGAGGAAGACGTGTTCGCGAACCCGCGGCATGTCCGCGATATATCCAATATGGCTCGGCTGGTCATTCGCGCTGACTGGCAAGATGCCGAGCCTCACCAAGGACACTATACAGAGGACGCGTGGCCGTTATATTCCGTTCCGAATCCGTTTCATTACTCATTTTCCTTTGTCCTGTTTACTCATATCAGTCTGTCATGTATTTAGCGAAAACCTATAAAATAGCACGTAGAGCACGCATTGCAGTAGTTCATCCTCGCCCCAGGAAATAGCCCATCAGCTAGTTCTGTCCTAAAGGCTTTGGTGTCCTCTGTATCTGCGGAGATTTGTGTACCAAAAACATATCTTTGTCTTGATCCATTAACAATTTCGCGAACTTGAGATTTATCAGTTATAGCTAACTGCTGATTCCTGAGCTTGCAAGGCTTCTGGTGGTACACGCTATTGTCTCGTGGAGGGTCACGGCAGCAGTTCCAGATAAGCACACCTCGTCTCGTGGAGGGTCACGGCGAGAATTCGATAAAGTCCTCAGTTAAGTTGCTAGAGGCAGGCGGCCGTTACTATTGGAACCTGTGCGCGTTTAGCAGCCTGGTCATATTTCGGTTAGTTGGGCTATTGGAACCTGTACGCGTTTAGCAGTCTGGTCGTAGTCGTTGTTCCCTTGCCTGGCCTGGTCAAGCGCCCGTCAGGAAGCCGTTCACGTCCGTGTTAAAGTCGTTGAGACTTGAGCCGGGGAGACTTTCACAACAAAACATCCTTACACCCGAAACCCCTTGTCTGTGTTTTCGTGTGTTCGCGATTGTTCTTCGGTTGGTAGCTACCGGAAGCTATTGTAATCTCGAACTTAGTTCTACCAGACTTGTCGAGTCGATACTTGTCCCACTTCAATAAAAGAGAGAATTCATCTTATCTGTATACTTCAGAAGGATCCGAACTCAATCTTAGCACTTTGTACTGGTTGTAGTGAGTTGTGTGTGTGTGTGTGGGTTTTGTGTTAGAGTCCGCTCTTCGCGAAGTCACCATTCTGCAGCCCTTACTCAGGTGCACCGTTTCAACGCCTCATACCAGCACTGGCCTGAGATGGTGCGGTACGACAGCGAGCCGACCGGGTGCCGCGAGCCCCCGGCGTTGATGATGTAGCCGTAGAGCAGCTCATTAAAGTACCTGGGCACATGTCAGTGCTGGAACATCCACGAAACCTGATTTCAACCAGCTTACCCAACAGGAACTTGGTACCCTGAAATGGCATAGATGTAAGCCATAGGCACAACCTGCACGCTATCAACGACTGGGAAGGATGATAGCTGCAGGAGCGTACAATGGCGGCACCGAAGCCGAGGGCAACAAAGACAGTGTAGAGAGGGAGGTACAGCACACCCGTCGCACCGAGCGCGATGATGATCGCGGAAGGGACGATGAAAAGTGCCGCGTTCCACCAAAGAGGCACCTTAGGGTATGGCTCCATCAGCTGGCAGAGCTTGTCGTTGTACAGGCGCGTCCCATTCCGTGCAGCCCTGATCGTGCTCCAGAGCATTGGTCCCTGGAAGAGCAGGAGGCTGACCATCGCGCCGAGGTATGCCGTGTACCTTAATCGTGTTGGCTCCTAGTACGCGCGCTAAGATGGAGGAGAGTGTGCGCACGAGAAGAAATATCCCCAGCGCAGCTGGGCAGACATCTTTGGCGGGCCGATGAGGTCGTACAGCTCTTGGTTCAGCGTGAAGTCAGCGTTCATGAGCTTAGCGGTCGGGTATCGTGAGCCGTTAGCTAGGAAGAGCGACTGTGATTGCATTGGGTACAAGTGTAAGGGCAACCACGCGGCCCGAGAAGTCAAGGGTCCTGGCGTGGGGAATCCGAAGGTTAATTGACAGGCCGTGCTACTGAGTACAAGTATAGCGCACCTGGCGTGGGGAATCCGAAGAGAAGAACGTCTGAGGATTCCCACGCCCGGAGCCGCCTAAAATACCTACTGACTAGTAGCACGTGCGCGGGGTGATCGGAGCAACCGGAGTGACGCGCATAGGTCCCGTGCGCGGTCACAGGCCACGTGGTATCCGGAACCGGAGTTCCGGCGGGGTCGCGGGAGCGGGCGAGCGGGGGCGGAGGGAGCGACGGGGGGAGCGACGGAGGGAACGGGGACTGGGGCGGAGGTCGGAGCGGAGGCGGGGTCGGGGGCCGGAGCGGAGACCGGAGCCGGAACCGGAACCGGAACCGGAACGGGGGCCGGAGCGGGGGCTCCCCTGACACCATCCCCCCCTTGGAATGCGGCGCCTCGACGCATCGTCCGGACATGGACGTCGGGGTCCCGGAAGGGGAGGGAGTCGAAGGTGGCGGTCGTGATGGCGCGTGGTGCGGCGGGGTACTTCCGGTAGAAATCTGCGACGAGTTCCGGAGCGAAAACGTCGGAGTGTTTAACCCACGAATCATGAGAGGAATTATAACCTTTCCACTGCACGAAATACCAGAGCGAGCCCCACCGGTACTTCGCGTCCACGATCGCCTCGACTTCCCACTCGGGTGGTTCGTCCGGAGCGGCGCCCGGAGCGTCCGGAGCGTCCGGAGCACCGCGGAGGACCGGCGGAGGCTCGTCATAGCCAGTCCGACCCTCGAAGGGGTCGTCCTGAGCCAATTCAAGCTTGACGACCGGAAAGACCGGATGGAGCTGCGAAAGCCGGGGAGGGAGCTCGAGCTTGTACGCGCCCCGCCCGATGACCTGGAGCACCCGGAAGGGCCCCAAGCGGCGGTGCGCGAACTTAGCGGAAGGGCGAGTGGTCTGGATGTCGGAGGCGTCCAGCCAGACCCGGTCGCCTACCTTAATCTCCGGCGCCGGAGTGCGCCGGCGATCGTAGTACCGCTTATACTCCTCCTTAGCCTTGACGAGCGCCGCCCGGGCTTCGGAAACTCCGGAGGCGATCCGGTCGCGGAATTCGTTAACCGCTTCCACCTTCGAGCGCAGCCCGTTCGGCTCGAACCCCATCCGGGGGAGCCGTCCGGTGTCGGTCATGAACGGGACCTGCTGCGTCGACGAGTGGATGTGGTTGTTGTAGGCGAATTCGGCGGCCGGAAGGAGCTCGTCCCAGTCATCCTGCTTGTAGTTAGTGAAAAGCCGGATGAACTGCTCCATCTCCTGGTTAACGCGCTCGGTCTGACCGTCGGTCTGCGGGTGGTACGACGTGGAGGTCGCCGGAGCGACTCCGATGAGGCGCCACAGCTCCCGGGTGAACTCCGCGATGAACTGCGGACCCCGGTCGGAGATGTACTTCTCCGGGGTCCCGTGGAGCTTCCACACGTTCCGGTAGTACAACCGCGCAGCTCCGACGGCGTCCAGGGTCGTGTGGCACTCGTTAAAGTGCGCACGCTTCCCGAGCGCGTCGACGACGACCATCACCGCGTCGTACCCGTGAGCTTCCGGAAGCTCGACGACGAAGTCCACCGAAACCGTGCTCCAGCGCTCTTCCGGAACCTCCGTCGGGTGCAACTCACCGACCGGAAGCTTCCGGAGCGCCTTCGTGCGACAACACAAGTCGCACGTCGCGACATACCGGCCGACGTGTCGGGACAACTGGGGCCACCAGTAGTTCCGGGAGACGAGCTCCAACGTCTTGAAGCGGCCGGCATGCCCCGCCACACGGGTATCGTGGTGCTGCTCCAAGATCCGGCGTCGGAGGTCGTGATCCCGGGGGACCACGATCTTGCCGCGGAAGTAGAGCAGCCCGTCGTCCACACGCCACTCCGCGGACCGGAGCGACCGGGAGCCCCGGACGTTGAGGGCCTCTCGCGCGGCGATAGCGAGGGGGTCCTCGAGGTCCGGACCACGCGCAAGCGCGTCCCGGATGTCCCGGAGCACCGGACGTTCCGGTCCGGTCACCACTACACCTTCGATCGCGCGGACATGGAAGAGCTCCGGAGACAGGAGGGTGACGTCCTGGTTGTCCGGAGCCGCTCCGTGGTCCGGGCGACGCGACAGCGCGTCCGGTCGCCCCATCAGGCGCCCGGGCTTGTGGTGCAGCGTGAAGTCAAACCGGGACAGGTACAGCGACCACCGCGCCTGCCTCCGGTTGAGGTTCTGCGACTTCCGGAAGTACTCCAGGTTCTTGTGATCGGTCCAGATCTCCACCGGATGCTGCGAGCCCTCGAGGAAGTGTCGCCACTCCTCGAGCGCGCGGACGATCGCGAGCATCTCCTTGTCGTGGATCTCGTAGTTGCGCTGGACCGGACTCAAGCTCTTGGAGTAGAACGCTACCGGATGCCACTTCCCGTCCGGACCCTCCTGAGAGAGAACCGCGCCGGAAGCCCGATCGGAGCTGTCCGCTTCGAGCCGGTACGGCCGGGCCTCGTCCGGAAGGATCAGGACGGGGTCCGTGGTCACCGCGTCCTTCAGCGCCTGGAAAGCGGTGGCCTCCGGTTCGCTCCAACGCCACGCGGTGCCCTTTTTCGACAAGTCGAACAGGGGCCGGGCGATGTCGGAGAAGTCCCGGATGAACCTCCGGTAGAAGTTCGTGAACCCGACGAACTGGAGCACGTCCGTCTTGTTCTCCGGGACCGGCCAAGCGGCGACTCCGGCGACCTTGACCGGATCCATCTCCACGTGGTCGTGAGAGACGATCACCCCGAGATATTCGATCGACGACTTCTCGAACTCACACTTCTCCGGGCGCAAGTAGAGCTTGTGCTCCCGGAGCCGCCGGAGGACCTCCCGGACGATCTCCCGGTGGCGCGTGAGGTCGGAATGGGCGATGAGGATGTCGTCGAGGTATATCATGACGTCCCCGGACAAGATGAGATCTTGGAAGATGTCGTTCATCATTGTCTGGAAGGTCGCGGGGGAGTTGGTCAGGCCGAAGTACATCACCAAGGGCTCGAAGAGTCCCCGGTTAGTCCGGAACGCGGCTTTCCACTCGTCGCCTTCGCGGATCCGGACGTTGTTGAAACCCCACCGGACGTCCAGCTTCGTGAAGTACCGAGCTCCTTTCAATCGATTAATAAGATCGTTGATCAAAGGGAGCGGGTACCGGTTTTTCACGGTCATCGCATTGAGCGCGCGATAGTCCTGGACGAACCGGAGGCCTCCGTCCTTCTTTTTGACGAAGAAGACGGGGGACGCCATCGGGGATTTGGAAGGCCGGATCCGTCCGGTCGCCAATCCCTCCTCGATAAACGCGTCGAGCTCGCGCTGCTCGAGGGGAGAGATCGGGTAGACCTTACAGTTCGCGGGCTTCGAATCCGGGACGAGTTCGATAGCGTGGTCCCATGTCCGGCGCTCCGGTAACGAGTCGAACGACTCCCGGTTGAAGACGTCCTCGAACTCCCGGGCCCATTCCGGAATGGTGTCCGGAGGGGGCGCGGAGTTCCGGGCGAACGCCTCCGCTAACCGCTGTGAAACGGTTCCGGTGGCCCGGATGTCTTCGGAAGGGGTGAACCGGGTATAGAATATCCGGTCCCCTTCCTCGATCTGGTAGTCGTCGTCCTCGGTACCGGAGTCTTCGGAGTCATTCTCCGGAGGCCCCGGAGGGTCTTCAGAGTCATCCTCGTCCTCGTCCGATCGGTCCTCCACGTCTACGACGCAGATCGCCGGAACCGGACCGGAGCGTAGCCGCTTGAGCAACTGCGCGGCGGAGCGAGCCGCACGGCGCTCGGAACGAGCCTCGGTGGTGCACGTAGCGCAACCGGCGGGGCAGCGGCTCATCTTGACCTCCCGGGTTTCCCAGTTGATCTCCGGGTTGTGCTTCCGGAGCCAGGAATACCCGAGGATGAGCTTCTCCTTGCCGAGGCGCGTGACCGCGAGTTGGACGCGCTCGCTGTGGCCCTTGTACGTGAGAACCACGTCCGCGATGTCCCGGATGTAGCCGGCCTCATTGGGGCTGCCGTCTACATTGAAGACCGGGATCGGCTGCGAAAGCCGTCGGACCGGGAACTGATTGGCAGCGACGTACTCCGAGTCGATGAATTCGGAAGTCGCGCCACAGTCCACGAGCCCGTTGGTCGAGAGCTTCGCAGCACTATCGGTGGACGTGAACTCGAGCGGGAGGTGCAGCGAGTTGGGAGCCGGGATTGCCGCGACGGTGTAGCGCTTCGGGAGCCTTCGCTCCCAGGAGGGCTTCCGTGGTGCACGCGGGATTGCCGGGGGGACCGGAGCGGTTCCGGAGTCCGGAGCAACCGGAACCGGAGGGGCCGGAACCGGAGCTACCGGAGCAACCGGAGGAGCGCTCGGGCTGGGGGGTGCGTCTATCGTTTCGGAAGGTGCAAGAGATATATTGTCAGACTCATTACACAGGACGGCGAAACGATTGGGGGACGCGAACGAGGGCGCACTGCTCACTCGTCGCGGAGGGGAAAATCCTCCGGACCAGGAGCAGCCGCGGCAGCGGAATGCTGCGCGGCGGCCTCGGACGACGCAACGCGAGCCAGCAGCTCCTCCAGCAGCTCGCCGTCTAGCTGCCGGATCACCTCATCCAGCACGTCGACCGCGCGGATGTCGACCGGAACGGTGCAGTCCCGGGCGAAGTGGTTCGGGTCGCCGCAGCGGAAGCAACCGCGACGGGGGGCAGCGCGCGCGCGGGTCCGGTCGACGTCCATCGGAACCGGAGCGGAGACCGGGGGCGCTGCGAACCTCGGAGGGGCGGAGGGAGCGGCCGGGACGGAAACCGGGATCATCCGGGCACGGTTCGGGGCGTGCGCGGTCCTTCCGGACGTTCCGGTCGAGCCGATCTTCGAGCGCTGGATCGACTCGTACTGGCGGTACGCCCGGAGACGCCAGCCGGGGTAGTCCTCGAGGTGCGGAGGGTCGCTCGAGCCGGTGATAGCGAGGTTGATCGCCGGGTCGAGTCCGGTCCTGTACTTCGTGACCTTGATGAGCCGGTCTTCGAAGCCGGCGAGGTCGACGAGGTCCTCGAAGTCGTCGGTGTACCGGTAGATGTCCCGGTTGCCCATGTGGTACGCGCGGGACTCGAGCTTGTGCAGGGCGTGGTCCTGCTCGTTCTCCTCGATGAACCGGAGGCGGAACTCCCGCTCGAAGTCCTCCCAGAGAAGGAAGGGGAAGGGCTCCTTGGCGCTCTGGCGTTCGGCCCAGCGCTGCGCCGCATCCTTCGCCATAAAGGACATGGCGAACCGGATGGCCTTGTCTTCGGAGGGATCCCCGTAGGCGTCCCGGAAGCCTTCCGGAACCAACCGGATGTACGTCCGGACCGCGTGCAGGAACGCGCGGCCTTGGGTCCGGTCGCCGTCGAAGACGAACGGGGGGGGGGTTCGGTCGGAGGACCGTTTTGTTCGAGGAGGTGGACTCCGGGAATAAGCCTGGACTCGCGGCCGGAGCGGGTGCCGCAGGGGCCGGAGCAGGTGCGGGTTGTAGGTTGGTGACCAGGGCGGTCAAGCGCGCGAGGCTCGCCTCGATAGCGGACATCCGGGCGTCCGCGGTCGGGTCCGGAACCGGAGCTCCGGAAGCTCCGACGGGGGTACTGCCGGGCATGTCGGCGACGATGCGGGGGGAGGAGGGGGCAAGATTCGAATGGGGTGAGGCGGGGGCGCTATCTGAGCTGTCCGAGCCGTCGACGCCGAACTTCGCAATCTTGACCGGTTAATCCCTAGAAGACCTTCTTCTGCTGTAAGGGCAACCACGCGGCCCGAGAAGTCAAGGGTCCTGGCGTGGGGAATCCGAAGGTTAATTGACAGGCCGTGCTACTGAGTACAAGTATAGCGCACCTGGCGTGGGGAATCCGAAGAGAAGAACGTCTGAGGATTCCCACGCCCGGAGCCGCCTAAAATACCTACTGACTAGTAGCACGTGCGCGGGGTGATCGGAGCAACCGGAGTGACGCGCATAGGTCCCGTGCGCGGTCACAGGCCACGTGGTATCCGGAACCGGAGTTCCGGCGGGGTCGCGGGAGCGGGCGAGCGGGGGCGGAGGGAGCGACGGGGGGAGCGACGGAGGGAACGGGGACTGGGGCGGAGGTCGGAGCGGAGGCGGGGTCGGGGGCCGGAGCGGAGACCGGAGCCGGAACCGGAACCGGAACCGGAACGGGGGCCGGAGCGGGGGCTCCCCTGACAACAAGTCGTTCTGCCATGCACCTCCGAGCGCGCCGATTGGCACAAGGATCTACGCCCCAAGGACGAAAGCGGCGAACGCGTTGACCTGCGACCAATACGGGTAGTAGATCGCCGAGGACCCGATGTTAGACCAGTCTAGCGTAATATTGAGAAGACCCGCGCCACCCAAGCTAGGATGGTCATAAGTATCTTTTGCGCTCGCCACCAATGAGAAAACATACCCAGAACCCAGGAAGTTCGCCTGGGATCTAGATATCAGTTCTTCATCTCATTTCAAAAGTATGGCAGGGTAGACCGACCGTTGGGTTGTTTGTGACCCAGCAAATTAACGCGAGTGATGATGTGAATGGGAATATATAGGCCGCTGAAAGAAGGCTGGTTCATGATGATATAGCACAGATACGAAACAATGCTTACGCATGAACTATGGGAGATCAGTTCGCACACGTGAGCGTGGTTGAATAGAATCCATCACACCTCCCACATGAAGAAAGCTAGGATCCCCAGCCAAAACACTCGCATTTGCTTCCTGACCTGAATAAAATGAGATCCTGTCAAGCCTAATCTCACCTTGAGGCAGGCACGCACCGTCCTGCTGTCCATCTCGAAACTGGCGCGCATGGCGTTAACTGGTGGCAAGTCAGAATTATATGCAATGGTGTACAATGAAAAGGCTTGTATTTACAGACGGACACTTGTTGAAGTGTGAGCGGGAATATCTTTGGCCTATTAGTACCAGTGGAAGCACAGGGACGGACGAAAGCGGCGCACCGTGGTGGGATTGTCAATTAGGAACGTGCGGGCGAGGGTGGCAAATGAGAACCCAACGAACACAGCACTCCACATGAACAAGATTGCAAGCCATCCGTTCATGGGCTGTCGGATAGTTTGATTACTACGTCGGATTGGCGAAACGGATACATCGCCGGCGCACCTTGTTGTAGAAGACTGCAAGCGGAGACAGGACATAGTCCCCCAGATTGTTCGTTGCACCGGTGTTGGCGCTACGAACAATTAGCACAGCGGATACATTGGTGCCGGACGCTGTCTTACGCGAGGACGATTGCGACATGTTCCTGTAGGACATTACTAAGTTAAGGATATGCTCACGTTGGAGAGAAACTTACCTTGACTGTAAATGGACCCGGATTCTGCCGCGAGAAGTTTAAACGGCAATGCACCTGACCAGAGTACTCACGAGCTCGAATTTGAACCGGCCAAACCCAATTTGCTGAGAAGGAAGCCCAGCTGCCATGAGTTTACCGATATACAAGCTCGCGATTTGCACAAAGTAGACTGTAGTTTAGCATTGAATTTGACAGCGGGCGAGTTTGTGGCGAATGCGAAGACGCACTCGAATACGGAACCTATGTCGTCTAGATATAGCCCAAAGATAACCAAATAAGTATGCGCCCCGCGGCGTCAGCTGAACGAGCCACATACACGGAAAAACCCCATCTGGGTTAGCCATGCCCCGAGCGCTGTGAAGACCGCAGAGAGTACGAAGAATCTGCAACGATTGGGATGACTGACTGTTGAAAGATGGGTGGTATAGACATACCGCCAAGTCAAGACCGGGATGGAGGGGTCGTCTTCAAAGTCGCAAAGTTCACGGACGATGCGTGGCAGCGCAGCGTAGGCGGGGTCGTCGTCGTCGCCTGGTGTCAATATTGTGATAGACATGATTATAATCATGAATTTATGCGCCGACATACCTTTGACGTCAAGAATGTCCTTCTCCAGGTCAATGCCCCCAGCCCCCTTCTCGATGTCCGAGACGGACACCTTATCATCGTCGAAGCTCTCGCTCTCGCTGCTGGTCTTCTCCTCGACAGCCGTGTCGGCGTAGGCGACAGACGCGAGGATCGCGACATCTGCGACAACAGTGCCTGTGTCAAGCCCTTGCGGCATGGTGCAAATGAGAGAAACGGGGATATTCCGGCGAGCAGGAAGAAAAACCCCGCCTTTTAAAGTTCGGTTTGGAACCGAAGTGCTTTTCGATTTCCCGCGCCTTTAACAAGGCCCGTGTACGAAACTGGCCCGATTCCGGCGGCTCCAACAAGAAAAGACAACGAACGACGCTCGTCCGCATGTCGACAACTTCAGGTATCGTATCCTATCGCCTGATAACGGATTGATCCTTCCACGGGAGCAACCCTATCATACCGTGATTATATCCAGGTGCCGTACGCGGAAAGCCTGTGAGCAGTTAATAAGACAACAAAAACTGGAAAGCAGAACTAATGCCGTACGTGCGATCTGGCGAGGTGCACGAGATAAGAGGAGCAATTGGCACAAGATGCAAACGGCCAGTGTGGAACCACGCTGAACTTGACAGGAGAAGCCGCCGGAGCATATGTCACGGAAGACATGCGATTAGTGCCACTCTCATCTGTTCCAGAAAACAATATAGCTGTAGCAGCAAAGTCGCGTTGGATTTTGTCATCTTGGGAACACCTGCAAGGCTGCCCCTGAGCTGTCGCAGGCAGCAGTGTCTTGCCGAATTCTCGCCAGCGCCCTAGACAGGGGATAAGTACCACTATGATAAGCAGTGGTGTTCAAAATAAGCTTATCTCAGGCTCGCATTCGACCGAGTCGTATCCAACTCGGAGGATGATTGAGTCGACGGACCATGGTTCACCATTCATGGGATACGCTTCCGAGGAGTGGGTCTCCTGGGCGCCCTAGCAAAATCCTCCAAGCCCACGAATAAGAGAAAAGGTTGCAGCTGCACAGCGATCGAAAAGCAGGGCCGTCGAGCTCGTGGCCGGCGAGATCGAGGGGTGCGCTAACAAAGGGCAACCACAATGCAGAGCCTTTTCAAGTAGAAGGCACAACTGGCTGTTGAAGCCACTCTTTCCACCCTCTATACCGGACTCGAGGAAATGGCAGTCACAGAGCGGCCGAGTCATCCTCGACTCGTGGGTCACTTGCGCGGACCTGGCTACGAGTAGTCGCCGTGCTCCGCGATGTGCACAGTGCACGCAAGCCGGCGCCAGACGCGTGGAGGTCAAGCGCCATGAAGAGATTGATGTCCATGCGCGTCTTAGCGTGCGAGCCGCCAAACGCGTAGAGCATGTCGTTGCATCGCCACTTCCGTACAGCCCAGCTGGGGTACGACCAGCCACCCTCCACGCCCGTAGCAATGTCTGCAGCGGTCGGCGAGTACGTCGTCTCGAAAGAACTCCACGTTTCCATTCTGAGATCAAAGAAGTCGAGGGTGGGGTGAACTTTGAAGAGGAGCGCGGTGTCATTGTAGACGACCATGGTCCATCCGAGGAGGACCCAGGTCGGAACGGGGTACTCTGGCAGACGCGGCTACTTATGATGGATTGAGCGCCCCGCGATAGAATTTTAGTCGCCCTCCAGCAATATGCCAACCTAGCGCCCGGTCAGGGCAATAAGAAAGGATGACTGGCACGCACTGTTCCAGATGAACCTCATAATATCTTCGCGTCCGTCTGTGACGCCCTCGGCTTCGAGATGAATACGCGTCTCTGAGCCACGGTTCAGGTCCACGGACTGCAGCGAAGGCACGTTCATGCTACCGTCCGTCGCTTTTGAATCGGAATGGCGTAGCTCGAAAAGCTTGAGCGTCCGGCCCAGGTATTGCACTTTCTGGAGCGCGGGGGTGGGACATGTTAGGCCAAGCTGACCGTATTGGCAGTGCTACTAGTAAGTGCTTGCAGTCCAGCGACAAAGGGGGCAGCCGCACCCGGGTATCTCTGGCACGTGGCTTCAGGATTGCGGGATGCATGGCATGTCTTGAACACACGACTGAAAAGCTTTGTCCGGAATGTCATCATCAGGATGAAGGAAGGAGAAAAACAGTGGCGGAATCCCAAGGGGGTCCAAAGATAAGAGATTACCATATGGGGTAGGGTAGGTAGGTCGGTCCCCGACTGCCAGAAAAAAAAATTGTATGTACTTTTATTTTGACCAATTTCGAGGCCCTGGCTCGCTCTCCCAGCCTGCGCTGCATTGTAGACGTCGTTACTACTCTTTCTGACATCCTAGGTTGGTCTAGCCAACGGATCAGAGCATATTGGTGATCAAGCTTGGCCCAGCTACCCAGTTCAAACATAGACAAGCGCGCCAATTTTCACTCGTGCACTGACCGTGTTCTCAGGCACCGGAGGGCAGTCCCCCACCCGAAAAGTCGGTTCCCGCTGTCCTCAAATGCCCCGCATGTAGGCACAATATCCAGTGGGGTCAGGCGGGGAAGGACTGTTGTAGGAGACCCGGCACCGGCTCCGGTATATCCCCTTCACTACCCGTTTGTTCCGGTTCTTTTCCTATATCTTAGTTACTACCCCTATCGCGCACCTCAGTCGTTTACACCCATCGTGTCCCGACTGAGGTGAGCTTTGTATATTCTATATTCAATCTACATCTTACTTACTTCTTACCGTAGCCTTACTTACTCTGTTCTCACAATAGGTAATGCTACCGACTTGGAATATAGTCGTTTACACCCATCGTGTCCCGACTGAGCCTTACTTACTCTGTTCTCACAATAGGTTATGGGCCCCGTAGCCTTCTAAGCTCACTCGAAAGAACAACACGATACATTGCGACTCATATCTACAAACCCTACGGTCATACCGCCTCGATGGCTAACCAAATGATCAACATACCTGCTCTGCTCGCCACAGAGAAACTACAATCCAACAAAGCCAACTACGCTATCTTCAAAGTGTTCATTGAGGAGTATGCCGCCAGCAAAGGCGTCACTGGCTACCTCCACGGCACTATCACCAAACCACCTCTTCTCATCACTGGGACTGCTAACATTCCCGCCCCGACTCCTATCTTCTCCACGAATCCTTCTCACGACGAGTGGGTCTACCGCGATGGTGCTACAAAGTCTATGGTCGTCACGAACATCGTTGACCCCATCGGCTTGGGCATCAAACGGGATGGCACAGCAAAGGAATGCTGGGAGTCGGTAGAGAGCATCTGTGCGAAGAAGAGTGATGCGGCATTGTCCCTTGCCCAGAGCGAACTCCAGTCGATTAAATTCTCAGGGAGCTCTCGCGACGAACTCGATGTCCTGCTGACTAACCTGCGCAACAAGGCAAACGGCGTCAGGATGATGGGTGGTACGGTGGAGGAGAAAGAACTGAAGAATATCCTTATCCGCTCTCTTCCCCCCGACCCACGTTGGTTGGGTCTCCAGGGCGCTCTCTTCACTGCCACCGACGTTGACGACGCCTTTGCGCTGATTAAGACGGTTGCGATCAACACTGGAATGCCGGAGCATGCAGCAGTCGTCTCTGGTTCCACGGCGTTATTCACATCTACCCCGAAGCGTCAGTGCACCAATCCAGGCTGTAAAGCCAAGTACAAATCAAGCCATACCATCGACACCTGCTATTGGCCCGGTGGCGGGAAAGAAGGCCAATTCCCGGCCAACTTTGGGCGCAACAGACCCCAGGCGAACCAAGCCACAGCCGCTGCCGACTCGCCTGTCATGCACCGTGTGTTGATGGCGAGGCTTGCACCGCTGCCGCGTGCGACGGTAGAGGAGGTTGAGGATGATGATCCCCTCTTGCCTAAGGCCGGGAGTCATTTGATGCCGCTTGGGCCGTTGCTGCGCTTCATTGACGATGTTGATGACAACGAAGATGAGGTGCCGGTCGAGAACAATGAATCATTTCTCCCCCCACCCATCGCGAACGAGCACATTGAGGAGCACGTCGAGCACATCTTTCATACCCCAGCTTCCCCCACGGCATTCGTCAGTCGCACTTTCCAGAATCATTCACCTGTGACTACCGTTACCTTCGCGGACTCGGGCGCCAGTGACCATTTCTTCCGCGAGCGCACCAACTTTGTCACGTACGAAGCCATCCCCGTGCGAACTGGCAAGTCCGCATTGGCGTCCGAAGGTGATTTCGCTATAGTCGGAAAGGGGAATGTCAAGATGGCCTTCCACATTAATGGAAGGCTTGTCCACATTACCTTTACAAACGCCCTCCATGCCCCATCCCTCTCTGCAAACCTCGTCTCGGTCAGCCAACTCGACAAGGCCGGATGTTACTCTACATTTGGAGGTGGGGAGGTGACTATTCGTGACGGCGGCGCTGGTGAGACGATCCTGCGTGGCCGCGGGTCAGCAGGAATGTATGTGCTTGAGGCTGAAAACACTCATGCGAACCTTTCAACGGCGAAACCGACGTCGCTCGAGAATTGGCACCGGCGTCTGGCGCATGCATCCCCTGCGACCATCGAGGAGATGAGGATGAAGGGCCTTGTTGACGGGCTTGACATCACTGACCATAAGCTCGACGGCAAATGTATCGCCTGTCGAGCAGGCCGTCAGCACACTCGTCCGTATGACGGGCATACAGACACGGACGTACCTCCTCTCCACCTCATTGCATTCGACTTGTGGGGTCCTGCACGTGTCGCGTCGCGTGGCGGCAACCGCTATATGATGAAGATTGTTGATAGCGGTACGGCGCACAAGCATGAAATGTACCTCCGCGACAAAAGCGACGCTTCCACCATCGCTGCGTTTGACGAGTACCGTGTCATGGCCGAGAAACAGACCAGCCGCGCAATCAAGCGTGTTCGTACTGATGGCGCGTTCAGCTCGGCGGAGTGGAAAACCTACTTTGCGACTCACGGTATCATCCACGAAACCACCGCCCCATACTCCTCTGCTGAGAACGGGCTTGCGGAGCGAGCTATCCGCACCGCTACCGAGGATATCCGTACATTGCTCAATGAGTCAGGCCTTCCAGAGAGCTATTGGGCAGCAGCTGGAGCCCATGCAAACCACTCGCGCAACCTGATGCCGTCGCGTCGCCATCCGGGCAAGGTCCCTCAGGAGGCATTTGATGGGAGTCGCCAGAACTTGTCGCATCTTCGCGTCTTCGGGTGCAAGTGCAGCGCTAAGGTGAATATTGTCAACGGGCAGCGAGTGGATGGGGGGAGCAAACTGGAAAGCCGTACCATCCCAGCCACGTTCATTGGTTACGGAACGGGAGCAGGTAATTATATCTTGATTGATGAGGATGGGGGACAGTTTGAGAGCCGCAACGTCGAGTTTGACGAAGGCCCTCCTCACCGCACTGTGGATGTGGGGGAGAAGGCAGACGACTCGGACGACGCACCTGTGGACTCAGTTCCATCCAACAGCGCTCAGAGCGATGCTCCAGAGGCTCCAGGTGATAAGTTTGATGTCGAGCTCTCTTCCGCCGCAAACCCACGCTCAAACTCCCCAATCCCGGACCCGGCTCCTGCTCCCACCCTTGCACCTGCGCCTGCGCCGACCCTTCGCCGCTCGCCCCGGACTCCAGCCACAACCGAGGGCTCTCGCGCAGCCGATGGACGCGAATTTGCGGCTCGCGAGGACGCCGCTCGCGCCAACAAGGAGCCATGGGCCACAGGTCCATCGAAACCTCGCGCACACGTTGCCTGGGATCCCATCACCAGCCTCAACGCCCAGCTCGACGAGCACATCGCCGCCACGCTCACGTCGTCCAATCCGGATCGCCTCTATGCACCAAAAACCTACAGCGAAGCCATAAAGCTTGATTCGATCCGCTGGACAACCGCAATGGACGTCGAAATGGCCCTTCACAACAAGAAGGGTACATGGGAGCTGCAGCAGCCCCCAGCTGGCGCGAACGTCATGGCGTCGAAGTGGGTCTACGACGTCAAGAAGGACGGTGCAGGCAGCTGGCTCCGTGACAAGGCGCGACTCGTCGGCAAAGGATTCACCCAGGTCCATGGCATTGACTACGAAGAGACTTGGGCCGCTGTCGCCCGCCTCGAATCCATCCGCATGACCGCCGCAATTGCTGCTAACCAGAATCTTCATCTATGGCAGATCGACTTTGAAGCTGCGTACCTGAACAGCGAAACAAAGGAGGAGATTTATATGGAGCAGCCGCGTGGGTATGAGGTTGCGGGCAAGGACGGCTTTGCGTGCAGGCTGAAGAAAACGATCTACGGCACTATGCAGGGTGGGCGCGATTGGGCGGAGACGTTAGCGGCGACGTACGAGGAGCTGGGGTATATGTCCTCGAGGGCCGACCCTTGCGTCCGCGTCAAAGCTTCAGACGACGGCGAGTACACCCTCACTGACACGTACACGGACGATGTCTGGGGTGCGTCCTCTTCCTTTGAGGAGGGGGAGCGGCGCAAGGCAGAGTTAGCAGGGAAGTGGGATATCAAAGATGTCGGCAACACTCACCGCTTGCTTGGGATGCGGGTCGACCAGGATCTCGTCGCCGGCAC
Organism: Mycena belliarum; assembly: GCA_029282135.1. Taxonomy (NCBI): domain Eukaryota; kingdom Fungi; phylum Basidiomycota; class Agaricomycetes; order Agaricales; family Mycenaceae; genus Mycena; species Mycena belliarum. The sequence continues at coordinate 98,932 of JARJCN010000092.1, forward strand.
TGTCACCCTTTCTCAATCTGCCTACTTCAAGCAGGTCCTCGCTGACAACAACCTTCAGAATGTCCGCCTTCGTTCTACGCCCCTGCCTGTCGGCATTATCCTTGACTCGTCGATGTCGCCTACCACTGATGCGGAACGCATCGAGATGGCCGACAAGCCTTACCGCAAGCTGTTGGGATCGGTGATGTGGGGTCAGCTCGCGACGCGTCCTGATCTTTCATATGCTGTTAGTGTTCTGTCTCGCTTCCAGACCAATCCGGGCATCGAGCATTGGCGTGCTATTGTGCACGTCATGGGCTATATCCGCAACACCCTCGACCACGCCCTCAACTACTCCCGTGACGCCCCACTCACACCCGTGGGATATGCCGACTCTGACTACGCGGCGTGTCAAGATACGCGGCGCTCGACTTCGGGCCAAGTGTTTGTGATGGCCGGCGCACCTGTGTGCTGGGCCTCCAAGCGTCAAGCTACCGTTGCGCTGTCGACGGTCGAGGCCGAGTACATCTCGCTCACTCGCGCTGCGCAACAGCTCAAGTGGATGTATGCATGGATGTCAGAGGCAGGATTGGCACAGCTGCTCCCAGGAGTCATTCATTGTGATAATCGCGGTGCTGTCGACTTGACGAAGACCACCAAGTCCCACTCAAAGGTCAAGCACATCGATATCCGTCACCACTTCATTCGCGAACTCGTACACAATGGGGAGCTCCGAGTGGAGTTTGTCCGCGGCAACGAGAACCCTGCCGACCTCTTCACCAAGCCCCTCCCTCGCCTTGCGCACGAGGGCTACCTGGCCCAGCTCAATATTCGTTCTGTCGTGTAGTCGCCGGGTCTGGGGGAGTGTTGTAGGAGACCTGGCACCGGCTCCGGTATATCCCCTTCACTACCCGTTTGTTCCGGTTCTTTTCCTATATCTTAGTTACTACCCCTATCGCGCACCTCAGTCGTTTACACCCATCGTGTCCCGACTGAGGTGAGCTTTGTATATTCTATATTCAATCTACATCTTACTTACTTCTTACCGTAGCCTTACTTACTCTGTTCTCACAATAGGTAATGCTACCGACTTGGAATATAGTCGTTTACACCCATCGTGTCCCGACTGAGCCTTACTTACTCTGTTCTCACAATAAGGACATCTTTTTTAAGAGGCATGTAGGGCTCCGATAAATGCAAGAAGAATAACAAGTTAGCCGAGAACATCCTAAGTAAGTACTCTGACAATCACGACTCGGATGACTTTGAGCTCTAGTATTTGTCAGTGGATGAAAGACATTAACTTCCCGAGAGCCTGGAGCTGTCCTTCCGGCTTGCATCATAAAAAGAGAGGACTATGTTGAGCTTCTCCGTTGTAGCACCATCATTTCTATATACTAGTACAGGATTCCATAGAACTTGCCATGGTGCTGAAACCTTGTTCGAGCGCTGAGTAAATTGATATATGTCCCCATAGAAATCCTACTATAATATCCCCAGCTGCCACTGTGCCATGGCGCGAGATGCAACTACACCTGGGCAGCCTCCGGAGATACCCGGTCCCAAAAAGGAAATGTTCCCACGGGGGGTAGGTAGGTTGAGCCCCGATCTCCCTGGAAAAAAAAAAATTGTAGGTGATATCATTTTCTCTAATCTTTGGACCCCCTTGCGGAATCCGAAGCCCAAAGGTGTGACAGATCACAAGTGTCACGTGTCCTGTGACGGTGTTTTCCTTGCCCTTGACCATAATCGCGCGATCATCAACAGCCCGACCGCCTCTCCTAGACAGACGCTTCAACAAAAAAGAAAATCGTTCCTCACTTGTTGAACCGACCGCCAGGCTCCTCCCGCGCGCGCTCGTCGGTAGATCTGCCGTTTGATCGATCTACCCGGAAAGCCCCAGGACGCCGCGCCGGTGAGCAGCCCTAAGTATTTCCTCTTTTAGTGTTGTTTTAATGAGCCTCCAGGTGAAGCTGAAGCTTGGGATATTACATGCAACTTGCCCTCGCATGCCGCATTCCCCTCGAATAACATCGGATTCATATTCGCCTTCAAGCAAATTACAACGTGGTCGAGCTATGGAAATACAGATAGTTAAAATCAACACTGGACCATTGATCAAGCCCCCTTCTCAAGCGCGAGTCTTTGTCCTTAGATGGCTCGCCTCGTCGGGATATATGGAGCCTCCTAGACACAGACAAGTCAGTAATAACATGCATAGCTTTGCAAACCTTACTCAATCCGCCAATCTCCAGCTCTTTCAGACTCAGGCCAGGTGTCATGTTGTGAGGTGCGCGATCGAGCTTGAGGAGCCGCAGAGCGTTCTCGCGGCCGATGGCGAGGAGGTCGGGCTGAGATCTATTGACGGCGCCTTCAGCCGATAGAAAACAAGTGACAGAGATAGTTTTCACATAGGAGCGTTGTCGATCCAGGTGCTGCCCTCCATCAAGCCGTCCTCGTACGGGTAGTCGATGGAGAACATGATACGGGACGCCGAAATTTCCGCGATGGCGCCCTGCAGGGATGGGGTAGAGAAATGACCGCTAGCTGATAGGGGGTACGTCGCCACATGTTCTTGATAGCGGGGACTTCATGGCTTACTTGTCTAATAAAGATTCAGATATCAAGTTTATCAGAGCGACAGACCCGATAATTTACTATGTGCATGTTGGACGCGAAATAGTCGCGAATGGTTTTATTCTTCGCCATTCGCATGCCCGGGAACCGGTCGCCTGTACGCGGTGAGTGCCTTCCCGGATAACTGCAATAGACTCACGGTCAAGTTTATGATCCAATCGCCACAGGTCAAACGGAATCTGGACAGGTGAGTACGGTAACGCTATGCCAAATTCGGTCGAGAGGACTCACATGCTCCCCCATGTGTCCGAAAATTAGCTGAACGCCAGGGAATCGGTCAAAGACTCCCGACGTTGCGATGCCCAGGATGTGGATCGACAGCTGGTTTGCGAAGCCCCACGCGGAGGCCTGAAGCCACTTTCTATCGCGGTAGAGCTGGTCGAAGACGAGTGGCGACGGTAGTCTGGGGTGCAAGTAGACAGGCACATCGAGCTTTTCCACGGCAGCCCAAAATACCTGCTGCAGGTGAGCATTCGCACAAATTTGTTCGTGGTTCACTGACGTCGTACGACGCATGGTCGTAGAACAGCATCGTCTGGGCCTCGGATGAGCTGAGACCTTCCGTGCTAGGATTATCAACGTACGTTTCCATCTTGTCCGCTGCTTTGGAAGTCATTCAGCATAACACCCACACAGCCAAGCTCGACAACCGCGCGTGTCAGTTCCTCTGCGGCCTGCTTCGGATCATGCATCGACACGGCCGCGAACGCAGCGAAGCGAGAAGGGTTCGCTTTAACTTTCTCTGCGATATAACTTCATCAAATCAATACCCTTGAAGATCGGTCCTACGCAGCGCTCACTTGTTGCTCTCCACTGCCATGTTATGGGCCTCCACGGGGTCTGCCAAGCCCTGGGCACCTGGCCCCGTTAAAGAGAGCACCTGCATCTCCACACCAGCCTGTGAATAGTACTCTTGGCACACCATTCCCAATTTGTTTAGTTGCGACTCACCTCATCCATCGCTGCTACGCGCCCTTCAATATCCGCTAAAGCTTTCCCAAGGAGGCCCGCCGCCTGCACCGATGCGTACCCCTTTGCTTCCTCCGCCGCGATCCTTGGGAGATTCCATGCCTCCTCTAGGATGATCTTGCCCTTCATTCGAGTGGGGATGTCGGCGCACTGGTAGGGTGCGCAGCAAGATGGGAGTTCGTGGTTAACCCAGGACCTGGAAGTTCTGTTTTCCCGAGGACTCGGATAGCAAGCGGGCCGATGTATCCTGGGGCTCGGCTTGCTCAACGGCGCGCTCAGGTACACAGGTCATGAGATCACGAACATGCCCGCCTTGGTTGTGCCGCGTATCACCTGGGAACCGACTGAGATGCACACGGACGGATCAGACAAAAACAGCTGCTGTTTTTGTACTAGAATATTTCTACAATAAGTGTATATAAACGGGTCTACAATACATGTGAAATAAAAAGCTGCCTGATTCTCAACCTTATATGGTAGAAATCCCAACAGAGATTGGCTGGCCTGATATGTAAAATAAATCAGATGGTCATTTTTGATCTGGAATATCAAAACAATAAGGGATTTTTATACCGGCGGCAGTATCCGGGAGCCTGATTTGACCATCGATTCTGGCAAAAAAAGTTGGGTATCCGGCCCAAACAAGGCCTGATACGTGCCGAATCAGGGGCAGCCTGATAGTGGGCCTGATATCTCAAGTATCGGGCCTTCTTTGGGCCTGATCCCTAACTGTTTTTGCCAGAATCTAGTGTCAAATCAGGCTCCCGGATACTGCCGCCGGTATAAAAGTCCTGTTTTCTGTTGATATTCCAGTGCAAAAATGACTATCTGATTTACCTGACGTTTCAGGCCAGCTGATCTCTGCTGGGATTTCTCCCATATAAGGTAGGGAATCAGGCGGTTTTTTATTTCACATGTATTGTAGACCCATTTAGATACACTTATTGTAGAACTATTTTAATACAAAAACAGCAGGCGTTTTTGTCTGATCCGTCCGTGTGATGACCGGTTCGCAGATCACACGGCGCTCATTCTGAACGTCCGACTCTGACGCTTTACCCCCACCCCCATACACGCCCCGGACACCATGGACGCGTCAGAAAAGGAGCGCTCTGAAAAGAGCGTCGTTGCGGAGCTTGAGTCTGTGACGCCGCTGAAGCTCGACAGCAAAGGGCTGCCGCTCATCCCACAACCGTCAGACGATCCAGAGGATGTGCGTGTGTCCGCCTCGACTTTCGGAGAGACCCACTGAAAAACTTGCATGTATCAGCCGCTGAACTGGAGTCGCGCCCAGAAGTTCCTCATCGTCGCCATCGTGTCGCTCGTAGCATTTTTTGTACGCCGCTCATCTATTTCCGCGTTGTTCACTGATTACTGACTCAGCTTCAAGGGCACATTCGCGCTCGCAGTTGCGAACCCCGCGTATGCGCAGATTGCGCAGGCGCTGGATGTAACTGTTACCCAGGCATCGTACTTCGGTATCTGCATTTACACACATCACCGACGTAGTCGCTCACAGACTTGTCTATCACAGGGACGTCCAGCATTGCGGCTGCCGGAGTAGGGAGCTTCATCTGGGCGCCAATAAGCAACGTGTACGGGCGACGCCCGGTGCTCATTGTCTCGCAGGCGATCGGCATCGTCGCGGGGTTCGGCAGCGCGTTCGCGAAATCGTACACGACCATACTCGTCGGACGGTTCTTCACCGGCCTCGGCATCGCCTCTGGCAACGTCGTCACGTTCGCAGTTATCTCGGACATCTTCTGCCTTCATGAGCGTGGAAGGATGCTCGGGATTGTTACGGTCGCGCTCGTCAATGGGGTACGCGTTTTCATACACCATTACACCAAGAGCCTGTGAACTCACTGCATCTGCAATAATAACAATACAGCCCCACCTTGCGTCTCTGCCTGGCGGGTTCATTGCGCAAAACGTGGGCTGGCGATGGACGCTCATATTGCCATCGATCTTAACCGCCGTATGCTGGGTCGTGATCATCGTCGGTCTACCCGAGACGCTCTACGTACGCGGTCTGCCGCACATAGAATCCACCGGGCAATTTCATCGCCTACGCATCACCGGGACTAAAGCCGTTGGGCGCAAGCTGCGCCTTATCGACTTTGCGCGGCCGTTCCAGATGTGCGTCCCCTCTTGTCCTGACGACAACGAATAATAAAGGTTCTGGGCAGGCTCAAATACTTCCCTATCGTGGTGGTTGCATGGTTCGCAGGCAAGTCTCCAGGCTCTTTTTTTGTATCGAAGTACTTACAGAAGGGTAATATCAGCTGTCGCATTTACACTTGGGAGGTACGCAATTCGCGGCTCTGTTTGCCTATCTCGAAAAACGCATATACAATACAGCGTGATGCCCGCGCAGACTGTTTCCGCACTCTTCCGTATATTTTACAAGTGGCGCTCCGCGCGCACGGGCGTCACACTCAGCGTGAGCACAACCATCGGCGGCGTCCTCGGCGAACTGGTCTCCGGGCCCGTCATTGTGCGCAGACGCTTTCTTCGCGTCTGTCAGAGCGCTAGTTGATGACCCCACAGGATAAACTCATGGAGCGTTCCCGCAAGCGCTCTGGGCGCGTACGGCCCGAGGTGAGGTGAGCTGCCCGTCATGCCCATCGGCGGCGCCGGCGACTGATATACTCGCAGGCTACATGGGATATGGCCGGCGATGATCCTCCTCCCGGGCGGGCTCCTCATGTTCGGCTTCTGTATCGCGAACCACGAGCTGCCGCGCTCGTACATCGGCGCCGCCGTCAGCATGGCCATTACCTGTGTGCCTGTTCCGCTTTCCTCAACAGTTCATATCTCACGCAGAATGCAGGCTTCGCGGTTCAGATGATCACCACAGCTGTCATCGCCTGTGAGTTTCGTGTCGCCCTTCCTCTACCTAGAGTCTAAGACAAATTATTCTAGACTGTGTCGATTGCTACAAGCCGCAGGCCGCCGAGGTCGTTCAGCTTCTCAACTTCGCGCGGCAAGGTCGCTCTTCACCCGCCCATCTCTGCTCTAGAGCTTACCACTGTTCGCAGAGATGTCGTTCACCGTCGGCTTCTGGTCGATCAACTATGGTGCGCTCCTCCCCTGTTGCCGAAACGCACCGTGGCGCCTCTGACCCGGGCGAGCGCAGGCGAAAAGGTCGGCTTCCAGTTCAGCGGCATCACGTACGCGTGCGTGTCCGTGTTTTTCTTCCTCCCGGTCCTGTGGATCATGTTGTGCGTTGTCTGTTCACTACCTCGCGCGGATCGTATCCGACTGATGGCGTTTTTGTCAATGTTCAGCTTCGGCGAGCGGCTGCGCGCGCGGTTGGGCGAGCCCGGATTCAACAAGGAGATTTAAGTGGAGTGGATGTAAGTGACTAGCTAATCGAGAAGCTATGCGAGAGTGGCTATTGTATCAATGTGGAGGGAATGGCCCTGATGTAAGTGACTAATCGAGAATTTATCGAGAGCGGCTACTATATGCGAATGACGGATTGAGGCTTGTCCCAAGAAAAAAAGAACGCCGGATTCAATATGCAGTCAAGCGGCGGCTCCCCCCTACCAACCCATTGATAGTGTTCTGTACGACCTTGAATTTGGACACACCGCACCGCCCACTTTCGATGTGCTGGAACAGCGCACTGAGCGTGGAGAAGTGCTGGCGGCAGGTGGTGAGCGGGCACACGTAGATCTGCTCCTCGTGGCGCGGGCTCGCGAGGTGCTGGTTCAGCGCGAGGAGCGTGCGATAGCCCCTGTGGCAGAGGTAGCACTCGTACTCGGCGCCGTTCCACGTCGCGCTGGTCGCGCTGTACCGCACGACGCTGCCCACACCCGCAGGGCCGGTGAGGAGGCGCGCGGGGTCGGTGATGAGGTTCTGTGTGTCGTACTCGCGGACGCGGCGGTTGACGAACTGGCGGTCGGACCCCGAGGCGCAGCGGCCCGACTCGAGGTGAAGGACGAGCGCGGAGTGCGTGACGAACGAAAGGCCGCAGCCCGCGCCGGGGCATGGGATGTCCTTCGGGCGGTGGAGCGCCGAGTTGAGGTGCGATGTGAGGTTGCTCGCGGAGAGAAAGAGGCGGCGGCAGGGTTCGCAGTAGTGGTGCAACGCGGACTGGCGGTAGTGTTCGTGCAGCCCTTGTGCGTTAACGAAGAACCGACTGCACGGCGCGCAGTAGTGGTGGCTCGCCTGGTAGTGGTCCTGGAGCTCGCGGTCGCTGTCAAAGTGCGAGTTGCAGTGCTGGCAGTAGTCGTGAACGCGGCTTTGCACGTAGTGCTCCTTCAGGCCCATCCACGAGGTAAAGTCCTTATCGCAATCGTGGCAGATATTGTGGCGGGGAGAGTTATCCTCGTGCTGCCGGAGAGCCGAATAGTTGTTAAAGAAACGCTGGCATCGGTCACAGTATTCGGACATTCTGGGCTGAACCTCGAAAGTGAAGTAAGCGGGGTGACGAGGATGCGTCCAAGAGAAAACACACGAGTATGGCTTTCAAGGCGTAGGGATGGGAGCGCGAAATCGTCTGGAGCCTCGTGAGACTCGTCGGTGAGACCGATACAAAAGACAGCGGAAAGCAAATGAAAGCAAATGAGAGTCGAGGAACAAAGACAGCTTCAAGTTTGGGTTTGCTTGGCTGTATCGTGATGTGATTTGTAATCAATCTTAACTTCTAAGGGGCATAACCATTTTCGGATTCAAGTAAGGTGTTTTTTTTTTTTGAAACAAAACAAAAAAAGTGGAGGAAGAAATAGTCTGGACACCTACTTTCTCTATCACAAAGTGCTGAGAAACTCAAGTATTCTCACCAGTTTCTTGAGCTGAAAACTTTGAAATGTTCAGCCAGGATAAGCCTCAGGATACTGTAATATTATCAACCAGCGTGGCCCCGTTTCGAAACGTGCCAGGGAATAATGCATCGGCCGTATAGGATGTATTGGTCTATGCAAAAGCACAACAGACTTTGATTGGCTCACCCTCTTGGTGGGGCCGTAGAGTCGTAGACTCAGGATCAATGTGAAGCAACAGAAAATCAGCCTGACCGGAAAGCCGCTGCCCGAATGCGGGTGCCGTCACCTCGGCAATCATCGGCACGGGACTGGGCCGAATGTGGTCAACAACAGTTTCCTCCTCCCACTGCGCACGTCGGCAAGCAATGTTGTCCTAAAAGTAGCTCGGTGTGTTTCCATCCTCTCATGATCAATGAGAGATCAGCCTCGACTAATAACACGACAACCCTAAGTATCCGAAGACACCATAATCCATTGGATGAACATTTGGCCGCTGGCGACACCGAATACCCCGGGACCAGGTCAGGACACGCAGTATCACTAGAGATGCCAACTGAGCCTGTACATTATCCTCGGGCGCCGGCATCGCCGTTCTCGCAATGGTATGTGATCTTCATGTGGCCAACTCTGCTTGTATTCTGGACAAGAGACTATTTGTGTGGCCACACCATCAAACCCCTTTCAGTTGAACAAGAAGTCTTTGTATTCAGCAAGTAACGGCTTTCAAGAGCCGATAAAGATGCGGCGCTCGTTTTCTTAAGCTCCCCAAAACTGAAATGGCCCAACATCGAACCAAATCTGGTCGCCAGCACCGGGATGCCACAAAGCCTCAAAAGCGCAAGGACGACGATACTGTGAATGTTTGCTCCGAAATCTCGAAGCGTGGAGGACGGAGGAGTGACCCAGGAAGGAGGGCTAGGGTCAAGCCCAACAGCGAAGCGGAAAGGCAAAGAGCACTCGCTCGAAGTAAGTGGACATGCTCGATGAACAGTCTTTTATCAGAGCACACAGATGGACCCGAAACCCAGGAGGAGCTCAGCCGAATACATTCGCTTATATCTGCGTATTGTGGCCCGATGGAACCAAGCGACCGAGCTGCTGCAAGGGAGTCGTGCGTCAAGTTGGTCAGAGATCATTTGCCGGATGAGCCGACTAGCCGAACCATGCAGTTGTGGCGTCTGCTCTTCGATGCTGCTACCAACACAGATCAGTAATATTACTTTACGGCTGCCGTTGAGCTTCCCTTGACCACCAACGACAGCACTAAGGTCAATGCCCAGATCATTGAAACATATAACTCGATATTCCCGGAATTATCCGTCAGGTTTGATGGTCCCCAGAGCTGGAATGCACCTCGGCCAGTTCCGAGCTTTGATGTCCGTTATCCGGAGCGAGACTTCGACCAGGCGGCTGAAGAGACAGAAGGCAAGTCCCTGGAATGCACTTCAGTATCTCACTTATCAAATATGTCAGCGAGATTGGCGTTCCTAATCGAACTTAACCGCATCAGATTCAAATCAGAACATGTACGTCCCAAGCTTCCATACGAAGAACGGTGTCTTGGGATCGCGCAAATAATCCTCAGGGGATATGGGGATCCTTCAGTATCCGCTGTTCGTGGCGCTGCCAAGACAGCCTGCGCTCAATTCGTCAAAGATAATGCCCATTGTGTCCGACCGGCCGGTCCGATCGGTGATGTCTGGAACGTCCTCCTTCTCATGAGGTGTGTAGGGGGATCCCTTCTCTAGTAAACACATTGATTATTTATCTGTCCCAGTCTCGGGGAGGAAAGTGAAACCGTTGGAAAGGAAAGGGATACATGATTGGCTATGGGATGACCATTCTTCCCCGTCCCCGGTGCGGGTTGAGTGTACAGTGAACAAGGAGTGAAATCTATGTCTCTTCCAAATTATCTATGCATCTGTTTCAATTCTTCGCCCTTGTGACTCATGTGAGAGCGAGAAATTGAACCAATTGCACGTGATGTATGGCGATTTTGAACATGACATGTCGCCGAGAGAAACCGATCAATGACAGGCCCAGTGGCCCCCGTTCAATCATGGTGTCGTACCAATGTCGGACATGAAATCAAGTGTAAATCTTTAGCGATGAAATTCTGCCTGACCGCGCTCGCATAGATTGAGTTGGATGTTGTAGTAGCGTCGTGGACATGATGGTAGTGATGTGCCGGGCCCGCCGAAGCCCGAGCCGAGCCGGGCCCAATGCCGGGCTTGAGATTCTGGGGCCCGAGCCGTGCCGTCAAGCCCGGCCTGCCGGCTTTGTCAAGCAACCTGAATCTTTGCAGGCTGCACCCATGCGATTGAGACTCCGGCGCCCGTTATTCATTCATATGCATCACGGAAATTCTGTGGCCCCGCTGCGGCCGTGCCCGACAAGCCCGCACTGCTCGGCATCTCTGTGGTAACAAATGCGGTATGTTTATGACCAGACACATTGAATATTGAGCTCTCTTCCTCATCATGCATCATGCCCGGACCTCATCATCGTCGGTGCTCGACATCGTAACAACAGACCTGCCGATCCTTTGAATGTGGAACTTGATGGTGCGTCACTACAACTCGCCCCACATCATTCTCCGTCTTATTTTTAATCTCCAAACACAAGCGAAGGAGAATATGGAGCAAACGGTTCGTCTGGGCCCTACTCTGTTCTAGGTTGAGCTCAGTATCCTATCTACATTACAAGGAGCGGTACCAGGAAATTCATGCGGCTGATGCAGGCTCATCCACGACACGCCCTGCACAAAAGTCGAATTCTGCCTTACCTGCCAAGCGCAGGAGAGCTGTCACTCCGGCGCTTGATGAAGATGTCGAGATATCTGACTTGTCCGCAGCCCACGTCGACCCTACGTGCCCATGGCTTGATCAGTTCCAGGAGTATTTGTCAGCGCGGGAAGGTATTGGGGATGGGGTGGCCACGATCGAGTGGTGGGGTGTACGTGGTTGACTTCCTTCAAGTTCCCCTGTCGGTTGAGCTAATTGTTTGCAGCGGTCCAGCGGAACTAACATCGCTATCCTGTATGGGGATCCTTGGCGCGCGATTACCTCGCAATTATCATGTCATCCTCAGTGTCGTCCGAGCCCGCTTTTTTCGCGGCAGGCATTACCATCAGCAAGCGCCGCAACCGTCTGAAACCTGATATCGTCGAGGGACTGCAATTTCTCAAGTGAATGATTCGTCGGGATCAGCTATTCCGCTGCGGCTGCCGATGATAGTGCTGATGAAGAGTTGGAGACGGACATGGACTCTGGGCCGAGCAGTTGGAACCAAGTTGGGACGCGCTCTAAGCTCTTCAGACTTCAATGGACGGTGATCCTGATAATTATGAAATGGACATAGCTACAGCGGGCTTGGGCCCAGCTTTCCACGGGCTTACTAGTTAGTAAATGGTTCGGAGGGTTAGAGTCTGTTCAATATTGTTACAGGCATTACAATTGCATGCAAATTGCATGGTAGGAAGGGTATTTGGTCGTGCTTGGCAGCAGCATGTAGTTAGTCATCATCCTATCTTAGCATCGACCATCCAGGGCGTCCCACATCACCGGGCCCGGGGCTTGAAGCCCGCTTCGAGGGCTCGGGCTCAGGCTCGAGATATTTGAAGCCCGGGCCCTGCCACGCCAAGCCCGGGCATTCAGGCCGAGCTGCCCGGCACATCACTAGGATGATAATCTGACTCAAATCTGACAGTGACTCGACCAACCTTGACGGCTATATAGGGGAGAGGCAAAATTCTCACAAAATTCAAAGACATGGCGGAATCGACATATGATCTTCTTGTTGTGACCGATGCAACCGCTAGCATGGGTGGATGTGAGTGGCATGCCTTGACATCTACATCCAATCCTGACTCTCCACTGCAGACCTCGATGCATTGCGCTCTTCTATCCCTGAGATTTTGGCCCTTGCCAAACTTTCCGGCGCTTTCTCTCGCCTGGGAGTTCTTGCATACAAGGATTACACTGATCTGCCCGAAGAAATTGCTGCCTGGTCCGGCTGGAATGACGCCCACCTTGCTCGATTCGTCGAACGTCTGGAGCCCACGGGCGGCGGCGACTACCCTGAAGCAGCCAAGACTGCGCTTATCCGTGGCCTGCAGGCTGTAAACAAGGAGTCCAAGACTCTAGTCCTGTGGTACGCCGATGCGCCGCCCCATCACATGGCATTCCAGAGCCACGAAAACGACGTCAGGGAGGCGAATGCCTTTCCCCCCGGTGCCGTCGATTGGGTGAAGCTGTGCAACACCGCCCGCCGGCGGAACTGCACAGTCTTTACATTCACACCCAACTCGCTCGACTTCGTGTACTCTGCGTTCTACGTCCTGCTGTCCGAGCTGACGGGGGGGATCAGCATCGCGTCGAAGGCGGACGCCAAGTCGAGCACGCTCATCTCGCGCCTCACGCTCGGTGTGATACTGCAGTGGATGGGGCAGCGCACGTCGGACATGGAGGACATGATCAAGCAGTCCGGCGCTGTGTCCCTGCGGTACGAGAACTCCCCGCTCACGGCGACGCCCAAGCCCACGGACGAGGGTCTTGGCTCGCGCGGATACCTTCCCCCTGCCCGCCGCGCCAGCTTCCAGAGCGCCGACCTCCTCCCCATTGTTCGCGCCACCCTGGATTCGTCCCTCATTCCCCTCGGAGCACTGGCAGCGCAGCCGTTCGACCTTGCCAAGCGCTTCTCCGACGCGGCGCAGACCGGCTACCGCGACCTGGTGTACGCCTCCCTAACCGATATCGTCCAGTCCAACGTCGCGTGCCTCACGTACAACCCCATCTTCGGGCAGCTGTGGCGCGCGGTGTGCAAGGACACCACGAGCAGCCGTAAGGCCGCGCTCGTGGACCTGTTCAGCGAGTTCGTCGGGCGGGTCACCGAGCCGGAGAAGAAGGCTGCGCTGCGGCAGTGGCTCGAGGACAGCTTCGACCAAACGGAGGAGATCGAGGGCATCATCGCAAGACACTGCGCAAACGCCCCGGGGCCCATGGTGTACCTCGACTTCGACGCGGACGTGCAGCTGACGCGCACGGAGCTCTTGGAGGTGTCGCGCAGCTGCTACGCCGCCGTACTGAAGAAGATTGCGACCGTGTTCACACACCTCAAGGTACTTCTCGCGCTTTTCGCCGCACGCGAATATAATGGTCATTCTCTGAACAGATCGTCGAGCCCGATGTAACCCTGGCGCCGCACCAGCGCGCCCTCCCTCTCACGCTCCCGCCCCGCGACTTCTTCCGCCTGCTCCCCCACCTCATCGTCCCCGGGACGCTCTACCCCGCGCGCGCCGCCACGCTCACCGCCATCGTCGCACTCATCACCGCTGTGCCCTTCCTCCAGGAGCCCGCCACCGCGCTCCTTGCGACGGCGAAGGGCAAGTGGCTCGACATGGCGGTCCCCGAAAACATCAGCTTCGACTGCGCGCGCTTTTTGCTGGCGGCTCCGCGCGGCGTGGTGCTGACGGCGCACGAGCGGCGCGTTTATGAGGCGATGCGGCGGTACAAGCTCATCGAGCTGAACCTCGACGCGCCTCTTGCTGTCCAGGTGCCGTGGACGCCCGCAAAAACGCGCGGGCCCGGCGACGTCAAGGTGCAGTGCACAAAGTGCTTGGTGTGGTATGACTCCTCTTCCTGTGTTGCATCGTAATCTCATGGTCGACTTAGGCGGAGCACAACAATCATGAGCCACGAACATAACAGTGTATGTGGCATGTGCATAAACGGCGCGTTGCCTACTTCCAAGCTCGTTGAGCTCTTTCCTGGTGTTCCTGAGGTGAAGCATGTATGCCCGCTACGGGTGACGTCGACTGAACTGTTGATTGTCGTAGGACGAGAGCTGTTGGGTTGAATGTGCGATGAAGACGTGTCGCGCACAGTACGTGGTTGAGAATGTCCCGGGTCTCAGGGTATCCTGGAATTCCCCGTTATCCATTCGCTGCCGCTTTAATAACTCGATATTCTTCCTAGATTCGTCCCCGGTGTTACTACTGCCGAAAGGGCATTCCGTGCCCTTGGCTGGAGTGCTCCGTCTGCTCGAACCGCGTCATCGTCCCGCCCGCATTTCGCACGGGCGGGAGCAAAAAGGGTTACACATGCCCCGGATGTGCCAACTCTGAATGGGCGGGCAAGAGTATCGTGTTAGATGAAGTCACAACGCGCGCGCTCATCAGCTACAATGGGGTAGAGTGGCTCGGGTTTGCGAGTAACCAGGAAGTCTTTGGCGGCAAGTCTGCGTTCAAGCTCATGCAAGCGCTCGGCGAAGGCGTCTTCGGAAGCGCGCCGGCAGAGAGGGCCCCGAAGCTTGTACTCAATGGCAAGGGGCTGCGAGGCACCGGCGAGACGATGGCGCAGCTTGAGGGCCTCATTGGCCGGAGCGAGGTTGTACTCGGGACTTGTGCGCTCTGCTTCGAGGACGTGCCGCACACCAAGCTCGTTCCCGCGTGCGGGCGAAGCGGATGCGCGCAGCTCGTCGATGAAGGCTGTCTGCGGGAATGGGTGCGTCCTTCTGTCCCTTGCCCACACCCAAGTTGAACTCCGTCTAGTACGGCCAAAACAAGCCCGGAATGCTTCTCAACATGATGCAGTTCACTTGTCCTTTCTGCCGGCGCAAGCCCACAATCAAGACGCTTGTGCGGTACAACGCCAGCGCGGCGGAGCTGGGCGGCCTGCAGCTCGCAATGGGCGACCGGCGCTTCTTCTATGCGTGGTGCATGGACTGCGGCTTCGCGAAGGGTGTTTACCCGCGGACCGCGTGCACCGAGGAGGGCATCGCGCCGGTCGAGAACTTCCGGTGCGCCGAATGCCGCCGTCTAGCACAGCCCGTCGCGCCACCGGTGGACGAGGCTCGTGAGGCCCATGCGCACTGGCAGACTGTGAAAACCGCGCGGTGGAACGACATCCCTGGCATGCCTACGGTGGTCTGTCCAAATCTCGGCTGCGGCGCTCGAATTATGAAGGTTGGTCTTTGATCTGGTTTAAGATGAAGTTAACAGATTCGGCGTAACAGGTCGATGGCTGTAATCATATAGTGTGCGGTGTGTGTTCCACCCACTTTTGCTGGGCATGTGGTGAAGCGGTCGATGTGATGGAGATATATGATCATATGAGTCACCGGCATGGCTCGTGGTACCACGACTGAGAGTCGTCTGCATCACAAAAAATCGAGGTTATTTAGGCAAAACTTGGATCACATGTGGAGCATTCTTTTGCAAACAAAACTTATTCAAGAAATTGTCGAATTTCATCGATTTTCTTGCTTGCTTAATCTCAGAACTTATTCACTTCCTTCGAAGATGATCGATGATCGATGAGGGAGGGCTCTGCTCCTCCCAGAACAGGGATTGAGACTATTGATAACGCAACAGCGTATTGGCTGATTTCCTACAGCATATCTCGGGGTCTTGCGGCGCTCAAGGAACATATGGCCTTGGAGAACCCATAATTTTAATATATACTCAATGGTTTCTCTCGGCGACATGTCAGGTCTCTGCACAGACAAAACAGCGAAGATATTAGAAGAAACTACCTGTAGTGCATTTTCTCTGCTCATTCAAGTACGAATGTCCTTTGGCGATGTGTTTCAATACTGGGATTATATATAGGTCACGTGTCTGTGTTCAAAAAATCGCTTTGAATGATTCGTCACGTGTATCTGGTTCAATTTCTCGCATTCAGAAGGGTTCCGAATAATCAGAAATATGATGCTCACAGTGTCACCGGCACTCATAGCACCTATAAAGGTGTCCGATACATTTGTTAGGCCCATTTACATAACGACTGCGGGAGATCACAACTGAGCCTGACTGAGCTGATTCTGACTGAAGCAACTGTAATCAGCGCAATCTCAGAATGAACCTTCTGATACCCTGACAACATATCATACATAGCCCAAGCACTGCATAGAAGCAGTACAAGTCGATTCCGCCCGGGCATGTGCTAAATGAGCAAGAAATATTCACGGTTGCATTCGTGAGCGATGGTCGACATACTGTATATGGTTTTCGTCAAAGACAGTGCGTCTACATTCGTCTCTACCTCGCGTACATAAGTAAGTAATATCATGACTAGGGTACAGCTTCATTCATGTGTCATTAATAAAATCAAGTCCCCCCTGCAGGGAAGCACCGCTCCACCGAGTCAGCATTGTTTCCCCACTGCGTGGACAGCGAGGCATCAGCATAGATTTTCCAAAGAACAACCGAGCGAAAGAAGGAAAGACGGGCGGGAGGCACTTACCCAATTTGGCGCGGTCGTGGTCTTGATGGCGGAAAACGCGATGAAGACCATAAGCATGTTAAGGTTGTAGCCGGTGTCTGCCGCCGCGCCAGCGAGGTACGCATAGGTCTTCCAGAACTTGTATTTATATTTCTTGATATAGAGGTGGTTGACCGAGCCGATGATGAACCACGTTAGCACGAAGGTCGAGATGTTGCCGTAGAAGTTCTCCATTGTCGTCGCGAAAATCTATTTGTATGATTAGCCGAGGCCAGTGGCCTAAAAATAGGAGGGCGTACGGGCACGTTCCAGAGGTCAAAGTGCGCTTTGGGGAAGCGGCGGTGGAGGAGGTACAAAATGAAGGGGATCCCGGCGCCCAGGACGAAGCCGAATGGCTGCGAAGAGTCAGCATAGTGTGTGAGGAGAGGCATCGAATGAAGCGTACCAGGATCGTATACATCGGGTCATCGAATAGTTTCTAAGACACAGTTAGCATCAAGCGTGTTGCAATAAGATACATACCGCAGGCCCGACGAGCGCGAACGAGATGCCCTGGTTGTTGAGCGAGATGACGGTTTGTCCCTGGTGGCACGTAAGACTCGCGCGGACGCCGCGGACATGAATCCATGAGCTCAACGGACAGTCCACTGGTTATTGGGGTCCTTTTCCGCGCCGCTGAGAAAGCCTCCTTTGGTGTTCACAACCTGAGACAGACATAATGAGCATCAGGCGGCGATGACACAGCGGAAATCGAACCCAGAGAATAGTCGCGTAACTTTGGGTCATGGGTGAATTCGGGGATATTCAAAGATGGGAACGACTTACTTGACTGGCACGCCGATGAGAATACCCCATATCTGAGCGAAGAGTGTCGCCCGAGGCGGAACGTGGAACTTCATGAAGCGTAAGGATACTTAGAAAGACCATCGTTGATAGTAAACTGACATAATGGCCCCTGCGAGCGCGATGAGGATGAAATACGGAGCACGAGTGTTCATGCGACGTACAGCTTCATGTCCGACAGCATACTGCATGCCTCGTACCAGCACTGACCCGAGATAGTACGGTAAGCCAGTGAGCCCACCGGGTGCCGCGAGCCGCCGGCATCGATGACATAGCCATATAGCAGCTCGTTGAAATAACTGCGCACGTTCAGCTCTGCCACATATAACAAAACCACATTTCCAGCTTACCCAACGGGAACCTGGTACCCCGAAACGGCATAGATGTAGGCCATGGGCACGACCTGCACGCTTTCAGTGCAGAACACGAGGACAGCGCAATACGAAGAGCCACGCACGATGACAGCGCCGAAGCCGAGCGCGACGAAGACTGTATACAGAGGAAGATACAGTACGCCCGTTGCGGCGAGCGTGATGATGATCCCGGAAGGGACAATGAACAGTGCTACGTTCCACCAGAGGGGCACCTTGGGATACGGCTCCATTAGCTGGCAGAGTTTGTCGTTGTGCATGCGCGTCCCGGTCCGCGCGGCCTTGATTGTCTCCCAGAGCATCGGCCCTTGGAAGAGCAGGAGGCTCACAATGGCGCCAAGGTATGCCGTGTACCTGAATCGCATGAGCTACCGCGACGCTAAGGAGAGGACAGATGCACACGAGAAAAAGTATCCCCAGCGCAACTGTGCCGACATCATGGGTGGGCCGACGAGATCGTACAGCTCCTGATTCAGCGTGTAATCAGCGTTCATGAGCTGGGCGGTGGGGTAGCGCGAGCCGTTGGCCAGAAAGAGCGACTGCGACTGCATCGGGTAGAGGTCGTTCTGCCATGCACCTCCGAGCGCGCCGATTGGCACAAGGATCCACGCCCCAAGGACAAAAGCGGCGAACGCGTTGACCTGCGACCAATACGGGTAGTAGATCGCTGAGGACCCGATGTTCGACCAGTCGAGGGTAATGTTGAGCAGACCGGCGCCGCCCAAACTAGTAGATCTGTTAAATCCTGTGCAAGCTCCAAATTGATCAAGCTTACCCAGAGCCCAGGAAGTTCGCCTTACGTTCAAGCGTCAGTCGTTTCAGAAAGACAACGATTGCGGACGGACCGTTGGATTGTCGGTGACCCAGCAAAGAAACGCGAGCGACGATGTGAATGGGAATATGTACGCCGCTTAAATGGGCTTGTCACTATTGCATCGGAGGAGAAGAGAATGCTTACGCAAGAACTACAGTGATTCAGTCAAGCACGTGATCGTGGTTGAATAAAATATCTCACCTCCCACAGGAAGAAAGTTAGAATTCCGATCCAGAATACCCGCATTTGCTTCTTGGCCTAAGACAGAGAGGATGAGATACATTCCAGTGCCGGCGTAGGGTACTCACCGTCCTGCTCTCCATCTCGAAGCTGGCGCGCATGGCGTTGACTATTTGCCAAAATTCAGATGCACATTCAACACATTGCGATGAACGAAGGATGCTCACATACAGACACTTGTTGGAGTGTGAGCGGAAACATCTGTGATTTATCAACACCACTCCCCATATAAATTGAGGAAAGAGACGAACCGTGGCGGGGTTGTCGATCAGGAAGGTCCGTGCGAGCGAGGCGAGGGAGAATCCGATGAACACCGCGCTCCACATGAACAGGATCGCAAGCCATCCATTCATGGGCTGTGCGGGAGTTACTACGTCGAAGGCACAGAGATGCAAAGGCCGCACTTCATTGTAGAAGACCGCGAGCGGAGCGAGGACGTAGTCGCCCAGATTGTTGGTCGCACCGGTGTTGGCGCTGAGCGGCGTCAACAAATCGAATAGCTGCAGTTCTGGGTTCTACTTACGCCAGGACGATTGCGACATGTTCCTGCAGGATATAAGGTACGGTTGTCTATGAGTTGGGGATCTACCTTGACAGAAAATGGACCCGGATTCTACATCGCCGCGGGTGAGAGTTGAGCGGAACGATGCACAGGGGAAAAGTCGCGCACGAGATCGAACGTGAACCGCCCAAAGCCAATCTGCTTAGAAGGAAGGCTGGCGGCCATAAGCTTACCGACATACAGGCTCGCAATCTGCACAAAGTAGACTGTGGTTGAACATCCGCTCAGCCAGGGTGCAAAGATGAGCGAAGGGAAAGACGCACTCGAGTAGGGCACATATGTAGTCTACCAAAGATACCATGATAAGCATACACCCTGCGGAGCTGAACGATTCACATACGCGAAAAAATCCCATCTGGGTCAGCCATGCCCCGAGTGCCGTAAACACCGCGGAGATTATGTAGAATCTGGAGCAACTGGATGAGCGACGGCGGAAAGTCAAATGGAATAGACGCACCGCCAGGTCAAGACCGGAATGGAAGTATCGTCTTCAAAGTTGCATAGCTCTCGGACAATGCGGGGCAGCGCAGCGTAGGCAGGGTCGTCGTCATTGCCTGGTGGTTCATCAGTGTCCACTCATATGAGTTACGCGCTCGCTCACCCTTGACGTCGAGGATATCGTCGTCAAGAGCGATGCCCCGGGATCCCTTCTCGATATCGGAGACCGAGACCTTCTCGTCGGTCGAGAGGTCTCTGTCGCTGCCCTTCTTCTCCCCAGCTGAGTTGGCATAGGCGACCGACGTGAGGATCGCGACGTCTACAGCGGATCCCGAATCGCCCTCTTGAGGCATGCTGCTAGGAGAAGACCGGTGGGTGTTTCTGTGGGTGCTGATAAGAAGTCCCGCCTTTTATTCCGATAGTGTGCGATCACAGACAGAAGCGCACCATCGGCGATACTGATTTGTGCCAGTACGCCATCAACGGTTAGATGCATCCACAAGCACCTTGGCCTGTGAATGCTCGAAACTTACATCGTGCAACCTCTATCTTGGCCGTTCACATGCCATCGAGATTGCGGTGTTCCAATACTTCCGGTCCCTTGCGTTCTGCGGACTGAGCGCTCGCTGAGTTGTAAATAGGTCATGCGAGCTTTCGCTCTTATCGCCTACAAGATAATTCAGCAAACTAGCGGGGATAGTCATACATACAATCGCCGTACCTAGGTAATCCTCCAGCCTTAGGCGGAAAGCTTATGCTTGGGAGCTGATCCCAACTGAAAACAATCGCGGACGAAATGAGGTCGTACCTGGCATACGGCAGCTTGGCGAAAGTGCGCGACGTCTGATAAGGGATGGGACAACACTGAAATTGGAAGGGAAATCGTAGAAGCCTTGGGTGCCGTGCGGGCGGCATATCCAGTAAGTTATCCGAAAAAAACTGTCTTCGATAATAGCTTGCTTCAGCTTGTGGGTCGCAGTGGGCGTCGAATTGCATCAGCATGGCGTGACCCTCAACAAAGACTTGCCACATCTTTCAAGGAGTCCGTTGCCTAGAACATGGCAAGATAAATGTCACTGCGATAAGGAGAAAAGCTTGGGTACAACGACCAGGAGCGACGGACCTTGGGCGCGGCAGGACAGAAGTCACAGGACCACCACCATTAAATCTTCAATTGAAGATGGTCAAGACTCAACATAATGGGAAGGGTAAGGGTAACGGTCATTAGAAAGTTGGTCACCGTGACGAGCAACTTGTGTGGGCAGTCTTGCACCGCCACCCCGCCGGTACCCTCTTGAGGTTGTTAGAATTGACTTACGGGCTACGCAGACAAATTATATTGATACAAAGACGCAATTCTTGGTTTTCTTTCTTCCCGTAGATGACTGCAACGGTAACGTGTAGGGATAAGTAGATGAGATAGGATGGGATGAGACAGTGAGACGAAGGAGGGTATGATATTACAACAAGATGGACTGGAAAAGTGGGAACGCGAGTGTGGATGCTATGATACCGATCGTGTATAGTAGATGGTAGAGGTGCGCAGGGCACAGCCGCAGCCGCAGCGGGGCAAGGACATTGAGGCGCATTCGGACAGTGCGCATGGCATGCGGAGCACACAGGCACTGCTCCCCGGATGGCCTACTGCGCGGGGATCAGAACCGCCCTGCGCTCGCCCAACTCGACCCGGAGATCTCGCTGTCCGCATTACTCCACCGGTCATCGCCCGCCTCGGAGCCCGCCTCTGACGCGGACAGCACCGTGAGCTCGGGCCCGGGCGACAGTGTGAACGACTGGAACGCGTCCGTGTCGTCGTGTGACTGCGAGAATGCGGAGAGCTCGGAGAAGGGGGACACAGGGCGAGAACTCGCGGGGGCGGAGAGGAGCTCGAGGTCGCGCTCCGCGTCCGCGGCGAGGTCGAGCGGGTGCGAGAGCGAGAGGCTCGGGACGTGGTGTGGGGAGTGCATCTCTGAGCTGGAGAGAAAGGGGTCCTGCGGCTCCGGAAGCACGGCGGAGAGGAATGCGGTTGGTGGTGCGGGGGGCGCGAGGACGGAGGTATTGGCGGGGATAGGCAAAGGTGTGTGGGCAGGCGAGCCGTGCGTGGACGGCTCGGGCGTGGGTGGAGCCTGCATCGTGCCCGGTGGGGGCGGCATGCGGAATGAGTGAGAGAGCGTGCTGTGCGGCGAAGGTGTCGGCACGCGGCTGCTCATAGTGCTCGTTGATACCGGTGAGGACGCGGCCAAGCTCATCGCCTCAGCGGGGTCAAAGAGGACGTGTGTCGGTGTCATGGGTGAGTACGGGATTATGATATTTGACTGTAACGTTCAATGAGAGATGAAGGGCTCGAAGCCATGGAAGCGTACCTCATCCAACGCTGTCATCGATCCGTTCTTCCTGTGTCGCAGCCCAGAGCCTTCACCTCTACCGGCATCGACTTGCGCTCTCCAAGACCGCACCTCATTGGCGACGAGGCTCTCGAGCTCGTAGGTGCTCCGTGCGTCGGCTTCCGTGTCCTCACGGCCGTCACCATGGCCGTAGTCCGAGTGCTTCCCGCTGTGGCTCGGCACGGGGACAGCGGCAAATCCTGCGCGCTGCATCTTCCTGGCTCGACGATTCGCGAGGAACTCCTCCGCCCACCGCTCGACCCGCGGTGCAATGTGTGGCTCATATACGAACTAGCACCCCACATGAGCGATAAGCGCCTCGAAAGGTAACAGCTGACTCGCCTCCTTGAATGCAAGCCCGGCAGCGACAGAGCCGATGGCAGCAAGGACATAGATGCCAACGGCGACTGGGGCGGGCATTCTTGTCCGCGATTTGGAAGTCGGGGAGAAGGAGAAGGCGCTCTGGCACAGCGCTTGTTGACCCCTGTTGACCAACGACATTCGCACACTACGCCAACGTCCAAAATAGGCAACTTAGATCTTGATTTCAATATTTGCGATTGATATAACTGAAACGCGGACAACCGAGCGAGTGGCTTAGTGCCTGACTAAGCAGATGGAGACACATGGCAATAGGATGAAACAATATTTCCTCTCTCATCTCATTCAAAACACATAGACAAAGAGAGCTTTATAGCTGGGCGCGTTCATCTAATTCCGAGCGGCCTGATATGACTTCGGATGTGCCGCACAGAGCCGATATCTTATTTGAGGCCTTCCGCAAAGGTACCCAATTAATGCTACAAGCTAAGAGTCTATACAAAATAATCAACGCGATAGCAAGTGTTCCAGAAAAGAAAAGAATGCTGCTACCACGGCTATAGCGCAAACGAATGTCGATATGCGTGTCCGGGATGTGGATGTACGTTGTGCCTATGTGTAGGATGTATGAGTGAGTATAGTACAATGGCAATGCGAGGTCATAATATTATCGGGTTCTGAGAGAAGTGATCGCGGTATATAATAGTTTTGCGGTGCGTTTGTGGTGCGTCCATCCCGATCACGGCGAAGCCTTCCAGCTCGACGGGGGCGGGGGCCGTCTGGCGTTCGCCCCTGCATTGCGTGACGGGTTCGCAGGCTGACTAGCAGTCCTTTGCCTCGGGTTGCCAGGCCCCTGCTGCCCAGGCCCCGGACGACCCTGGCCTTGCGGCACGCCAGGGCCAGGTGGGAAGTACCCCGACTCAGCGCGTTCGCGCAAATTCCTGCCCCCACTGCCGCCACTCCCGCTCTTCGCAAAGCGATCCGTTGAGGGGCCAAACGACTCCCCGTACACGCTTCGTGACGAGTTCCACCCACCTCCGCTGCCTCCACCGCCGCCCCCATAGTCACTACGCGCGCCGCTTCCACCACCCCCACCGTACATCGACCGTGGCGCAGGTGGGAACAGCATGCCCCCCCCAGGGCTCCAACCGCCCTGCATCCCCATTCCCATCCCACCACCCATCCCCATGAACGGCGCGGGGCCCGCAGCGCCGCCATATGCGCTCCCGCCATATACGCTCGACGCACCCCCACCATATACACTCGACGCAGCCCCGCCATACACGCTCGACGGCCGCCCCCCTCCACCGCCATACTCGCTCTGCGCACCCCCATACGCAGATCCGCGCTCCCATTCGTCCCCGGCGACGGCCATTGCCTGCTGCGCGACCGCCATCTGGTACGCCTGCTTCGCGATCATCATCGCCTGCTGGTGAGCGGCGAAGAAGGCCGGGTCCGCGGGCGGCGGCGTCATGAACTGGGCGGGCGAGAGCATCCCCGGCTGCCACCCACTCATCCCCATGTTCATCCCCACGTTCCCCATGTTCCCCATCATCGCATTCATCGGCATGTTGTTCATAGGCATGTTCATCGTGCCCATCATCTGGCTCGCGCCCGCCCGCGCCCGGTTAATCGGCACGTCGTCGTCGCTGTCGCCCCCACCGCCGTCCTCATCCTCGTCGATAGGCCCTCGCCCGTTGATGACATTCCCAAGCTATAACCCACATCAGCAAGCGGTTCGCTGCTCAGAAAGAAAAGTCATACCTCAATCGCCGCGCGCGCTTCGCTCCGCCGCCTCTCTCGCCTCCGCTCCTCCTCCTGCACCGGTGTCTCGCGGGGCTTGCCCTTGCCCTTGCCCTCAGCGCCCGTCCCCAGCCGCACCCCCTCTTCAAAGTCAAAGCTCACACTCCGCCTCTGCACAGGCCCCCTCCCGCCCCTGGCAACGAGCCCACTGACGCCCCCGCTCCACGCCGCGCCGTCGACATCGCTTCCATCCTTCGGGGTCAGCGGCGCTGGGCCGGAGCTCGAGTCGCCCGTTGAGCTCGCAGGGCTGGGTCGCGCGCCTGCCGCGCGCGGCGTTGCAAACGGTCGGATGGGCGTGGGTGCAGGTGCTGGCGGGCTGGGCGACGCAACGGGAGGAGACGAAGACGGCGAAGACGTGACAACTCCTGAGCCAAGTGGCATCATCGTGCTGCTCCGCTGTCTTGCGTTCCCCCTCACCCCACTCGAGCTTCCCGTCCCACTTGCAAAGGACCGCGCCTCGGACCCCGCCGCCGAGCTGGAATAATTGGAATTGGAGCTGTTGCCCGAATTGAAGGTGTCAGGCACCGACGAAATGGGCACAAGTGTGCTGCTCCGCTGCCTGCCGCCCACATCGAGGTCCCCAAACGAGCTGATACTCCTATTCTGTGGCCTCGAAGTCACGCTGAATGCAGGCGGCGGCGCTCGCTGCTTGATGACGATCGGCGCAATACGGTCTTTGTCCTGGTCCTCCTCGGCTGGGGGCAACGGCCGCATCTTCTCGGGCGAAGGTGGCGATTCTCCCGCGCGCGAAACGAGGGCAATGCCACCGCCGAGCATGTCTGCAAGATCCCGCCCTAGCGCGCCGTCCCCACCATCATCGTCCTCCTGACCCCACATGCGCTGAGGGCGTCCAGAGATAATGTCGCTCGAAGAACGCCTGTGGAACGCCTTGCGCGCCGCAATGGGCGGGGCGGGCTTTGTACGCAAGGGCGGAGAGCGCGCGACAACTGCAGGAGGCGAGGCGGAGCGTTTAGTTGGCGGAGGTGCCGGTCGTGTCATGGGAGGCGTGCCCGGGCGTATAGCAGGCGGCGAATCTGACAACGTCCTTGCTGGGGGGCTCGCCGTCAACATCCTCGCAGGTGGACTCCCCGTTCGTGCCCTCTGCCTCTCAGACTCCAAGTTCACCGCGGCAACAGCCCGCAGCCTGTCGCTTAAAACATCTCGTTTCCCCGGCGCCCCCGGATTATCAAGACTAACCACGTTCCCACCGGCCTCCTTGCGCATCGGGCTCCGCTTCTCCTCCCTCCCCCCGATAGCGGGCGGCACCTCGCGAACGGGCGAGGAGGGTGGCGATGGAAATTGCACGAGCCCCCGCTGCTCAAGGTTCGGCGGCGAGCGTGACGTCAGCACGGGGCTTGCAGTCGTGCTCGCCGCCATCGAGCTTGTATTATTCCGCGTCGACGGGCTCGAGCCAGATAGTGAAGCGAGCATCCCCACCCCGGTGAAGCCCTCCGCGCTCCGCCCCTGCTCCTTCACCGCTGGCCGAGATGCTGTGAGCGACGCGATATCAATGAGCGGCTTCGTCTTCGGCGGACCCCTGCTTGTTGCGCTGACTGGCGAAGGTGCGAGATTGGAGTGGGCATGGCCAGCCGCAAGATTAGAATGACTGTTGGCCAGGTTCGTGTAACTCCCAGGTGCGCTCGCGTGCAGATTAGTGCTTGAGCCGCGACTCGACGCCACGAGGCTCAGCGCACTCCCCGGGCGGCGTGGAGCGACGAGAGTTGCCAGCGGTGCGTCATCCGAGTCCTCTTCAGAGGAAGAGATCGAGTCGGACGTGGAGGAGGAAAGTTGTGGCTTCGGAGGTTGTGGTTGGGGAGGGCGGTGGGGCTGCGAGTATGTAGTAGCATGGGAATGCTGGGACTGGGATGATTGAGATTGAGACAGCGACGGGACCAAAGCGTGCGTCTGCAAAGGCGGCAGCTGTGACTGCGAGAGGCGCTGAGCTGTGAAGATGATACAATGTCAGACGGGGCGTTGAGAAAGAGCAAGAGGAAGAGGTTGAGATCGGAGCACATGGGCTATCCTCCCTGCCTCGAAACCGTCGCCATTTCTCCAAATGAGAGAGATAAACAGCTGCGCCTCCACAAAACCAAAACCGCGCGTTTGCAATACAAGCATCAGCCGGACGCCGGCAGGGTAAGTATCGCACCGGGCGCCGTGATAAATGCCAATAAAAACACAGAAAACCCCCGTCCCGGGGGAAGAAAAGGCTTCACGCTCCAGGCGGAGGCAAAGCAAGGCCCTCCGTCTCCAAGACTACCACGCGAGGGAAAAAACGACTGCTCGAGAACGAAAGCCGACCGAAAAACACCACAAGAGCGCGCCCAACTCTCCAAACTCCAGAAGAAAAAAAGAAAATTAGGACTCGCCTCTGATGCCCATCCCAAGTCCACTCGTGCCCCCATGCCCTAACTCTGATCTTGCCTTCGACGCGCTCGGACTCTTCCCCCCATCCGTACCTCCCCCCGCTGGTTGCTCACCCCGCTCATCCCCGGATTCACTCTCGTTGTCGTCCGATTCCCACTGATTCTCGCGCGCATGCCCCGCCCTCCGCTGTGGCTGCGCCGTCTTCCCGTGTCCATGCTTCCCTGGTGTAGTCTTCGGTGGTGGCACAGGGGCCCGCTGCTGTTGCTGCTGGGACGGATACGGCGCCTCCTGGTGGTGCTGCTGTGGCCCACCCGGACTATACACCCCAAGCGCCGGACTCGGCGCGCGCCTTGCCTCCCGGAACGCTGCGACGCTAATCCGACTCGAGCTGGCGTCGCTCGTACCCCGTGGCCGCGGACGTGGACGGACGAGCCCCTCGGCGGAGGCGTTCTGATCCTGTAGCTGCGCGAGCGTATGCGCCGTAAGCTGCGCGCCCTGCCCCTGGCCTTGTTTGCTGCCGCGCTTGCTAGGCGTAGACGTGTTGGACATGGCAGTAGGTAGCGCCGGCATTGGAGGCACAGGCGACACATGCCGGAACGCCCGTAGGCTAAATTCGCCCTCCCGCCCATCGTGCGCATCGTCTGTGGCATCGTCCTTCGCCACCGACGGAGATGACTTCCCACGCACCCAAAACGCAAAGCGTCGCCCGCCCTCCCTCCCCTCCGTCTTGCTCTTCGCGCCGGTGCTCCGGCTCGTCTTGGATGTCCTCGTCGACAGCGTGCTCTTTGTCGGCGATACGCTCGGCGCAAGCGGGCTGCCCGCGTAGGAGTGGAGGTGCGACGGCGATGACGGCGAAGGCGGTGGCAGCGAGCGCGTCGAGGCGCTGTACATGCCCTGCGGCGGCGGGCGCAGATGCGCTGGGGAACCAGAGCGGTAGTTTGAGGAGCGCGCGTGCGGGCCGCCGGACAGCGGCGAGGACGAGAGCGCCCCGGAGGTGGTGGGCGGCGGGAGGTCGGACGCCGTGCTCAGGCGAGCGAGATGGCCAGGGCGCATCCCGCCCTGCGACATGCCGCTGCCCGCGAAGGGATCGAGCAGCCCGTTGGTCCCCACGTTGTATTGGCTCCCTGTATTGAAGTTGCTGACGTTCGTTGTGTCGCGGGGCGGCTCGTTCGTTGCGCTGCGCTTACGCCCGAAGAAGCCGCGGCGCTCCTTCTGCGGCTCGCCCGCGTACGCGAGCCCGCGGCCGTTCGGGCTCGAGGGGACAACACCTTGAGGCGTGAAGGAGACGTAGTCCGCCGTGGGCGAGGCGTCGCCTGATGTGTTACCGGAGGTCGATCGGGAAGGTGTTTGCGACTGGGAGGATGTTTGGGCGTAGGATGAGTTCGTGGAGGTGTGCGGTGCGGACGCCGAAAGGTCGGAGGTGCTTTTGGACTTGGCGGCGCCACCTGGGCCACGCGTGAAGAGGCCACCGAGGAGCGTCATCGCAGACTAGTTTTGGACGGATGTGGAGGTATTTTCGTGTGTCGTATATCGTATATCGCGTTGCTAGAAATGCCGGACGAGGGTGAGTGAATGGGCGAATTGTCAATCATGGCGACGCACGAAGGATCCTTCGACTCGTTCCTTCTGCAAGAGCCCCGATGCGAATGTCGGCGAATGAGGCGGTGCTGGAACGAGGCCGACGAGTATTAGCCAACAAATTCGGGGGCGGGGGAAACAACAGACGTACAAGGTGTATGCTACCGATGCGCTTTAGATGGTGCGCTACTAGTGTCGACCGTGCTGTGGAGAGAACGTGAGCTTGTCTTCGCTCGGAGCTCCTTGTATTGGGACGCACGAGAAGTTGTCCTCCCTCCAACGTGAGCACGAGAAAGCTCGGCAGTGTGTGATGTGCTGGGGGAGAAAGAAGGTCAGTGGGTCGTGGGCGTGGCACCAGCATCTAGCCAATGGCATACCCTCACGTCCCAGGCGAACGCAGAACGCGGTACGCCGTAGTAAATATCCTTTCGAAAGGAAAACACGCGGCAGAGCGCAAAACTGGTGACACCACCAAGATACCCACACAAAAATGAGAAGCGCAGCCAAATGGGTATATGATGACAGACATACCTGGACCGGCAGCGATGGCGTGCAAGGGCCTGGGCTGAGCTGGACCTTGAGCACAGCGGAGGCAGGGAACGATAGGCGAGCGAGGACAACCAGCAGGTAAGGCGATGAGGGAGCGCGATAAATGCTTCTTAGACGTACACGACACGAGAACGCCGCGTGCTTCGCCTGAGCGTTCAGTGCGGGGACGGCCGGCGAGATGCGGGCTGTCTCGGGTGGGCGCGGGTTGCTTCGGGCAGGAGTAGCAGTGGCGAGCGGAGGTGGTCGCTGGTGAAGTCAATTAACTGTAATTATTTTGTATTTACTCTTATTTTAATCGCGTCTCCCAAGGTCCCCTCGCCGTCGACACCACACGGTTTCATCCCTACTTGGCACCGTTTCCTCCCCACTGGTAACCTCTGGTAACGCGGAGATCATCCCTAACACTGACGGCGTCTCGATGTCACCGCGTTTCCCCATCGAATGCCTGGAGGCTGGATGAGCTGAGCTTACTCCGATCATCTTCCAGCTTGCTATTTTCCCTGTGATCTACCAAACTCTGACTGGAATCCCGATCTTCCATCGGAGAGCCGCCTCGAAGCCTTCTCTATATTAAGTCGTCATACACCTGTCTTTCATGCTCAAGATCGACAATTATTTGGCCAAGGATCGTGTGGTCATAGTAATGGCATCTTTTGGTGCGTAATTCATTCACAGGCCCCTAATATTCGCCACCCCCGACGTGGTCATACCCACTTGATTTTACCGGGTTAACACTCCTTCCAAGGCCCCTTCGCACAGCAAAGCTGGACAGAACAACACCTCGCTCGCGAGTTCCAGTTCTGTGCAGTACATCGCTGACTTGTGCCACCCTTGTGCCACCCCCGCAGCGGCGGACAGACCCTTTGCTCGATCATCACTTTCATTCCCGACCCATCTGCGGACGCCAATAAACAGGCTCGTGGATCAGCCGGAGACTTTTGGCCTCCGACCCGTCAATTACGGTACCACCACCAATAACATGACTTCCAACGCCTCACTCAATATCTGCAACCTGTACCTGTCCCGACTGCTCCGGAAAATGCGGATCCGTGCAGACTTGCCACCTTCCACACGTGAGCTCATTCCAACGCACTCCACAGTCGCATTAATGAAACACTCGCACCTAGACTCCTAGCGCTCGGAATAGAAATTGCTTGGCACCACATTTCTGTATCCCTTTAGCACAAGGTAACACAATCCCAGCAAGATCCTGCACACTCGCAAATTCAGTCTGGCATCTCCTGGACAAGACATTTGCCTACGTCCCTGCTCAATCTTGCTCCAGAGACCCTCCCTTTCGTACCCTGCATCCCCACAAAAATCCAAGCTCCTGGATTGATGTGTCCTGGTTCGATGCAGGTGCTAATGTCGGCATCCTGGAGCCGGCAGACGAACACAACTCCTAAATAACCCCTCGAAACCCCGTTGTTTCGGTTATCACTCTCGATTCCTCGCCCGCTCTACACCTCAGGACAGGACATCGATGCTCTTTTCTTAGCCGCCGGGGCGGAAATTGTAGCGATCCGAACCAGCCTTGAAGATTTATATGCATGAGCACACTTTGCTTGACGTCGCAGAAAATCTCTCGGAAACTTCAGCTCCATGTGATGCCAGTGTGCTCCGGTTCAGTCTCAGCATGGACCCGCTCGTGCAAGACAGGTAGGTGCCAACCAGAGTCGACCTTCGAGGCTCAACTTGAACTCAGGGCCAACGTGCATGCCCGTACCGAGTGCAACGGCATCCCTCGATCTTCCGTGGTTTCTTTAGGCAGTGAAATTCAGAGATATGTGAGGGTCAGTGGCAGGTTAATCGTATGCTCTGGAGCTCTAAGAAATATGTGGCGGTACTGGCCATCTGTTTGCTGAGGTTCAGTAGCGTCCTCTTTGGAAAACAAGAACAAGTAAATGATGTGCTGCTTGCTGGCGTACAATCATATGTTACTTAGGCACCCACGGAAGAGTCAATTGTCCCTCCCCAATAATAAGAACCATGCAGTTGAACTCATCTGAAAAACTCCATCAACTCGCAGCAGCTATTGGTAACACAAGCGGAGTGAACGTTTCTATCTATCAAGTTGAACTGACACGTGACTCTGGTTGAGAATGTCGTCGGTAGCTCACATACAGTAAGTACTAGTAACAGTGAACGAGCTCCAACGACCCGGAGACCGTAAATTTGAGTGGGGCATCGACATTCTGAACTTGACATGGAGCATCTGGTCATGAGCGTCAAGTGTATGAGCCTCGTGCTCGTGGTACAAGGATATGTTTGATTCTAGCTCATGGTTCGCTCTTTCCAACAAAAAATAATTCTTTAGCTCCAGCTCAGTGAAACTCTTACAATGATGTGGAGTACGGCTACATGAAGAAAATAGGTAGGAATGTAATGTAATGAGGGTCGAAGTCGAAAGATATAGTTGACTTGTTGAAGACGACTTTAGATGTTGAAGAATTGGTAGTCGTACTGGACGGCGGCACCCCAAAACGACGGGGAGCATGCTCCAACGGGATCTACCCCGGTCGCGCTGGTTTGAACACCAAGTTCACGCGCTGGGATGGTCGTGGTCGTTGCTGCGGGCCACGGCTCTAGCCCGGGGGCGTTCGGGCTGCCAGTACGCAGAAACATCTTGTACCGCGCCTGCACATCTTTAGTCAGCGCCGCCTGTTCCGCAGTAGGGTTAGGCACAGTTCCGAACTGCATGAAGAAGCGAGTATGAGTTTCGACAGAAATTATGGGCGTGGAGACGTACGACGATCTGGATGTCGTCCCGATGGCAAATGACTCCGCTCTCGAGGCAGAACGGAACGTCCAGATTCGACGGGTCTGTTGCGCCCACAGTGAACATCCCAACGAAGACCGAGCCCCCGTGCGCTACCCAAGTGCGCGCGAGAGTCCACGTCGGGCAGCGCCAGATATAATCCGTCCCCAGGAGCTGCAACGGGACCCTTGCGTCGCCATTGGGATCCACAGGATAGAACGAAGAGTTCATTACGATGTCGGTGCGGTTGACGCCTAGACTGGCTTCGCAGACAGGCTCGAAGAAGGCAGCGGGGATCGGATCGGGCCCAGGGAGCAGTAGGCCGTATATAGTCGGCGTGCTCTCGTTTTTGACGTTGGTGAAAAGCAGAGGTTTGCTGACGGTCGGGAAAGGCGCGGTGGAGTCCAGCGGAGTGGTCACAAGTTGACCGTCTTTCACAGGACGCAGGGGCTCGGCTATGCCCGTGGATGCATCAAGGTTCATTGCTTCGTTCTCGAGAGTGACCTGGGCGTCAAGAATCTTGTCGAGTGTCAGAGCCATCTGACATGCGGTGTCGCTCGCGTTGCAAGAGACTAGATCGTTGAATGTGCTCTGCAGCAACGCCTGGGTTTTCACGGATAGAAATCCATAGTTCTAAAATGTGAACATTCAGCGAGGAGCGCATGATTTCGTGCCAAAAAATACCATTGGGTCCGACTGGAGGATGGCGCTGCGGAACAGCGACGACGCGGACGGAGTAGCCAGCAAGGTGCGGATCATTCCAGCCCCGCTGCTCTGTCCGGCCAACGTGATCATGGTCGCGTCACCTCCGAACGAGGGTACGACTTGACTCAGGAATTTGATAGCGTTGATGGTGTCTTTCACGGCGAGATTGGTAGAGCCATCCGGAGCCAATAGGCCGAGCTTGAATTCGATCAGCCACATGCCGTAAAAGCGTCGGACTTGAACGTACCGCGCCAAGGCGGTACTGAATTACCGCGACGATTGACTGGGTCGCGTTAGCCAGTTTCGAGCCGTCAAGGCCAGGCAGGGTAGCAGATCCGGAGTCGAAGGAGCCGCCGTGAATCCTTCGCCGAGGTGTTAACAAAGATGGTATACTGAGGAGCCAACTCGCTCACCAGACGAAGGTGGGGACGCCACTGCCAGCAACGACATTGACTGGCACGTAGAGGATCATAGAAAGGCAGTCTTCCGAATAGGTCGAAGCGTTTACTCTAATCTGTGGGCATTGCAGGGGAAGAGCGGTGGGGTCGTCCGATCCATTTCTGGAGGGGCCGTCAGCATTAAACCCCTCGGTACCACAACCCAACGTACGGAAGCTCCCATTCCGTGACGATAGTGGACGGCGCCCACCGCGCCGCTTTGGCATACCTTACGGCGAATCTGTTGGCACCGTCGACGTCTAAGGCTCCTTGTGCAAGCCCAAGAGGTGTCACGGTCGAGACAGAAACAGCTCCCGACTTGTTGCCAGCCGTCGGGATCGCCCTGGTGACACAAGTAATACCAGCCAGTGACGCAAGCAAGTGAATGAGAGCAACCATGCTGAATGAACCGAGCTGAAGGAATGGCCAGCGATATCTCGAGCGAACGTCGAGCTTATATATGTTTTGCTTACACGGTGTACGCCCGCCATCATGGGAGAAGCGCCAGGCACACGCGAGCCAACGAGATTTCCATATGAGTCGTTCCAGCCATTCCGATACAAGGACGAGAAAGAAGTTGGCCCCGGGTGGCCTTAAATTTCCTCTGGAGGAACAAGGGTTACAAATAACCAAATCAATCGAGGAACAGGTACCAAATTTAGCGGCTGGGCAAGTCATTGTGCATTGAACTAGGTCGCATGAGTTTGGAGGTGGATGATGCCAGTAGACTCTACCACCCTCTTCAAGTCTCAGGACCTCAAGGGTTACCCAAAGCCAAGAACAAAAGTATCCAGGCCTGGCAGAGTCGCGGTTCGACGAGAATAGCTTGGCTGTCAGTCCCTTCAGAGAAAGATGAGCACACGATTGATCCCTGGGCCGTTCAGCACCAGGCGGAACAAGGAAGAGGAACACACCTGTCTGATAAAATCAGCACGACGGCGGAGAAGAACAAGAAAAGTACAAGGACCGGCGGTCCCCGGATATAAAAAGATGCCGGTCCGCCCGACGTCACGGTGGGCACGTGGAACGGAACTGCCGCGTGCGTGCCAAATTCGAACTCGCACAGCCGTATCAGGCCGTATCGCAGTCCATCACGGGCCTCCCCAGCGAGAATAACGCACAAGGTGTACTCGAAATGGAAGTGCAGTTTAACAATAGGTTGCGGAGCTCGAGAATGCATTCAATGACCGCTCAGAGGACTTTCACGCACTGTATCGGTATAATGAGCGAGGTACGAGCTGGTATCATTATAGTGTCTGATGTCTTAGAGAGACTACTGTATCCGATAATACAGGACACTTCAAGTTGTGATGTTAATATTCGAAGCTATCTGATACTTTAGCTTTGAATAACGGGGTAATTGATCAAATCATCAAAAGGCTGGCATTGGTAATTCAGAGCACTGCGACTGCCCAAAGTCAGTCGGCCCAAAAAAAATCGATTCTTATCCGAATCTTGTCTAGATCTGGCCATGGCCCTGGGTCACTCGAAAATATGGTCAAAATTTATCCAAATATTTCGGGTCCCGCGTGATTGTCAGGGGTTCTTTGCTCGGGAGCCGCTACTTGCCGACTGCGCAGCAGCTCTCATGTCGGCTTCGACAGCTTCAGTTCCACGTGCAACAATCGAGTACATCTGCACAACGGCTGCCTTAATCGTGCAGAGTCGAATGAACCTGGTGGGAGAACCAGCAGGATTGTTCCGAGCAGCCACATTCGAGTGTGTGAGCTGAACCGGAAAAGAGACAGACGATCTTCCATATAGTACCGCTGGGTAATACAAAAGGGGATACCCTATTGTGGGACCGTGTTGTCGCCGCTTGACGTTGAAGCCATGAAATGGATATTTGATTCTGCCGCACTAAGCAGGTTGCATTGAAGCGTTCAGGGTCGGGGAAAAGACTAAGGGAGCGCTATATAATTATGAGTCGTACCGACCCACTATCGGCGCGACACAACGTCGCCGCAATCAAGCCGTGCGCGTTTCGTCCCAGCTACCAGGCAGAATTATCCGACTCCAGGAGCTCTGCCTAGAGATGAGTGAGACAGATGTGGTGACATCGAAAGCGTCCGTTACCTCTGCTTTTGCTTGGCTACATGTTATCTTGTTGCTTTTCGGGCCAAGAAACTTCCACCGCTTAAAGTTTGCAGGCGGTGTTTCCGCACCCTAATCGATATCAGAGATGTTTGCTTGACAATTGCGGGATACTCACCTGCACATTGTTCAAAGGCAGGCATACCTGTACGGCTGTCAGGACCGGTAGGAGTTGGATAGTACAAGTACAGGCGCTTTTACCATTCTTAGATCAGTCTGAGTCTGAGCGCTGTTGGGAACCCGAATGAGAAAAGCTAGGTTTGTCGGGAGCGCGGTGGCCTGCTGCGCATTCAGTGTCGATCTGAAAAATCAGGGAACACCAGTCCGTACGGGTGAACGGCCATGAGGCGTAAACTTGACGCCGAAGCCCTGTCCAAGATATGAGCGCTTTGCCACAGAAGGAGCAAGTGCTGACCATCGTGGCAGAGAGAGGGTAGAGAGGATGCTATGAGACGAGCACTAGAATCGAAGTGGACCACGGGGACTCGTTATATATCATCTGCCATGTCAGCATGTCGTATCCAGGAATAGGGATAGGGCCCCGCCCCGACTTGGCCGCAGAACGGTAGCACAGGTTGACTAACGAGGGGGAATGCCCGCGCCCAGTGGATTGCCGAGCTTCTGTAGCTATGTTTCGGCGTCATGATTGTCGGTGAGATGTCGGCACCCCCTGATCGGAATGGGCGGGATCAGGAAATAGAGTAGGTGCTGGCCTTTTGTAGCCTGCCATGAAGAGACTGCGTCAATCGGACCCAGCCATTCCTGCTACGATAGGTCTAGATTTTGATGATGACTTGTCATGAAATATTCAGAGCGACGAGCGAGACCGGCCGATGTGTTCGGCAGGGTCCAAATCCTCGATCGAAGCGGGGGTTTGTCCGACTCGGCGAATTGCCAACTTGAATCGGAAGTTTGTGTATAAGCCAGGCCATATCGTCGGCAGACCGAACCCGAGGCTCTGCGAGTTGGTAATCGACTCGGGCCCGTCTATATTGAAGTTCATGAGGCGCACCTCACGGTATCTTGCTGACCCGAAGCAACCGGCTCCCAGAATCAAGGCCCTCCAGAGTTGAAGACTCTACGCGGCGATATTCGGTACCGCAATCCAGTTGCTCATAGATCTTTTATAGGTAGCTGCGGGCCACCATAAAATGGGTACAACGACGAGACTGGAGAGCGATTTTGATCGATCTCGCCACGGTGCTGTGCAGGCTTGGTCCAGGCTTTGAGGCTAGAGAGAGCCGCGTGGTGCGACGTGAAGAAGCTGCAGCTTGTGGGACGCAAGAACACAGAGTAAGAAGCAGACGAAGGCGGAAACCGTTCCGATCTGACATGCTGGTGGGAAGTAACAAGGGATTCAAACTCCGCCGCTGCGATATCGCCAAACAAGCCTTTATCACAATGGGTGGTTCTGCACGGTTTCAGATGGAGCCGAAGCGATTCTGAATTGTGTGGAGACTGGCTCTCACATTGAGAACTATGCCGACTGCAGGTGGGGCAAAAAAGCCTATCGAGTTGTCGCGAGGATGATGCGAAGAAAAGTAAGTAGTAAGTACGGATAATTTGCGGATAAAGAGCTGCTGGCCGAGCGCTCCAACCCGGTACGTTTCTGCAGACCAGTGCGTTCCAAGGACCGAATAAAACATAAATTGGAAATCGGAGTAGGGAAAGGTGGAACTGAACCAACGGGTAATCTAACTTTCAACATCTAATCTGAGGGGATAAGATAATCTTATCTCTTGTAATCGCCCGAATATCGACTGGGATAAGTAGGATGGATCGAAGGCCAGCAAGAGGAGGAGCTACTGACGAACTACGGAGCATGTCGTGATTGTTGGGAGGTCATTTTAGAATCGAATACCTCTACTGAAGCTGGACAAAAGGAAGGAGCATTGCAAGGAGCCCTGGGCTTTTGCTGGGCTTAGTCAAACCAATTGGGGCTGGACAAAAGTCTGTTCTAAACATTCAACAGAAGGAGGGTTTTTCACTGCTTCCACCGCCTCTAGGCCTGCCATGAGTAAGCTCGAATTTTTCTGCCGACTAAATCTTTCCCCCCTGGGCCTCTGGGCGATTGATATTTGTCGATGGTTTCCAGCTCTGAGGTTGTCCCCAAGCCCAGTCCACTGCGAGACATCGCACCGTTCAGATGCCTTGGAAAGATCCGATTATACATATAGTACACCAGGGTGAACGACCTGGTCAACAGCACAAGAACCAACCCCCGTCTTCCGGGCACAGCTACCATACACTCGCAGGCACTCACGTAGCGCGCTTGTGCGACAGCGCCTCCTCGATTTCCTCCCGCAGGACCTCGTCGGGGTCGCGGTTGCGCACCTCCGGGAGTAGGAGCGTGAAGACCGAGCCGGCGACGCAGCAGCCGACGAAGACTAGGGCAGGCGTCAGCATCGTGACCTGCGGGAGCTGAAGCACGGGCACGCACTCCAGAGCACTTTGTCCGTGCCGATGCTCTGGCTGAGCGAGTTGAATGCGAGCGCGCTGATGATGGCACCCGCCTTGCCGGACGCGGCGGAGATGCCGTGCGCGGAGGCGCGGAAGCGCGTTGGGAAGACCTCCGCGGGGTAGCACTACAACTGGGTGAGCTCAAACCGTAACACATCGACGCGGGACTGACGTAGGTCGTGCTGGGTATCACAGATTAGCTCAGCACAGACATCGAA
This sequence comes from Mycena belliarum, assembly GCA_029282135.1. Lineage (NCBI taxonomy): Eukaryota > Fungi > Basidiomycota > Agaricomycetes > Agaricales > Mycenaceae > Mycena > Mycena belliarum. Next base: position 136,453 of record JARJCN010000092.1, read on the forward strand.
ATACTCAAACGCACGTATTTGCCCCGAAGTTGAAAAAGAACTGGGTTGAGGATTATCGAGCGAGCCGTGCGGGTGAAAGAAAGACGAACCTGCAGGAAGGAAAAGCACACGATGAAACCGGGCTTGCTCAAGGTGTTGAATTTCGCCGCCAGGATCGCCACTGACAATGATCGCAGTTAGTAGGGACAATTCAACAGACCGACGACTCACGGAACACAGCAGCCATCAGGAAGCCTTGGATCTGGATCCACTTACGCCCGAGCTTCTCAATAAGAAGGATCGATGCGTAGTAGCCTAGATAAGGTCGAATTGGCGTTGCGCAAAAGTGAACCATCGAGACGACGTACCCGGGACGAAGCCCAGCGCCGTGATGATGATGTTGCCGGTTGAGACCTTGAACAGCTTCTCCCACGCACTGCCGTCCTTCCCGTCGAACCCGATCTGCTGCAGGACGACGTTCTGATTCAAGTTGATACCGTAGAATCTGGTCCACGAAAATGAGCGACGCAGCCAGATTTGCCGACGACGAGGTACGCACGCGATGTCGAGGAGGAACCAGCACATGCAGGTCCCAAGGAGCAGCTTCGCATGGCGCCATTCGGAGAAGTACGTCAAGAATTCTGGTGGTGCCAGACTCAGTGTGTGTGGGAGCAGATGGAGTCGCGCATACCCCTGAAATGCGCCTTCTTCTTCAGAACCTCCGCGATCGCGACCTGGGTGCCCGCATCCTTCGGTACCTCGGCCGGAGTGGACTTAGCCTCAGTATTATCATCGGCCGCGGCCTGCTTCTGCTTCAGGAGCATCACGTCTTGGTTCGGCTCCTGCGACTCGATGAACCGGGTCGATTCGGGGAGCGTGAGGCGCTGGTATAGCGTTCCAAAGGCAGGGACCAGCGATACTCCCACCACTATTCTCCATACGCCGTCGACCTTGCTCGTCTCACCTTTGCCGTCCATGACCCCTTTGTACGCTGCGAGGACGATGATGGTGGCCAGCGAGCCAACGAAGGACCCCCAGCCCTGTGCCACGGGATTAGGATCCAGAGACGGAACGGAAATGGAAGGCAATGAACCTGGTTGGAAAAGATGTACGCGAGCATCGTCCCCCGTTTTCTCAGCACGGAGCGATCCGTCGTGATTGAGGCGCTCATTGGATAATCTGCCCGGAGTCATGGAAGGAACTCGGTTCAGAGATATGGCGCACCTCCACCAACACCAATACCTAATATCATGCGCCAGATTGTCAGATATATGAGGCAGTTGTCCGGGCTCAGAGAACCTGGAGCACATGAGCCGTGTTTCTTGGAGCGTTCATTTAACACACCAGTAGGGGTCGTTAGCGACATGATGGTGGCAAAGATTATAAGCATCAGTTCCTTGCCGTCTGGCACGATAATCAGGAAGCAAGTCATATTGAAGCAGACGACGTACAAACAGCTTTTCTTCCCAGCGCATCGGCCAGGTAACCTGGAACCGGATAATTTGTTGAACGAATCTCGTGCAAGGAACGCACCGAAGGCAAACTGCCCAATAACGCTTCCGATATTGGCCCCCGCTTTCAGAAAGCCTTGGAGACCTGCGGGGAGAGCCGCTCCGCCGTACAGCCGGTATTGCAGCATTGTGGCCACAGGCTGTATATAAAACTCAGTGAATCTACGCACCAGCGTCCAGGACAGCTACGCACGTTGATGACGAACAGATCGTAGGCTGCGGTAGGTGAGATGCGAGCAGGAACGGCAGGATTGTATACGGACCATCGAGGAAAAATCCGACCTTGCCAAAACGGTGAGCAAAGCGAATTTTCAAGGTCGTGGACACACACCCCGGCGATCCCCAAGAGCTTGACTTCAGTGTAAGTCAAGATGTATGGCGGTCTTCCATCGTGCTCGAGCTCCTCAAGTGCTGGACGGTGGATCGACGATGGCTTGTCCTGCTCGCTGCTGAGCTGCGACGCGGACATGGGGGGGGTGAGTGTGATGATGGCGAGAAGCAAAACGACGGACGACGCACAAGGTCCAGGAGTGATGGAAGCATGAATTGCCGAGAGAAGTTTCGTGGTCGTGTGCCAGACAGTTTTCCATGTACTGCATTGTGTGAGGGTTTTAGGCATCTTAAAATCAGGCTGGGTTAGATGAGCTGAGCGGAACGCGTCCGACACAAGAAATATGGGTTTCTTCTGCTGAGTCGGTTTCCTGCCAAAGGTACTTAGGTAATGATAATCTCGCGATATACCCGATATAGCATGTGCACGTGACAGCCGCCAGAAACTTGGCAATTTTACAATGTAACATAGGACCCATGACAGTCCCAAGATGCCGGGGAGCCAAAATTTGCATTCGGACAAGGGGTGTCGAAAACCGTAATTCCGGAACTTGACTACCCACTGGTGGTAGTCAGTCAGGTGCCCGGGGTCCTGCTAAATAAGTTTTGGCGCCCTTTTTGCCAAAGTTTTGGATTTCTCATTCATTTCTACTGGTATAACTGGTTTTGAGGAGCTAGGGTAGTGTAGTTTGATCCCCTGAGCTCGACTATCAAGAAACATTCAGGATTCGAATCCGTGTTCGAGCACATTCGTCGAGCCGGTGGGACGGCAAAGCCTGATGGCATCATCAATAGATATCAACAACACGTCAGTCTTTGCCTTCGCGTTCTCAAATCTCGTCGCGTCCACAACGGCGCTGCACCGTGGGATAGCGGATGGTAGTTAATGTTCGTATTTAACAGGGGTCCTGTCCGTGGTGCATTGTATGCCTTCTGGATGTGGTTTCTTGTGTGTTACTCTGGAACTTACTCAGTGTGTTCGCACTCCTCCGATGTGTACTGGTTGTTTTTGACCGTCGGAATCTGGAGTGATAGTCGTCGAGGTTAATGCATAATGCATTGATGTATGGTGAGAATTGACGAGCAAGAGAGACAAAGAGTCGCGATACGACTTCGAGTCGGACATTGCCGTGCAAGCGGAGGTGACGTCGCGTCGGTGATACATCCGTTTTAGGCTTAGCGACTCTTTGCGACTGATTCGCGACTGGTGGTGGTCATTCAGGTGCTCGGGGTCCTGGCAGGGAAGTTTTGGGTAGTCGCGGTCCGGAAGTTTTGGCCTCGACACCCCTTGCATTCGGATAACCTTTGACTAACATGCGACGAACATCCAACGTTAACGAACGCCTACCAAAAGCCTACTTCAAACACCCGGATTTGAATAAGGATCCCAAGATTTAGTCTCTTGAAAACAGACGCTACAACATTTGAGCTCGTGCCTCGCTTGTTGTAGTCTGTCGGTTACCCGAAGTGATCGGTTGGCGGTGGGCCTTATTAGGTAATCTCAAATTTCCCGGCGTTCGTCTCGTTGGTTCAGACGTGGTTTATGGCCGAAATCCTTTGGTTACTCCCCAGTGAGCACAAAGAAACTCCTTTGCCAGTCCTACCTCACGCGAAAGCAGCCAGAATCGCGATGCCGGATCTTGATGGGCCGGCAACGGAGAAAGCCGAGGTGAGTGATTGCGCGTTACAACGATGGAGACCAAAGTTCTGATGAAGCGGAGCTCATTGTAATGGCATTCCAAAGTGTTTAGCTTGGTAGATTTTGTATTTGAAGTAGGGAGAAGTGGTGGAAGGCTTTGGCGGTGATTCAAACTCCGACGATTATGTAATAACCCCCACCGCCTAGCACGGGGCACGCGGTTAACTCTAGACTACCCAAGATTTGGCCCTGAGGCCTGGAACAAAATTCGGATAATACGCCAGGGATCTACGGCAAGGCCTGGTGCGATTCGGATAAGTTTTTTTTCCCCTTCAGCCAGTTGCCGGCCGAGAAAAAATGTTTCGGGTCTTGCAACAATTTTTCAATGAAATGCGATAGACACAGAGTAGATAGATAGGTGTGTCGAACCAAATAACTTGAATCGACTTCTCTATGCGCGCCAATCCCCAGTAGCCCTCGCTCTCAGTGTTCGTGTGATAACATACAGCATGGCTGCCGCGAATGTCATCGTCTGGCAAAGGCTGTATCAGCGGAAAGGACATGAGGACTAAGGTATCAACACCGACAGCTGCGAATGCGGTGGGCCGGATCCAGTGGTATGCGCCCGTGAGCAGCGCGCCCTGGATCGGCGTGGACACCAGCGTACCGATGCTGCACAGCGCGAGAGCGATCCCGGCGCGTGCACTGTCAGTAGATTAAAGACATACTTAGCGACTGAGAATCATCAACAAACGCACCCAACTTCCTCGGGCCCTTTTGCCAACGAGGAAAAACATGCAAATCCGAGGGAAAGGACTGGATGTAGTTGCAATCAGCATGCGCAGCGTTTCATAGAATGAAAGCGACGCACAGGCCCCGGAGGCCGCGCCGTATATTATACTGACGACAACTAGCGACGCGCCGTTGTTTCTGTGTAGCGAGTTGAATATAGTTAAGCGCAAGCACACTGGATACTGACACGCCAGACATGCCCCAGATGACCGCGCCGCAGATGACGGAGCACACGACTTGAACGTTGAACGGGCCGTATAGATCACCTAAATGGTTTGCGAGCACGCGCGCAATTCCACCAGATGCGTTTAGGATCGGGACCTGTGCCCCAGCGGTAAAATGCCAAGTAACAGATTTGGAGGAACTTCTGGCCCACCGAGTAGAACGCAAGATTCTTATCAAGGTTGTGCTGCACGGCGTAGAGCTGTATGTAAACCACTAAATAAAACACTCAGTCGCCGATAACGTTGGAAAGAGAAGCACAGACCTGGGAAATAGATCCCGAGAAGCGCGAGGAATGTCCTAGATGCGGGCTAGTGAGAACATTGACGACTAAGACAGGAACACCACAGACCCCAAACCGCCCAACATGTACGCTGGGTCGACGAAGAAGGACTTGATGTCCAGCGGCGGTGTGTTCCCCTCGCGCTTGCTCCGCGGTGGCAGGCGCGTGCGCATCATGAGATTCCCGATGACGATGCACGGCGGGACGAGTGCGCCGGACGCGCGGATCGCGTTGCTAAAGCCGAGCTTCGGGAGGAGCTGACTGTGAGAGAGCACGTAAATGCCACGATGTTTACAGGTAAAAATTGTGTCGAGATTTACTTCAGCACTGTGCAGATGTACGCTGAGCTGCCCTGAAAAGCGAGAAAGGTAGTAGAGACACACTGATAGGAAAAAATGTGGCGCCGAGGGAGGATCCGCTGAGGACGATGCCGGATGTGAGGCCGCGGTGGCGCTTGAAGTGGTGTACGACGATGCTGATAGTAGGAACGAACGTGAGCCCGAGACCAATGCCCATGCCAACCGCCTGACTGCATTCGCTCTGAGCGTTGCTTGCGCGCCAGCAAAGCAGTTACGTACGCAAGGAATATCTGTGTAGTATGGAGTGAATTGGACTGTGGCTAGAGGATGGATCATTCCTCACCTGGTAGTACTGCCCCGGCTTGCAAAGGGACAACATGAAGACACTTTACAAATGGATCATTAACAGCATGACCGCAGTCCTAGATCCCAGAAGCAACATACGAGAATGTAAAGATCGACCCTCCAACAATCTCCAATAGACGGAAGCCACCATCGTCGAATATTCTACCCGCAATGGGCCCGAGGAAGAAGGGCATCATCAATTGAAAGCTTCCGATCCACCTGAGGTATCCTGTAAGATAAGCCTGCTTTCGAGATTCAATACGATTCCATACGCAATGCTACTTGGCGAGTGATTTGGCAGATAGACCCTGACATAATAGTCTGTCTGATTCAGCTTGCTGGCTTGGACAAGTGGCCAGACAACACACCTTCGTAGACGCCGAACGTGAATGCGTAGCTGGTCTCAAGGTGTCAGCATCGGGAAACGGAAGCAGTATAGCGCTCACCCGAGTGTTCCCAAGAGGACGAGCGATCTGCATTTCAGTGAGCGCTGGAGGCAGGGCCAACGACCGGACAGAATACTCACGCGCCGAAGACAGTGCACCAGGCTTCAAACCCGCCGTCGGGGACCTCAAACTCCAGGCTCGGCTTCTCATGCAAGTCCTTCTCTTTGTCCATCCCAATTGCCTGTGCGTCTGTGAGGGTCACCCGGGTGTCCGCCACAGTCTGTGTCGACATTGCGGGGCTTCAGCTGCAAACAGACGTGCAGAGTTCGGAGGTGGAAGAGTGGGGAACGTTAGGGGAAAGAGTGGACATTGAAGCCTTGGGAGTGCGTTTAGATGATCCTGGAACCTCAGGATCAGCTTCAAAGAATGAGCTTGATAGATGCTTTTGAGAAGCATGATGCCAGCAGCATTTGGGGTTCCACAAATAGTACAGGCGATACGGCGGAGTAACGATGTGTCCCCGATGAACAAAGAGCTGTGACCCGCAACTTGAAAACCGGAGTTTTCGACCAGCTAGCCTAGACTTCCAATGTCTTATGCGCAGAGCTAGCTTGAAGACCCCTTAGGAGTGCCTCCCTCGAGAAGAAACATCAGGCTTCCTCGTACACATGTCACGGTCGCTGTAATCGCGGCCATAGCTTCGGATCTGTTCCTCGGTGGCTCGGGGCACACAGAGTGAGGCGTGTGTAGTCAGGTTCCGCCATTGGGCTTCGAACGCGGGCTTGTCTAGATCACATAGATGAGTCGCAGACCAGGTCAACGTCGCTGAGGGCCATGGCGGTGGTCATGGTATCGCGGCAAGAGACAGAGTGGCAGTGCGGAAACAACCGAAACACTGCCACGAAGGCGCGATTTGGCGGCCCGGTACGCGGACGACGTCAGCCAGATCGCCGCTATATCCTCGACCAATCCTCGACCATCGCACGAATACTCCAGCAAGAGCCTGAAACGCGCCTCGCTGAAAGGCACCGACACGCAGCTCGTCGCCGTCCTGGTTCGCCTCTGCAAGAAGTAAACCCTAGCCTTCGAATTTCACCTTGCATGCGTCGAGCACACTGCCATCAGCGGGATGACCGACATGGACTCGGGGGGCTCGCAGTGGATGTACGGCAAGGGCGGGAAGCGCTCGTGGGCTCGCAGCAACTTCAGCATGGAGGAGTTCTACGATTCCGGCGACACGAAGATCACGACGCTGGCAACTCTGGACGGCGTCCCGGTTAAGACGAGCACATTCACCTTGGAGGAAGAGGATTTCATGCCAAGCACAGTTTTTCAAGAGCTGGATCCGGAATATACTGAATATGCCGGTTACCTGGGAAATGTGCGTCTCTGGACTACGTCTGGGTTTCTTGTTGCTTATTTTCTTCGCAGGAGCATGGCGACACGAGCTACCGTGAGTGGGCTTCTACTGCACAGTGCGGACGAACTAATCCTTTGTTGCAGTGTATCACCGTTCGGTGCTAATCATCTCGCTTTGAATATGGTTCCACTCGTCAATAATTACCGATACCGAGAATCGCTCTTGATCCTCCCGGTGCTAAGGCATTACTACTCTCCTTGAAAAGTCGGGTTCCTCGATCGAAGTGATCGTAATTACTCCATTCCATGCTTCATTCGTTATTAATCTTTGTCGAGTTTGACACTCTGTAAAATCTTCTCAAAATCTATGTAGCACAATCGTACGCATGCTCCGCGAATAGTGACCAATGGTCCCTCAATCTCAGCCATGGAGCCATCAGAGGCATTGGACCTACAGTAGCCCTGCCTCAAGTTGAACGCCGAACAGTTATCAACTTATCACTTGATCGTCTCGAGTCTGTATGCAGTGCCTCGACTGCTTCCTCCAACCCATCTTTCCCTTCCCTCTCCCTTCCTGAGGGTTACTCCTCCGACAGCATGGAGTCACTGTGGCTGCCACCTGTTGCATCGTACGTGGCCCTCTTGACATATTGCCTATAAGTCACATTTCAACATTTAGCGATGAGGATCATGTGGGCTTCGAGTACCCACGGGCACTGGCAGCGATAAAAAGCTCTCGCCATCTCCCATTAATCGTGGGCACATCCGTTGGGGCCGTCGTCCTTCTGAGCCTCGTCGCCTTGTTTCTGTTCTGTCGCCGGCGCAGATTGGCTAGCAAGCCTGTCGACAAGATAGGCGGGGTAGAACGAGGGCCCGACCCAGACGTCGACTCCTCCAGCCTCCTGGATGTCAACGGGCAGCCCGCAGACGCAGAGGAAGCCGCATCGCAGTACTCACAGGACGACAAAAAGAAGCTTATCTCCGTCTCAAGCGTCACCGGCGGTCTCGCGCAGGGCGCGACTGTCGCGCGCAGCGCTATGTCGGGCTTTCACCAACGGCTCTTCAAACGACCGACGAAGGAGTCCACAGATGAGATGGAGCTCGAGTCGTGTACGACCGTCGATCAAGAGTCTGCCACTTCCTCACACAAAGCCCCGCGGGTGGGATTCCTCGCGAAGCTTGGGAAAACGCGCGGAAACTCGACCAAATCCATGGCAGACTCGGAGGACACGGAGGTTGCAGCTCCGGCGAGCGAGGATCCAGCCGATTCGCCACCTGAAGTCGCACGGGAGGGGTTTTTCGCCAAGATTACGAGGAAGACGAAGAAGAATGATTCCGCCGCCGTGGACCTTGTCGATGACGCTGGATTGACTTTCCAAGAGCGATTGTTCAAGCGTCCGACCACGGATTCAACTGCGACTGCAACGCCCGAGATCGAGGCGGACCCCACGGTGGTCGTGAGCAATGAGCCTTCGAGCATTCTCGACGGCGACGCGAACTTGGAGGATGGATCGCCGATGAAAAACTCGAAGAAGAACGGCGATACTGGTATGAGTTTCAGGCAAAGGTTGTTTAAACGGACGGCGGCGGAACGCATACCAACGAAGACTGCGTCTGACGGGGATAACGAGCCATGGACAGTGGTCAGCGATGACTCCACCATGCCCCCGCCGCCCCAGGAAGGCTCTTCCCCAACCTCAAAGCCCGAGAGCCCAACGGAGCTTCCCCCGAAACCAACATTCATGCTGAAGCTGCGCCACAAGTTTTCGAACCCATCCATGATACCCACTCCTGTCCAGGGATCCACCCAGAAAATAATAGTGGACTCGTCTGCGGTTTCCGAGCCCGAGCTTCTGGATTTCGACGCCACGGAAGATGCGGCTTTGCGTTTAGCTATGAGTCTTAGCAAGAGGACGACCAGTGGGCACGGGGATCAGTTGGCACAAGACGCTTCTTCGTCTCAGTTGTCATTGAAGCCGGTTATAGCTCCGCCCCCAGTCGACGCCGATATCTTGAGCTCCCTATCCACATCCGAAAGTGCTTCCCCAGCACGCTCCATCTCAACTATGAAGCGCGAGCAAACCCGGGCAATTCGCGACCCGACCGCCGAGACCCCGAGCGTCCCGTCGTACCTTGCGCCTCCCTCGAGCGAGGGTTCTGGCGCGACTGCTACGCGGTCGCTGTCGACGATGAAGCGGGACCAGACACGCACGATCTCGCGCGACCAGAACCACAGCGCGACGAACGTGCTGATACAGACGCCGGATGGGCTCCAGCTCCTGCCGGGGCCGGGGCGCGTCACCTCGATGGACGAGTCCCGCGCTGTCGCCTCCGAGCTGCGTGATCTCCGCGAGTACGTACGCATGCTCGAGGCCGACTTGGCAGCAGGGGTGCGGCGGACGCCTGGGGAGTATATCCCCGCTGCTCCACCTCCGAGCTACGATGAGAGCTAGAGGAAAGCGAGTTTGAGCCTGATTATGTATAACTTATGATTCGGACGACTTCAATGTACCGTCGATTGTACTGTGGTATTTGTTTTCGGCATCATCGCAGTTCCAGCTGTGACAAGGCCTGGGCCGTGCGCGTGAAGCTTTGAAGATTTGAAGCTTGCGGAGGATGGTCCGAAGAAGTTGCTTTGCGAAAATTTGGGGCTTCTTTGTCCACAAGGTGGCTTTTGAAGGAAAATCCTGGGCCAGGACAGACGAAGAGGTTATATAAAGTGGAGTCCGTGATTACAAGCTACCCCAGTCGAGCAGTGGGCTGGCTTTCCCTCAGCTTTCCCTGACTCCGACTGGAGGAGGGAAACATGTGGCACGCATGCACAGCCACGCGCCGTTTCTCGTCGTCTAGTACCTTCAAGTTGCTGCACACGGTTTCTTCATATTTTCATCACTGGGCTTCAGTTGGGCTTGAGCCAATCTCTTGGATGACTCTGTGGATAATCAACAGCTCCCCATTGTGACGTCTGACCGCAGGTGCTCATGTACCCATTAAACTGTAAGCGCTAATAAAACGATGTCCAACGCGGAAGGCTCAATATTGAACTCCTCAGGGAACCTGGTGTTCCTGGATTGGCCCCCCAACATGTCCTGATTTCGCCTCTCGCCGCACCATAGTCTGCCATCGACTCGGGAGTCGGGAAGCACTGGCACAATTCAGCACACGGCATATAACACCCTTGGTGCCGCAGTTGGTCAGTCACATCTTCAGATTCTCGTGAGTACTGGTGTTCCACCCTCAGTCGCCTAGCCCTTACATCTCGTTTTCCTCACCCTCAATGCCCAGATCGAGTTCGTGGATCGCGCACTCGCCATTATCGATCTCGCGGCCTCGCGGCTGGCGACCTCGAGCTGGTGGAGCTGTCGGTGCTTCTTGGTGACGGCGCCAATCTCGTCGTGAAGTGCTTCCCCGGACTGTTTTTCGAGAGTTTGTGGTACATGTGTGTGTGAGCACGACGGTGCGCGAGGTGGGGCAGCGCGGGTACGAGGTGCTCGTCGTCTTGGATGCGATTGTGGATCGGGATATCCCTGGAGCTAGGGCAGAGGACGTTGGCAATGAGGTAAGTCTCGCTCGGTTGTGATACAAGGCCCATAGCTCATTCTGTCTTGACTTCAGACGGTATTGCTCGAGCTAGATGACCGCTGTACGACCCTCGTAAAATTTTAGGCGATCTCGCCACTCAATCGTCCTGAAATCGCTTTCACAAAAGACCTTTGCGCCCAATTTGCGCCTGCCCCGTTACGTGTGCACAGCCACGCCAAAATTGTCCCTGGACCCATCAAGGCTGTCAAGAATTGCATGGATGCTGTATCTGGCTGTACTCTGCATTTCTGTCTGCCCAGCATCGACTCTGCCCGTCTAGTGCTTACGCGTCCAATGAACGAGGCAGCTTCAGGTTGTGGTGTTCCAGCTCCCAGACATCTCGGGGCAGCCAGTCTATCCGAGGGTCGAAAAGCCGTCGAATGGTCATCCTCTCCCAGCCAGTCTGAAAGGGAGCAAGAGATAGAAAGACTGAAACGGGCCCGCTGCTTGCCAACGCAGCTGCTGTTAAACTCAAGTTAGGCCAAAAATGGAAGGTTGCTGGTATCTTCACAGCGTACTGGACGCGCTTCTCGATGAAGACAAGCTAAAGATCGTAAGGGTACAGCCTTTCGAATCTTGTCTTAAGGTGCTCACGAGCGCACACCTGTAGACCGTCCTCCCATTCGCTCGTTTTCGAGGTGCATTCAATGCCAGACTCGAAGGATTCGCCGTTGCTTCCCGCCCCGGTTCAGGTGATCATTGACGGCGATATGCGCGAGTTCCGTGCTCACTGCCAATCGTCAGATGAAGCGCCCCTCCAACTTGAGTGCCGTGGAAGACGGACTTTCCACCGGTCCGCGCAATAACGTCCTGATATCGCGCACGTTCGGTGGCTTGGACCTGGAAGGAAAGCGCATCACTGTAGATCCCAACCTGCGCATGCCCGACAGCGTCGTCCGAGAATGGTCATACTGGACACCCTCGCGGAACCTGGAACTCGCGGTCACTTTCGGCAGTATCGCTGCCAATGTCGACGTTCTCCCGCTTGCCGGTGGCGCGCCTGGGCCAAAACGATTCCGGGCTGAGCGCGCCTCTGAGCGCAAGCCGTACCAAGCCCAGCTCAAATTTGGCACGGGCACGGGCAACCTGACAGTCCACATCGTGCGTCCCTGCGCCCGTAGCAGCACCCTATTGACTTCCTTTCTTTGGCATAGCGTGACGCACCGCCTGCGCGCATCTACCTGCAGACGTCCGCCAACTTCGGGCAAACGCGCATCTACCTCCCGCGCACCTTCCGCGGCGCGCTCTCCATCTCGTCGCGGGTGCGGGCCCCGTGCCTCTCGGCAGCCCTCCAACGCGCGTGCACGCCTGTGAGCCAGGAGGGCAGCACGATGCGCTGGTTCGTGGGCGACGTCGCGGAGGGCGGAGAGGAAGACTACGCAGAAGCAGACACGACTCTTGGGTCCGTGTGGATCGGGTATGTTGGGGAGGAGGACGAGGGCGCGCGGGCTCTGGGCTGGGCGGGGATGCACTGGGCAAAAACGACGGCGACCTTCATGCTGATGTGCTACGTGCTATACTGGGTGCCCTGGCTGCTTTGGCAGCTGTTTTCGATCCTGTTCGCGTTCCTTTTCTGATGTTAGATCTCCGCTCCAAGGAGTATTTTCATAGTGACTGGAGGTCGGCTGGTCATTCGAGTCGATAGTTATGCATTCTACATCAGATGAATCGACGAACTCGATATACCTCAGCTATCTGTGGATTCTCCTCAAGCGAGACTTGAGAAAGGCACTCGTGTGGGCTGCAGGAGGAGGAGGGGCGGCAGCGAGCGAAGCACATCGTGCGTTCGCTCAAGTTCGGGGCTTTCGTGTGACGATTGCCAACGGCGATTGCGCTTAGACTCAGGCTGTCGGAAGCCATGTGCATAGCCTCCATAGCGCGTCCAGCGCTGCCCATAAACAGGCCTCTCGCCTCGAAAGTCTTTCACCTCACGAAATATCGCGAAAGGGACCAAAACTAGCTAATGACAAAGGGACAAACAAGTCGGGAGGGAGACACCCGACCATCTATTGACATTACTATACGACACCGCGGCCTACGCGCCGCTGTACTTGACGACAAACAGCCCGCGCTCAATCGAGTTGACGACGATGTACCCGCTCGCGAAGTACGGGTACACGCTCCACGACCCGCCGAACGTCGCCTCGCCGCCGACGGCGTCGTCCTCGGGGTGCACTGGAACAAGACAAGGCACTCAGCAAGGACGGGGTATCCGCAAGCGGGAGGACGCGCACCGTCGAAGAACGCGACCTCGGTGAAGGCGCCGCCGGTGGGATCCCTCGCGACGCTGCTGACGTCGACGATGCGCAGGCCGCTCTTGTAGTTGCTCTCGTACGCCCAGCCGTTCTGCGTGCGGGCTCAGCGGCCGCGCGGGGCGGGAGGGAGGGCATGAGGGACGCACGTGGACGTAGAGGTTGTGGTCGATGGACTTGACGGGCGAGGTGTAGTGCCCCGTGAGCACGGGCTGCGCGAGGTCCTTGATGTCCCAGATGTAGGTCACGGTGTGCGAGGTGTTCGCCCAGCCTGCGGACGCAGGGGTCAGATGGAGGAGGGATACGGGAGGAGGGCGGGCGTACCGCGCTGTTTCATCTCATCGAGCTCGTCGTCGAGCAGGAGGTACGACTGGTCGCGCTCGTCGACGACCCATCCTTGGTGCGCGTAGCTGACGCCGTAGTAGGGCGTCGTCGAGACGACGACCGCCTCCGCGGGGTCCGTGATATTATAGATGGTAAAGGAGTCCTCGTTGAAGGCGTAGCAGATGTCGGTGCCGACGTATTCCGTGTGCGGGCCGTAGTAGGTCAGGCATTGGGCGCTGGGAGGCGGCTGTCAACCCAAATGCAAGAGATAATGATGATCAGTAACCGCGTACTCGTGGACGTAGCCATCGGCGCCGGCGCATCCAGCGCTGGCGGGATTGGTGGGGTCCGTAACATCTACAAAGATAAGGCCCGCAGCACACGAGCTAGCGCTATCTTGAGATACATGCGTACACGGGAGCATGGGGGACTAACTGATTTCTCGGAATAGACCCCACGGCCACGATCAGGTTCTTCTTCTCATGGGACACGATGTTGTGGGAGGCGCCGAGCGGGAGGGAATTGTAGTGGGCGGCCATGTCGGTCTTGATGCTGAAGACCTTGGGCTGCGCAGCCAAGGAGACGTCGAGAAGCTGGCAAGGGTTTCAATGGAAGTCGTGCACTGAGAGTCGGTCTCACCTTGGTCAGGTCGAAGACCTGGATGCCGTGGGCGAGGGCTTCGCTCCCAATGTAAGCGTGGTTCCCGACAACCTTGATATCGCGCCAGACGCTCCTGAAGGTCTGCGTGGGCAGGCGGCCGAGGTACGCGATCCGGCCGCTGGAGAGGACCTCGACGAACGCAGTCCCGTCCGTCTCGCCGACCAGCGCAAACTCGCGCGTCACGTCCGCCTCGGCGTGCGACCACCCCCAGACGTCGTTCCCGATCCCGGTCTCGCTGCCTAGTTCCGCGTGGGGGGTGAATGAGTGCAGGTCGAGGTTGCTGCACGAGTACGTGTTGCCCTCCCCGGTGCCGGCGTAGCCCTCTACACAGGGCGCGTGCTCGGTGATGGCGTGCATCCCAAGCAGACTGGCCCGATCCGCCCTCATCTGCTCGATGGAGTCGCTGAGGAGCCCCATCAGCATTCCGTGTACCTCCCCGGACGCGTACGCGTCGGGGTGGGCGAGCGGGACATGCACGAAGGGGTGTTCTTCGCCGCGATCGACGACCGCGAGAGTGAGAGGGAGGAGCGCCAGAATGATGACCGAGAGTCTTGCCATGGCGGAGGAAAGCAAGAAAGCAGGGCGCTTCTGTAGCTTGTGTGTGCTTATCAGCACGGGTAGGTAGGTAATGGGAATACTAGTCCCAGGACGTCCAAACGCCATCGTTGCGCAGCTCCGGGTCGGTGGTCCGTCTTGCGCTCGCGACTGGAAATGCCATAGAACGCCGGGTGGGTAAGAAACAAGCACTTGGGCCGCAACTAAGCCGCATAAGGTGAAAGTTGCTAGTCGGGTATCATCGCTGTAGACCCACCACATTGTCCAAGAGCCGAGCTCCAGAGATATCTTGCATAGCGTCAACGGCCCGTCGCGAGAAGTATAGAGTAAGGCTGTGATAATCCGCCACCTCCACCGCACACTAGGAACAGCGGAAAAAGAGGATGAAGAAATCAGGGAGCGCAGTGGGCTGGGAAATGTGGCGGACCGTGTTGGTCGTGGTCCAATTGCTGGCAGTGGTCGCGGTCGAGAAAATGTGGCTGTGCTGCGGCAGCAGAGTCCGCCTTCTTGCCCTGCAGTATTTACTCTCCTGAACAATCCCCCCGCTCGCACCTCGTTATCCTCTGGCAAACTCAAGCCCCCCGTCGGAATTGCCCCGGGAGTCAATGCCCCATGCAAGCATCATGTCACAATCTAGTTGTGCGGGTACCAGCGACATTGAGGTCGGTACAGCAGGGTCGCGGCCGCTATTGCCGATGCTCATGGATAATTCCAACGCTGCTGTCAACCGCTTCAAAAGCAACGAATGCGGAACGACGAGAAGGCGGATAAGGCTAGCCACACCAAGGACGGCGGCGTAAAATGGACCTTCAAGATGCATGGCGGACGAGATAGCAGCTATACCTCTGTCTTCCCGTCTTTGCATCGGTGGCACATGTGAAACGACCTCGCGGGGCGACACGAATACCCACACCCGTCCCGTGTTGGTACGAACTCCCGCCCATGCCCTTCGTGCTATGCGGCTCGCCCCTCTCGCCGACCCCTCTGTGTCGCTGCCTCGCGCTGTCTTCTCGCTTCTCTCGCGCTGCGCCTGTGGAGCCCGGCTCGAGATGTGCCCGGCGTGCGCCGCCCTCCTGCTCGCAGCCATACTAATATCGCCCATGTTGTCCCTTTGCCCCATGGATGGTGCTTATCGGACTAAGCGGGGTGAGAGTGGAGGGGGCTGTGGCGTGTAGTGGAGTGGGGGAAATCGGAGGCAAGGCTATGGCGCGGAAGAAGAAGGAGAAACGACTCTGCCGGGTGACATACGCAGGGCTACGGGGCATGGGACACACCCAAAACACAGGATGGGCGCGTCGCTTACTCGACGTCATACGAAATCGAAACCAGAGTCGGCAGCCAGAGCGGGCTCGTACAATTCGTCGTGGGGAAGCGTGCGCCCTGTGTGGCTCATTGGAGGAGATGTGGGGCCTGTGGATCAGCGATGCGGCTCGGATGTTGGGCAGAGAGGCGCTGGACGACTGAACACACGAAGGTCGCTGGCAACGAGGAGGCTTTGGGCGGATCGGGGCATCCTAATCTAGAGGGACCCACATTCACCGGGGAAGGCGCGTGGACATGGGCAAGAATGATTCGCGCGGGATTACGACTCGGGACGAGCGCGCAAGTGGCGTATAAGGAGTCTGGTCGCAGGGAGGCGTGATACCGGCGGCGCCGTGCGGTAGATTGCGTGCTCTAAGCGTCAAGCGTCAAGCCACGGAGGGCTTTGTCTAGGACGCGTTCCCGACCTGCTTCCACACACCAGCAACACATTCGGGGCGGTCCATGTTCCCGATATCGCAGCCATACGACCGCCGGATGCTCCTTGGGCTTTTGAATTTTACTTTCCATGGCGACGCGTCTTTGTCCAAGACGGCTTTAGAGGCATTGGCGGAGCGTCCTCGATCACCCCTGGCTGTCAAGAATCAGCCTACGTCCCCGCGAGAGCCATGAATCTTAGACGCAACCCCTCGTCCCCCTTGCTCTCTATGTACTGTCACTAGTGACTCCCAATGTCATCCTCATATCACTCCCACCATTCACCTTCGCTTTCCCCACTTCCGGTCAAACAACATATATATGCTGCTGTCGCCTAGATTCCGTCTACCGTTGGTTCTGTCCGGGGCACGAGCTCGGCGCACCGTTGGATTGCCCTGCGTCCTGATCTATATGGTCTCGCTGCAGCGGTCTTGGTGCTCTGCTACCTCCTGCTTGTCTCCGTACCGAACCTCGTCGGCCTGACCCCCCGAGTTGCGACACCTTCTTATACACTAACGTGCGGTGGCTGACGCGAATCGATGTAGCGTGGCAACGACTCCCTGTAGCGTGTCCGTCCCTGCGCGAGTCCGCCTCTGTCTGCATACTCGAATATTCCTTCGACCATCCTCCGCGGCCGAGTCACCCGACAGAACTCCTCGAGGCGCACCTGCAGAAGCAGCAGCTCGAGAGTCGAGCGCCTGTGCTCCAGAACGACGTCTTTGAAGGTGTCCTATGCAACGAGTGGCAGGGCGTCGACTCGAGCAGGTCCAGGTTATCGAGGCGCTAGTCCCAGTCGCTCTCGAGCAGATCTAGAATATCCTTACGGCTCTACATGCACCTCCTCCCTTCCCCGTGCACACCACTTGCCTCGTCCCCCGCCGTCCGCGCTCCTACCACTTACTCTTACCCTCCCAGGAGACGACCTCCTCAACCGCGGCAAGGAGCACCCTTTCATGCTCCGCTCGCCCACTCGACCTAGACTCAATCACGCCCCACGCGGGACTAGGCAGCGAGACCGGGAACAACGTTTCGGGGTGGTCGCACACCGAGGCGAATGTGACGCGCGAGTTTGCGCTCGTCGGCGAGCCGGACGGGACTCTGTTCGTCGAGGTCCTTCCCAGCGGCCGGATCGCGTACCTCGGCCGCCTGCCCACGCAGACCTTCACGGGCGTGATATCAAGGTTATCGGAAACCACGCTTACATTGGAAGCGAAGCCATCGCCGGCATCCAAGTCTTCGACCTGGTGATATCGAGTCTGTTGTGGATGCAAATCGTCCGCTGGATCCCGTTGCTAGTTGCTTGACGGCCTCTCCGTCCATGTGCGTCCCCTCATACACTCCCGCGCAGCCGCTGAGTCCGCACGCAGAACGGCTCGGTGTACGAGCCCACTATAAAAGCGGCCTGCGTGTCGTCGACTCTGTCAGCAGTGTCGCAAAGAACCCCACTGGCGGCGCCTTCACCGAGGTCGCGTTCTTCGACGGTGCGCGTTCTCCTGCTTGCAGATACCCAGTTCTTACTGGGTGCTTTGTCTTATCCAGTCCATCCGGAGGACGACGCAGGCCACGTCTGGAATGTTTACCCTTTTTTGCGAGCGGTACATCGTGGTGAACTCCATCGAGCACAGATTGTTCGTTCTCAAGTGCAGTGGAGCATCCAAAAGTCTCGACTACCCGATTTTGTGTAAAACGACGGCCAAAAAATACTATCTGGACTAAGTTGCGTGTGGGCACAAAAGCAGGAATACATTCTTCCACATCCAGCTTGAGGGGGACATCACATCTAGACCCCATTTTCGCCACACCGCCTTCGAGACCCATCACTTCCTTGGGGCTCTTGCGGATTTAGAGGGCTGGTACCACTAATGTCGAAACAGTCGCGGGCCTACGCCACTTTTCAATCGCCTCTGGCAGAGCTCTATATTGGCTGTGCCTCACCTTACTGACGCCTACATATGCCGGAACCAACGATGAGACTATGTGCATATCCAGGCACGTACATCGGGGCGGAGAGATCCCACGTCGTCCTCGTGTGTGGCAGAAGCCCACAGCTTTCAATTTTGCTTTCATCCCACGTGTCCGCTCTCACAGGTCCTCGCTCATATTGTACCTCGACTCATTCCTGGACCATCCGCAATGGATTCCAGCGACCACTTGGAGCAGCTCAAGTCAGCCTTGAAGATCGTTTCCGCGCTCGGCGATGGCGCCTTCGGCGTCCCAGTGTTGCATGCGGTAGCGGGGTCGGCCATCGAGATCATCGATATCGCTCAGGTCAGTCCATTGGCCATACATCATCCTGGTCTTCGTACGGAGCTAGAGCAGGCTCTTTTGAAAAACCAGAAAGATGCGAGGGAGCTTGCTAAGTCTGCCGCCGAGCGGATAAGCTCCCTGCTGGACGCCTTCATAGGAAAATCCAAGGCCGATATACCGCCGGACGTGCAGCAGGACATTGAGCGGTATGCTCAGTGCGTTGTCTTCTAATCCTGCTGTACCTCTACTGACTGCTGGTGGATAGAAAACTTGAGCATGTGCAAAAGATCCTGGGCGGCCTAGTCAAGAAGAAGCATTGGCGACGATTGCTGGCACGGGTATCCGACAGGGACAGAATAAATCATTGCAAGGATGACTTGAACGAGAGTTTCCAGGTTTTAGCGGCCCCGATCTTGTCAGTCTTCTATGTCTTGACTATACCAACCATGGCGTGCATACTGTCTTGCCCTGACGCTGCATAATTAGCTTTTCCAGCTTCATTCTTGCATCATGACCCAAACACCAGGTGCGACATGTAAATTTAATTCTGCCGAAATTCACCACTGCATTCCTCTCTCAAAGTTCAACCAAAGCTCACCGTTATTCGACGCGAGGACCTGGATCTACGTGAGCCCTGGCGGGTTGGTGCACTCAAGGGTGTCGTTCTCGCCGAGTAGTAGTAGTACAAAGGAAACCGTGTGATGGTCAAAAAATACGATGCCAGCAAGAAATCGGAATGGGTCCGATCCGTCTGTTTGAATATGTGGGATACTCACCGGACAACGAATACAGGCTGCTGATATCGACCTTTGGCTTGAGTTATGGCAAGTTCTCTCATTCATCCATCATTTGATACGTATACGTTACTATGTTTTGCATCAAGGGAACCACACTACCTGCAAATAATCGGCCAATCTGAAGAGAATGCACCTTCATTTCATGTTGTTTTCCGTGGTAAGTATTTCGATATTCGTGAGGTTTGCTCTCGGTCTTTGAATGATTTTGTCTAGATGCAGGTGTGCCTGTCCAGAATTACATCCAGAATGAATGCCGGAATGGGGTCAAGAAATGTGTGTTGGAAGTTTTAACGATGGTACGCAGAGCATATTCAGCAAACATCTCCACGAATCCCTTGCTGACTCAGATCCAGATAGTGCAATTTGCGGTAGGTCATGTTCATATTCTTCAAACACCTACTAATCCGCACTGTGTCCCAGAGCGCGGCCGTTGAGTTATTACGCAAAGATCGAGGTGGTTGCAAGCTTAATGCACGTACAGAAACATTAGCACTTTCTTAATGCTAATTCATCATAGACGGCGCAAGTCTGTCTTCGTTCAGCCACCTGCAACACGGGCAGCCCAAATTTCATCCTCGCAAATTTCGAACCCTCTCATTTCTATGATCCCACTGCAAGTGATCAGGAGATTGTCACCAACGGCTGGGACATTTTCGTCGGTCTGATCACTCAGGTATGCATGTAATCCTCTACATACAGCAACTCTGACTGACATTTGTCAGTCGATTACGGGACATGTTGATAAGCCCAACTACACCACTGGTTGTCACGGTTAGTTACTACTTGACTTTTTTCTACGAGTACAATTTTGCATTTTCAGGTGAAACCGGTCCGACAGTGACCCGCATCTTCCGCTTCCTTATCCATTTCTTGATTGACTTCCGCTACCACCCCGATCGCCAGCACGACGGGTTGAACCAAATCTTCCAGAAACTTACATGCGAGATCACCTCACTGCGAAGGGATGTAGACAATTCTGAGTCCGGCAGCAACCCCTTGCTTGAATCGATGCAGCAATATTCTGAGACACTGTGTGCCATCTGGGATCTCTGGGATATAATCACAGTGAGCCCAGGCGACCTCGGTATCATGGTTGCTGGTGCCGATCCCAAACGTCCGCGGTTCCAAAAAATTGCGAATTTTGCTGGCAAGATCCAAACAGAATGGTCAACTGGGTGCGGATCGGCAGTGACGAGCTATCCAGAATATGCTGAACAGCAGTACTTCCCGGCTGATGGCTGCTGGAGCTCAGATATCATTGATCCTTTGACAATGTGGTGAGCATTTCTTTTCGTGAAGGACCAACATCTTATCTTATACTTTCCGCAGTCATACATTGCGAATCGGGAGCCCAATCAATGCACAGGCTAGATTCACATACTCCCGTGCTCGCCAAATCTCTTTCTTGGGTGATGCCTGGAACTACGAGACGGCATGGAGTTATCTTCGGCATCTGTCTGAGACAGGCGAGCTTTCTGCCTTGGCGATCGAGCATAAGGTCGATCAAGGGGACCTTATTTTTGGTCAGTGCGACTCCATTCAGGTATTTTCTGGTGCATTACATCTCTCCGCACAGTATTCTCTACCTCGCAAACGAAAGCGTCCACCGAGGTCATTTTAAATACTGCAGACAGGCGGGATGCTCTGCTCTCCGAAGTTGGTGCCCAGGGCGCATCATTGTATTTCTTCGAAAATCTCGCCGCAGTTGAAGGTGAATTACACGGCTATTGGGCTGCTTCGAAGACTCCTGGAACACCGCTCTGGGGTGGAACTCCTCGTGCTGAAGGCCCCGAGTGGGGATGGGAACACTCGGACAAGGGCTTCAAGGTTGAAATTGGCCGGTGTGGTTTTTTTCTTGTCGGTTCTCCGTCAGAGACTGACTGCACCTCCAGAACGGGACCTGTACAGCATATCCGTTATGTTTCTCTCTAAACTCCATTCAATAGAGTGGCATGACTCGAATGTGCAAAGTTGGCCTTCGATCTTGCCTGTGACTTTACTTAGCTAATCTGGACTCGCAGAATCTCAAAAAGATGTTTCAAGATGTAGGACACTTGTCCAAATTATGCTCGGATGTGGAAAAGAAATTGAAAAAAGAATGAGGTGGATGCTGGAGCAAATGTCAGGTCACGCAAATTTTGTGGGTTGTCGGATTGTCGAAATTGTATCTTGTGTCCGTCAAATTGAATGAATAGTAGTAAAATACGACTCGAATCTTCCTGCCCCGGAGTGGCCGCCGCTTTCGTGTGCAAGCATAAAGAGCCGTGCATTGGTCTTAAGATGGTGAAGTGAGGTACAATATTTACATGCGAAAAGATCGTGCTGAATTTACACGAGGCCACCACGATAGCCGTCACCACGGCGCAAAGCGGAGATGCCGCGCACAATGACGACGATAGTAGCGAATGTAACGAGTAACCTGAGAGTGTAAGAGATTGCTTCCCTCAGAGGAGTAGAACACACCATATCAACCATGCAAACGCCTCGAGCACGTTGAGCTGGTCGCAGTAGACGAACTCGTCGAGCCGGCAATTCAGCCCGCCGCCGATCATCTGTGTGACGGCGACTGCCGCGGCGGTCCAGATTATCCAGGTCAAGGCCAGGCTGAGTTTATTCATCAATGGAATTATCAGGTGCGGCAGGCACGCGGCTTACAAGATAAGGTGCGAGAGCACACTGGTGAGAACAGATCCGTTTGCGGAGTGCATGAAGAGGATGAAGAAGAGCGCGGAGAAGACGACGGTCCATATTGATGCGAAGAGCGTGAAGCGCACGCGGTCTTGCTGGCCGAGCGTTCGATCCTCCGGATGCTTGTTAAATTCCGATGTTAACCATGCAGAGAATGCGAGCTACAAATTATGTCAGCATTCGGTCAGATAATCTGTATTCCCTAAACGCACCTCGATGATTCCGAAAAGAATGATCAGGCCAAAGGTAACTGATTTGTGATATCAGATGTGTTAGGCGGGGGGGCTTCAACGCACTGGGGTGGCCCCGTCTGACATGTGTGTCCATCGTCATTTGAGTTCGGAAAATGGAGGTTGGGGAGGTATGGGAGGTCAGGGAGATGTGGAGGACCTTATAAAATATAATATGAAACGACGCTTGGCGTCACGCGGAGTCGTCGGCTGGCAGCTGGCCTGCAAGTAGTAACGGTTGGCAGGCAGCTCGCCTGGAACTCCGAGTCCCTCGCCCGCGTCCGCTCTGCTGCACCCAGCGCGCGCGTCGCCAAGCGCATCACCCGGCAGCGTCGCCCAATCGTCCGCCCATCCATCGCGATCGAGTCGCGGTCGTCGGCGCAGGGCGCCAGTCGCGTCCGTCTCGCTAGCACACGCCGCGGCGCTGTAGTCCCGACCCAGCCAGAGGGAGAAATGAGAAAAGGAAGGCTAGAGCGCTAAAGGAGAGAGGTAGCGCCAGGGCCCGTAGTGGCTACCCCGGGCCCCATCCGTATGGAGGACCCCTTCGCGCGAGGGGGTAGTCCGGGTCCGAGCCCGCGTTATCCAGTCGGCGGGATCGTCCGCCACTTCGCGCGAGGCCAAGTCCGAGTCCGAGTCCGTCCCAGTGCCAAAGGCGAGAATATGCTGCTGCAAGACAAGGATCTTTCCTCTTCCGTCACTGAGGATGAAGAAGTGCCTACCGAAGCCCAAGTAGATCCGCAAGGCGGTACCAGAAAGCACCGGGGCCAAATCGGAACATGTGAACACAGTTCCTTGGGAGTTGGGACTTGCAGTCGACTGTCGGAGCGATTGGCTGTTTCGATTCCCAGAAAGGCTCGCGGAGCGTAGGGAACGGTCCCCCGAGTTCAGTCGCCGGCAATTTGGAAGAGGGCAGCGAGATGCCGGGCTAGTGTCTGAAGATCTGAGGACTCCAGTGGACACAAAGTGGACACCGTGACATTCGACACTGGAAGTTGGAGGAAAATGAAAGCACTGCCACCGGTCCGAGGCTCCGAGTTGCCGGTGGAAGCCGGATTCCGAACTGCATACATTGAAAAAGAGACTGATCTGTTGTTTTGAATGTAGACTGTATTTTACATGCAAAAAAAAGGAGATAATTCGTGCTGAATTTAAACGAGGCCACCGCGATAGCCGTCACCGCGGCGCGAAGCAGAGATGCCGCGCACGATGACGACGATAATTGCGAATGTGACGAGAATCCTGGAAGTGAAGAGTGAGAGACTGCTACACGTAGATGGGTAGAACACACCATATCAGCCATGCAAACGCCTCGAGCGCGTTGAGCTGGTTGCAATACACGAACACATCGAACTTGCAGTTCAGCCCGCCGCCGAGCATTTGAGTGACAGCAGCTGCCGCGGCGGTCCAGATTATCCAGGTCAAGGCCAGGCTGTTCATCAGTGTTAATATCGGGTGCGACAGGCACGCGTGACGCAGCTTACAAGACAAGGTGCGAGAGCACACTGGTGAGGACAGATCCGTTTGCGGAGTGCATAAAGAGGATGAGGAAGAGCGCGGAGAAGACGACAGTCCATATTGACGCGAAGAGCGTGAAGCGCACACGGTCTTGTTCGCCAAGGGTTCGTGCCTCCGGATGCTTGTTAAATTGCGACGTTAGCCATGCAGAGATGGAGAGCTGTAGGAATTGAACGTTGAACATTCAGTAGAGTAGTGTTTGTGAATTCCTCGAGCGCACCTCGATAATTCCGAAAAGAATTATTAGGCCAAAGGTTACTGTATTTTCGACATCGATGATCAAATAGGTTACGAAACCTGAAAGGCCAACGAACTGGGGTGGCCCCGTCTGACATGTGTGTCCATTGCCATTTGAGTTCAGAAGATGGAGGTTGGGGAGGGAGGGGGAGGAGGAGGAGGAGCGTGTAGGGCATGTGGAGGCTGCGCAGCACCTTATATATAGCATGCCGGCTAGTGGTGCCACAATTCCTGGTGATGTCACTCTCCACGTGATTCGCGTCATCATTTTTCTCGCTTTGACCGGAGCCGCAAATTCCGCTAACAAGAAGTTCAGTGTTTTTTATTGTTTTTTATTTTTGAGTGTAAAATATTGTACCTCACTTTTTCCAGATCAGTGGATGCCTTTTTATGCTTTCACACTAAAGTGGCGGGCAGCAGAAGTCGCAACCCGTCCTCGATAGACTACGAGGATCATACCGCCCATGCATATACAGTTCCCTCAACAACACAATCTAGGAGGTTGAAATCAACAAATTGAAGGTCGGACACTTTAATTGCTACACTTGCGGTGCTGCACTCAATATCAATCCCGGACCTTCGGGCCCAGCTCGGGCTTGAAACTTCTCAAACCCGAGCCATGGGTCGGCTGAAGCCCTACTACGACTCGGCTCGGCTCGGGCTTCAGCTTCGGGCTTGAGGCCGAGCCAATACAGTATGTGTGAGTTCGAGTCTGAACTATGATTGTTCTGTACGGCGTGGTAGAGCAAGGCCTAGGAGCGATCAAGCTGCAATATGCCGCAGTCATTACTGTGAGCTGATGACTTGGCTAGGACTCAGGGTTGAATGACATTGATTGAACCCATGCAAATCGCACCTTGTCCGGGTTGCCGGTAACTCGGACCGGTGGCAGTGCTCTGATTTTCCTCCAACAACTACCATCGACTATACTTGGCTATACTCCTCCCTGCCTGTGCTCTGCCAACTCAGGAGTCTTCCGATAGCAGCCCATCATCTTTCTATCTACCGGAAAGTGTCTCTCGCACAGTGCCGGCCGGAGACTTCGGGGACCGTTCCCTTCCTGGTAATCGAAACAGTCAATTGCTCCGACAGCCTTGGACTGCGCGTCCCAAGGAACGGTGTTCCGATTTAGTTTCGGTGCTTTCTTTTATCGCCTTCCGCATCTAATCGGGCTTCGGTGCGCACTTCGTCATTCTCGGTGACGGAAAAGAAACAATATTCTCGCCTTTGGCAACACACAGATGCTTTCTTGCATGGAAGGCAAAACTCTGCGTTACATTCATCATCAGCCATTTGCTTGCCAGTTATCTTTCGTTTGGTATGTCAGACTTGACGGCTTCCGATTTTTGACGAGACCATCAGGTGCTGCGGGGACGCGGCAGAAAGGCACATGGAAGCGCTGTCGCTCTTTTGTCACCAAAGCTTCGCAAACCCGTTGCGCGTCGGACACCTCTTCCCACCGCCCATTGCGAAGAGAAGCAAACTCAGTCGGCCCATAATGGGCAGCAGGGCTCGGGGATCTGCGGCTCGCCGGGGAGGCGTTCACATGCCTAGTGTTATTCCTGGCGTCGCGGCTTCAGGAACATATAAATAAGGAACCACATCATCGACGTCCCCCACACTAGGATGCCCACGACACGCCCGCCACTCGACTGTTCGCTCAACTTGGGCCAGATAATCGACCTGCACATCGTAAACGAGAATCGCGATGCGGCCTATGCTTTCTCGGACGAGGCAGGCAACATAACGGAAATCAGCAAGTTTGAATTCGGCAGGGCGGCACACCGCGCCGCACACCTCCTTCGGCCTCAGCGTGGCGGAGTAGAAGGGCAGACGGTGGCTATAGCTGCACTCACGGATGTTCTCATTTATCACTCCCTCGTCGCCGGCTGCGTCATAGCCGGGATCGTTGTACGTTCACACTGCTCGATTCAAAGTGTTGACTCTCAATTTCTTGATAGCCCTTCGCAGTGTCGCATCGAAATTCCGCAGCTGCGATGCTCCATCTGCTCAGCAGCACGGGAGCTCATCGCCTTGTAACGACCAAGGGCTCGCTCGGGCACTTCATCGACGCTGTGGTATCCGAGTCTTCGGCAATGAGCCCTCCGTATAAGCTCTCGATCGAAGAGATTCCCTTGCTCGGACAGATCTACCCGCATCTTGGTCGCGAAACGGTAGAGGACGCATTTGTTCCATTTCCCGAGCCAGCTACGAAGGCAGCACTGGATAATGTTGCGCTGTACCTCCACTCCAGCGGTGAACTTCACCGTTCTCTCTTCTGCTTGTACTTGTATTCTGATTCAAACGCTCCAGGCAGCACAGGCTTCCCCAAGCCCATCCCGTGGACACACCGAACTGTGATCCATTTCGCTGCCCTGGGTCATTTGATATCTTCTGAAGCTTCAATGGGCTTACGCCGCAGACAGACATACTCACCGAATGGTTAGAAATCTGCCCCCGCCATGCATGCGGCGCGCTGCCGCCTTTTCACTCCTTGGGCACCATATTTCAGTTTATCTTCCCCATCCTGGCTGGAGGGACGTCCTGCATATACCCACCCGCGTCTACGTCAAGCGAATATCTCGTCCCGGTTACTCCCACCCCGGAAAACGCGCTCGATAACGCACGGAAGGCACGTGCGACGGGAATCGCGGCTGTCCCGTCGATGATTCTGCAGTGGCAGTCTCCAGAACACGTCGCGTATCTCAAAACGCTCAACATTGTGGTAGGTCTCTACCCAAGAATATCAGGATACCGAAGTTTGAACTGTACAGGGAACTGGCGGAGGCCCTCTTTCGGCTCAAGTTGGTGACTCACTCGTCAGTCAGGGTGTGAAGCTCGTCTCCGTCTACGGAACGACCGAAAGTGTGTACCCTCAATCCAAACCAACAGCTTATATTGACGTCATTATCAGTCGGTGGACCGCTCACTGTCAAGGGTCGTCTAGCAGAGATGGATGTCGGCGAATGGGTATGGATGGAATTCAGCAGCCGAGTGAACATCCGTTGGGTGCCTCAGGGAGATGGAATTTTTGAGTCGCAATTCCTGGTAGGCTCCGCGTTTCTTAGCGTAGCAATCCTTTGGGCTAATTGAATGACCAGACTGTCCCAGACGCACATCAACCTGCGGTCGAAAATCTGCCTGATGTGAAGGGATATTCAACGAAAGATCTGTGGGAGCGCCACCCGACGAAACCCAGCCTCTACCGACTGTGCGTTGGATCATTCCATAAGACTAGCCTTCTGACTATTGCCTCTAGCGTGGGCCGCCTGGACGACGTTATCATCTTGGCCAACGGGGAGAAGACGGTTCCGGGGCCTATGGAGGATATCATGATGTCCTCCCCCCTCATCACGGGCGCCGTAGTGTTTGGGCGCGAACGCAACCAGGTCGGCGTCCTCATCGAGCCGGCTCCCACGCATCAACTCGATCCCAAGGACGAGCAGCAGCTTGCAAAGTTCCGTAACTTAATCTGGTAATTCTGACAAAGCCACGTCGTGCCAGTGACACTGATACTTGGTTCGAGGCCGGTCTTGGAAGAAGCGAACAAGGTGATCTGAATATCCGGCATGTTGAACCAGGCTGACGGTCTCGCAGGACGCTCCCGCCTTCAGCCGAATCTATAAAGAAATGATCCTGGTGGTCAGCCCGGGCAAGCCAATGCTTCGCGCTCCCAAAGGCACCGTAATAAAGAAGCAAACTGTTGAATTATACAACAAGGAAATAGAGACACTGTAAATATCCCGATCTTTCCCTCGCGTCCGAGAGCTGACACAGCATGGGTCCGATAGATACGAGACCATCGACGCCAGCAGAAACGCCACCAGCGACGTTGAGCCTCCGGCTTCCTGGACGATCCCCGATCTCGTCCCGTGGCTCACAATGCACACAAGCCTAATTACCGGGCGGGACATAAGCGTCGGTCTTGACCTCTTCGACCACGGATTCGATAGTCTCAACGCGACTTTCCTGCGACACCGCATTGTCGGCGCCCTGACTTTTGCCGAAGACAAGGCCGCGAACGCTGTGGCCCAGAAGATCCCGCAGAACTTTGTCTACTCGCATCCGTCTATCGAGCAGTTGGCCATTGCCATCGCCGATCTCATGGCCTCCAACGATTCTGGACCAAATCTTGGGTCGAAGACCGTTGTCGAGAACATGATTGCGAAGTACAGCCAAGGATGCGACGAACCCCTCAAGTCGGCGAAACATCCCTCGTCTGGCAGAGCGGTGGTGCTTTTGACCGGCTCGACAGGAGGTCTCGGCTCCCATATTCTCGAGATGCTCCTTGGTCTCCCCACGGTTGAACGCGTCTATGCGTTTAACCGAAAGGGCAGATCTCCGGTATCCGACCGTCAAAAAGAAGTCTTCGTGGATCGTTCTCTGGATTTGACTGTACTGTCCTCGGAGAAGCTCGTCTATGTCGAAGGCGACACGTACGAGTCGGACTTGGGGTTGCATGCTGATGTCTACAACAATGTTAGTTGAATTTCCGACACGCTCAAAATCACGCTCAATTGCTTGCAGATTCGGGACACAGTTACAGTCATCATCCACAACGCCTGGATGCTCGACTTCAATAAATCCCTGTCTTCGTTTGAGCCCCACGTCAAGGGAACTCGTAATCTCATTGAGCTGGCGCGCCTATCTCCGCAGGCCTCAACTATCCGATTCTTATTCACGTCGTCCATCGGCACTGCGCAGCGCTGGGACCAAAATCTTGGACCATTCCCTGAGGAGCTACAGCCCGACGCCGAAGCGGCCATAGGCAATGGTTACAGCGAAAGCAAGTACATCTCGGAGCGGGTGAGCATCTCTCCAACATCTCTCCTTGGTGCTATCGCGCTTTCTCTGATTATTTTAGATTCTCGCAGTGTCTGGGCTTCAATCGACTTCGTTCAGGATCGGGCAGATTACCGGTTCGATGAGTAACGGTGCCTGGGCCTCAAGCGACTGGCTCCCTGCCCTCGTGAAATCCAGCATAGCGCTCGGAGGTTTTCCCGCGAACCCTTCCGATCTGATTTCCTGGATCGCCCCGGAGACCGTGGCACGTACGATCATAGACGCAGCGCTGTCCGCTGATCGCCCGCCGCTGACGGTGAATGTGGTCCACCCGCGGCCTGTGCCCTGGGACACCGTCATGACGCACATGGCGCGCATCGCGCACTGCGAGCTCATGCCATTTGCAGACTGGGTCCGTCGACTCGAGATGCGAGCCGCCCACGCAACAGCAGAAGATATGAAAGATATCGTGTGTTGAACAAAAGATCAAGTACTAATGTTGGTACTGACCTGATCCAATAGCCTGGGATCAAGTTGCTTGACTTTATCACCACAATGGCAGCCACCCCGGAGAGCACCCGATTTTCCACTGTCAAAGCACAGACACTGAGCAGTACAATGCGGTCAGCCGGATCATTGGACTTGAACGATGCCGAGCGGTGGATGCGCTATTGGAGAGCTGCGGGGTTTATTAGTTTCCCATGATGATCAATAGATGTTCATTAAAATGTACTGTCAGTCTATCTACAGTAGCGGCGCTCAGACATCAGACTTTTGACAGATAGGTTGTGAGGTTGTACAACCCCAAACAACCCCAGAAAAGGTCATTCAACCTTGCAATCTCACAACCTCACAAGCTGAGTCCGATTTTGCCACAACCTCAAAATTTTTCAAAAAACTTTTTTTTTTCAGGAGGTGTCCTGATCTTGTTTCATCATTTGGGAGGGATCATTTTTTGATTTTGAAGTTGTGAGCTTGTCGACAACCTCAAAACCCCAAACAACCCACAATCTAATTGTCAAAAGGCTGATGGACTTGAGACTCGAGAGAAACCAATCGACAGTTTCCGATGGGTCCACAATGCGATATTCACTGCTAGAGACGTGAGAGTTTGAGTGTATCTTCTCCAGTGTTTCTCCTCCAACAGATGTCCAAAACTTTTTTCAACATGCTGGTTGCATGCTGGCTCGAAGGGTCTACCACCGGGTCTGCCGACCTCTGCCGACGAGGCTCGGCAGAGGCTGTGCCGACGGACCCGGGGAACGTAGTGAGTTGCCTTCGTCAGTGAGCAGGAAGCATGATCTGAAAGCGCGGATTAGGACAGGACTCGATTCTCGAACGGGGCGCTGCGAACGGCTTTCCGCGCAGATGGCCTTGGCAGAGTTGGCGGGGACGGTTCGGATGTCTGTCAGTGCGCTACTAGTACGAGGGCTTCATTAAGGCTGCAAAGTAGAAGCTGATTTTACAACTTGAAGCACAAGGGAGGCGCTTGTTTCTACGAAGGCAATATATGACAGTAGCGGGAACCACTTACGCTATTGGATTCGTTGGCGCCATTTATCAGTGGAATGACGCGGACGACGGATGAACACTGTTCAAACACCAGGATGGACGCCGTTGAACTTGCAGGACCGATGAGAACCAGTTAGACCAACGACTGGATGAACCTCAAAGTATACAGGACATACGAAACCCAATGCTGGAAAAGACAAGTGTCGGGTGTAACAAAGTGCAGGTCAATTCATTATCTCTGATCGATAATAATCAGGGCTCGTCTTACCTGGGGGCATACATCCATGTTTCTGACGTACATGGACAGGCTTAGTCTCGCCTGTTCTGCAAGTCAGGAACCAGAATCTAACCAAAAAAAAACAGTGCTCAGTGGCGAGAGTGAACTGGCAATGATCAATGAAGGGGCTTGATGCAAACCATGAATCCCAAAACTGAGCCAGACCCAGCTTGGGTTCCCGAGCTCAAGCAGCAGTGAACAGTTGTTGACTTACAGCTGATCTGCGAGCGTAACAGCAATAGAACACTGCATCCCTGCTGCCGGGCATTAGAGCCAAGACCAGGGTGGAACCGTCGAGATTTGACCTGTAGAGGTCAACGAAGTCAGTGATTGTGGATTTGGAAAGACAAAGCTCTTGTAAGCACATTTTTGAAAATGGGCACAAGCCCCGACAACTGCTTGGTGCCTCCGGAATTAAAGAGGGCTTGTGCTAGGTCATATTCAAGTAAATTTAGCAGAGGGTGCTGGCCCAAGTTCTGGGTCATTAGATGTGAAACTCCACCTGTGTTCAGCCCTTCTGCCAGATCCTCTGGGCGCATTGGGACTCTTTGCTGAGCGGGGGCACTCAGGTGACATAAATGAGCCATGTAAGCATTTTTTAAATACTTTCCGAGCCATCGACTTGACAAAACGGATGACAAAACTCGCATTGCCTTTTTGGGACACAGGGTGTAGTGGCTATATGGGGATCGCTGGGCGACAAATCACAATGTAGCACTCCATTGATATGACTGATAAATCAGTGCCAAAGCATTTAAACCTACTTGTTGCACGGTGTCTCCTCAGGAAGCACTAGATGGGCAGAATAAAGACTCTCAAGATTGGAGCTGCCAAAAAGCACAGTCTTGAACATCAGCAGCCAAGAAGCCGGCGCCATGGCATAGTTGCTTTACTAGACTGGCTATATTTATGGGCTCTCCAATGTATACTGTGAGGTAAGGATACCCTAGCTGGCCATCATCTATAACCACTAGGCTACTTACTTGTTCACACTTCCGTGCAAGCTCAGTAAGGCTCCAACCATTTGATTTCCGTTTGAAGCCCGGATCAAACTCAAACGGAAACGGTTATAAGTGGTTATAAACCGTTTTAAAACCGTTTCAAACCGTTTTAAACAGTTTTTTTTTGCGGGATATAAGACACCCAGTAGCTAGTCCCTGTCACAGCACCCCAATGATCCCTCCTTTAGTAAGTCGCCCTCTATCCCCATTTCGGTGGGAATTGCTTCAATAATTGTCTCGGGCTTTGAAATTTGGGGAAATTTGATGCTACCATGGGCATTTCGGCAAGTCCCAGGGACTGCACCATATATGGGTGGTCCTGTCCCGCCCTCTCAACACCTTGCTGATACCTTGGGAGATTGCTCTGTATCTTGTTTGATGTGTAGTTAATCAGGTGGGAATGTGTATATATGTGTCATTGCCTAAGTGCGGGCCCACTCGGTAAAATAATGGTTTGAACCGTTTGAAACCGTTTTAAAACCGTTTGTCGAGGCCTTCAAATAAAAACGGTAAAAAAACGGTTTTAACCGTTTGAAACTGTTTTCAAATGTCGGAAAAATCCCAGACAGGTTTGAACGCCTTGCAACCGGTTGCATGGCATTCTATGGTCAAAATCTTTGCGTGGCTTTCATGTAATAGGTGAGGTTAATCAAAGCGGTTCCAATCCACGCCGTGGGTTTGAAGCCATGCAACTTGGCAATTTAAATTGGGTCTTGTACGTTGTCCCAACCCGTTGGAACTAGCGTGGACGGTGTGATGCGGACTGCGGCGCTACCGAGGGAATGGGTGTGGGTTTCGGTCGGTGGCCTGTTCGTCCTCTAGGGGGTTTGTAAGAGCGTGGTCCCTAGGGCGTCTGGCACGTTGTAGGCAGGCTTATAGGCAGTGAAAACCGCGGGTGCGTGTGTGTGCGTGGGTTGGGAGCGCGAGGCTCTTGTGGTTTTGTGTAGAAAACCGCGGTTGGCGCAGGAAAGTCGCGGTTTGCCGGGCTATGTCAGCGAAGAATACGGTGTAGAAAGTGAAGATACCTGTTCCGCTAGGACGCAATGTCGCCGATGCGCTCCTTCAGAACCTCCAAAGCCTCAGTGCTTCGACCTAATCCAATGCCTCTCCCCTTTGAACGGGGCACGTGATCGTGTTGGTGGGCGAACCAAGGGGTTCGCTCGCGAGTGACTTTGACGTCAACGGTCTCCGGTGCGGAGGGTGAGTCCGGTCGTTTGGTAGACGATTTGCTAGGGGGAAATCCGCGGTCGAACCCTTCCACTACGACACGGAAGGACCTGTGTAGGAAGAAATGTCCCGACGCGGTGCGGGGTGTGTGAGCGCGAGCCTGGTGGCTTTTCAGGCTGCGTGAGGGTGGGAGTAGAGTGCCTTGGAGGACAAGCTTTGAGATGCGAAGAAGGTGTGGTCGTGGTCAATCCTTATTGGTGTGGGTTTTAGATACACAAAGTAGTGGGGGAGAATCCTAGCCCAGGAGTGAACTACTAAAACGCCCCTGCCTTGCCTGCCTTTTATGCCTTGCTCGCACCGCCTTCTCGAGACGCGCGTCCCTCAAGATCCGCCCGTCCGAGCTTCTGGTGTTTGAGGCTGACAGCTTGAGAGCTTCTCTGTGGAGAGGAATGTCGCGGGTGAGCGACCAAGTCGCGGTTGTTCGGTGTTCGTTGGTGGTTTTCTTTGTAGTGTGGTGTTCGCGCCGTCGTTACGCGGCTAGGCGGCGCTTGGCGATCGCGATTGCGTCGGAGGAGAGCGTGGTCGAGGTGCGCCGAGGTCCCAAGGTCCGGAAACCGCGTGCTCCCGTTGCTCATGGCGCTCAAGTCGGTCGCGGATTGTGGTGTTATTCGTCATGTGTCGCCCTCGTTTGTGGTGGGGCCGGCGTCGGTCGTGGTTTGTCGAGGCTCGGTCGAGAGCGTACAGTCTTGAGCGCGGGGTGTGAAAACCGTGGTTTTTGTAGAGAGCGAGATAGGGGCTGGTGGTTGGTTTCGTGGTTGTTGTGGCCTCCGTGGCGGCCGTGTGGGTACCGTTTGAGGGGATCGCGTGGGCATGGTTGGTACTTGTTGTGGGTGTGCGAGGAGCGGCGAAGTGGGGATCGAGTGGAATTGTCGCGACATTGCGTTGCCGGATTAGGAAACCGTGGTTGCTCGTTCGGGAAATACGGGCAGTGTCGTGTTGTGGGTGTCGTTGTGGTGGTTTCTGTGACGCTGTGCCATAGCCAGAGCACCATGGGTGCTCACACCCCCTCTCAACTTTTAAAATGTCGACCATCCCTGGTCGACGAGACCATAAAAGAACCCAGCCCAGTAATCCAACCCATACTTTCCGAACCTCCTCATGGATGCCCAAGCCAGCCGCCGTCTTATCGCCACGAACGTTCAATGGCCGCTGGACCGTTTCTTCATTCCTCCCGGCGGTCTTGCCCAGTTTCTTCATGAAAATCTCCGGTTTAAGGTCTTCGTTCTGATGACTTGTCTGTTTTGCGATGGATCCGCAACCGAGACCGTGGGCAGCCTCGACCGCGAGCAACGTGCTGAGATACGCGCTCGCGTCCGCGACCTGGTGCGACATATGGTGAGCAATATTCCTCGCGACCTCGTTGTGGGACAGGTTGTGATGTCGCGCAGTTTTTCGCAGCGCAAATTCGACAAAACGAGTTCCGCGTTGCGTTGACGCCGGTGGTTGTGCCAGGGGAAGCGTCGTGGATGTTCCATATCATGCTCGTTATCTTCCACGTTATTGGTTTCGACGGGGACGACAGTGTCCTGGGCGCGGCCGATGGTCTGGCGGGACCCGAGGCGACGGAGCTCAAAGTTGCCAACGCGCAGGCGACGTTTCTTCTCGGCGCCGCTCTTACGACATATCTGCAAGATCTCAAGGATGGTCGTCCCGCGGTCCTGGATTATCCTGATTATGACCATAGCGGCATGGTTTCCCGACAATTTTCAGCGCGGATGCTGCCGGCGTCGTTCGACCTTATCCCGCAGGAACCGATGCTAGGACCAAATTTCGACATGCTGGAGCGTCTCGCCGCTTGGCGCTTTGGAACTTTGGGTTTGGTGACGGAGAAAACCGCGAGAGTGCCGGGTGATAACACCGAGGACGCCGTGTTTTCAGAGGCTAGTCTTGTGCACGAAATACCGCGCGCGAGCTGTCCTCCGGGGCGCGTTGCGGAAGAACGCCCGTTTACGCCGACACCGCCTGGTTTGCCCAAGAAACCGCTGATAAGCCGCTAGAAAAACCAGCTATGAAACACGCACTTTTTGCGATTTACAGCGCGCATCTAAGAACCAGCACATCTCCGTGTGGCTGGTTAATCAGGATTATTATCCACCAAACCAGGAGGCTTAGAACATCCACTCTGCGAAGTACGGTTGAAGCCCCAGACCTACGAACCTTAGAACCCACAAAGTTTTATCGTGCTTAGCTGGAATACGCGACGCGCCGGGGTCACGTGACATGTCATTAGACCAGCGGAGATGTCCGAAGGAGATTAGGATTGCTCGTCTAAGATTATCGGAATCTTAGGGGTACATCCCGTAGAAACCTATAGTATGTGGTACCGTTGGAAAGCTACGGCCCAGCGCTACCTAAGTAACGAAGAGAGAATGTAAAGGGAGGAGACCAGGGCTAAGAAATGCACCACACAGCTCGTTCAACAGGAGTTGTCCTATACCGATCGAGGGGTTAGAAACCTAGGAACCGTAACAACCCCAACTCTCAAGACAGACACCTAGGGGGCGCGGCCCACCAATCACATAAACCGCGCAGCATATCCGACGACTATTTAATAAGCAATGTATACCAAAGTAGTCGATCATCGTTTGTAATTGTAAATACCTGTAGTATAAAAGACCAGAGGAGCAGAGAGGACGGCACTGAATCGGACCCCAGTTCGTGTACGAGGCAACTACCATTGTCCCTCATCACAGCTAGGATTTGGTTGAGGGCTTTACTCTGGAATTCCGCTGTCTTGCGATAGTGTCCCGAATTAAAGTTTCTTTTGATAAATCGTCCGTTCTTAAGATCGTCGAGCTCCGTGCTAAACCGTATCCGTCTCCGTTGAATCCGCTCCGTAACTCCGAAGTACTCCGTGTCCGTTGAACTGGGAATTTTGAGATCCGAAGTCATTCCGAAGACCGTTTATCCGCTCCGATAAAGAGAATCAGGCAGAAGCCTTTAAAACCTTGCCGGCCTTAAAAACCGTACCTTGCATATAGCTGAGAAGCTTAAAAATCTAAAGTCCCACAAGACTCATACTCCTAAGAATCTTGACTCTGTCAAATTCTACGAACGAGACTATACCATAACCAACTTGGAAGTTCCTCTCTTACGAGACCTTTCTTGTGCAGAAACCTTAAATCTTGACTTGGAGCTCCTTAGACCTACACTTGTGTCTAATAAGACCCGATCTCGTCAGATAAACTTTGGTGCAGTAAAGAGGTGTTTAGTGGATTAAGTCCAGGTTTCCGGGGGTTGTGCTAGAGTGCATCTGTTTAGTCAGAGGACGATAGTGCGATAACTTGGTTGGTTGGGTTTAGTTTGTTTTTCATTTGCACGCTTAGTTTCTGAGCAACCGTTTCATCTGGAGCCCACCGCGAGGGGGTTTCGAGAAGAGATTTTCAATCTCTGCATAAAGAAATTATCTTTGAGATATTTCGAGTCATCCGTGGCTTAGTTTTCGAACGAGAAGTCAAGAAGGAATCTTGAGTCCTAAAAACTCTGAAACCTTAGACAACTGTTTTAGAGCGCACATTTGGCAATCCAGGCAAATCTGTCCATAAACAGATAAAACCACGTCTTCGCAAGACTCAGACCACGAGTCAAACGAGGAAGAATCCGTAGAGTTCGAAGGTTCTGGGAATTTACCAAGTACATATTGGGATATTCCTGGAAGTAGAACTTCTGCCCGCTCCGCTGCAGCCAGAATTGTTGCACCCCTAGAAACCGCCTCTAGAAGACGAGTTTCAATTCCCGAGAAAGCTAGAGCCGAAGCATCTGCTAAGACTCAAAGCCGTATAGACGCGAACTTAGGACGAAGGTCTAAGAACGTGAACCCTATTGCCGCTACCGCGAGCACTAGTCGAAACCAAGGAGCAGCCATAGCTTCTACCAGTCAAAAACCCCTCCGTTTCGAGACCGGCTTCGCCAGTTTCAAACACTTCGTTCCAAACGAATATACCTAGAACTCCAGTAGTTCAAATAAATCAACCAGTACCAAGTGCCGTCCCAGTTGTTAAAACCAGGATGTCAGGAGTTGCTAGTTTCCGTGTACCGGTCCCTTGGGACAGGAACGCACCAAGTTTCGATGGAGAAACCGCTGGGAGTCTTAAGCTTTATATTCGCTACTGTCACAGTATTGTGGATCAGGCGAATATAACAGACTTAGAAGGACAGAAGAAAGTATTCCTGAATTACTTGAACGATGATGACATTCGAGAGCAGTTGGAGAATATTGCGTCGTACAAAACTGGGACCTTAGATCAATGGATTAAAGATGTGGAAGCACTTTATCCAGAGATTGAGGACTTTAGTGTTGGATCCCTAGAGAAGTTGCGAAAGATCTGCAGACACTTCAAACCCTTAGACCGCTCCGAACAAGGGCGTGTTAAAAGATATGGAGCTGCGTTCTAAATGAA